>JAVSCE010016757.1:0-309358 GCA_032199065.1 Smutsia gigantea
GGTCTTGCTTTTTATCCATTCTGTTACTCTGTGTCTTTTGATTGGTGCATTCAGTCCATTTACATTTAGGGTGATTATTGATAGGTATGTACTTATTGCCATTGCTGGCTTTAGATTCCTGGTTACCAAGGGTTCAAGGGTTGCTTCTTTACTATCTAACAATCTAACTTAACTTTCTTCTTAAGTTATTGTAAACACAGTCTGATGTTTCTTTATTTCTCTCCCTTCTTATTCCTCCTCCTCCATTCTTTCTATAATAGGTGTTTTATTCTTTGCCTTTAGTTAGTGTTTGGATGGTCTGCTTTCTTTGCTATGATTTTATTTTCTCTGGTGACATCTTTTTAGCCTTAGGTGTGCTTCCCTCTAGAGCAGTCATTTAAGATATCCTGTAGTGGTGGTTTATGAGAGGCAAACTCTCTCAAGTTTCGTTTGTCTGGAAATTGTTTAATCCCTCCATCATATTTAAATGATAATCGTGCTGGATACAATATTCTTGGTTCGATGCCCTTCTGTTTCATAACGTTAAATATATCATGCCATTCTCTTCTGGCCTGTAAGGTTTCTGTTGAGAAGTCTGATGGTAGTCTGATGGGTTTTCCTTTGTAGGTGATCTTTTTTCTCTCTCTAGCTGCCTTTAATACCCTGTCTTTATCTTTGATCTTTGCCATCTTAATTATTATGTGTCTTGGTGTTGTCTTCCTTGGGTCCCTTGTGTTGGGAGATCTATGAACTTCGGTGGACTGTGAGACTACTTCCTTCCCCAGCGAGGCAAAGTTTTCAGCAATTATTTCTTCAAAGACACTTTCTATCCCTTTCTCTCTCTCTTCTTCCTCTGGTACTCCTATAATGCAAATATTGTTCCGTTTGGATTGGTCACACAGTTCTCTTAATATTCTTTCATTCCTAGAAATCCTTTATCTCTCTCTGCCTCAGCTGCTCTGTACTCCTGTTCTCTGTTTTCTATTCCATTAACAGTCTCTCGCATCTCATCCATTCTGCTGTTAAGCCCGTCGATCGCTTGTCTGATTTCTGTATTGTCTTTCCTCAGTTCCCTCACTTCCTCCCTCAGCTCTTGCACATTTCTCTGTAGGTCCATCAGCATGGTTATGACTTTTATTCTGAATTCTTTTTCAGGAAGGCTGTGCATTTCCATCCCTTCAGACTCCCTCTCTGGGGTTGTCTGGTTGATTTTGGTCTGAACCATATTCCTCTGTCTTTTCATGGCTGTATAATTTGGTCACTGATAGTTGCCACGTATGTCAGCTGGGCTCTTTAAGACTTTAAAAAGAGAAGAAAAAAAAAGAGAAAAAAAAGATAAAAAAAGAAAAAAAGAAAGAAAGAAAAAAGAAAAAAAGAAAGAAAAGAAAAAACAAAAACAAAACAAAAAAACAAAACAAAACAAAACAAAACAAAAGCCCACCGGACGTAGATTCTGTGGGAATGCTCTAGGTGGCGCTATTGCCCCACTATTCCACAGCTGTGACTGTGCCGCTCCACAGGGCCCTTTATCGCTCTGGCAGGGGTGGGAACGAATAGGAGGCTGTTGATCTCAGTGAGAAGTGTTAAGTATGGCTACGCTTCCTCAGTCGCCAGCTAAGGCGTCTGAAACTCCCCAGGACTCCCAGCCTGCTGGGCTGAGTGTGCTGGGGCGATCCGGCTCCTCCGCTGGGCTCCTGTCTCTTTAAGACCGCTGAAGAAAGCGCGCACTTTTTTTTTTTTCCTTCCCGGGAGCCAGCTGCAAGCACCCTGGCGTGTTCCCCACTCAGATCCTGCCCCTCTGTCTCTCCAATCTCCGCTGCACTGCGCAATGTGGGTCAGCGCTCCCCGCGCAGATCACCGGGGCTGGCTACTTCGCGGGGTGTGCTTCCACTCCCTCCCGGCTCTGAATCCTCTCCTCCCGCCGGTGCGCTGGGGTGGGGGAGGGCTCGGGTCCCACCGGGTCACGGCTCCATATCTTACCCGCCTCTTGGGGTGCCGAGTCCTCTCGGGTGTAGCTGCACGCTGTGCGCTTTCCTGTGTATTCTCGTCTCACTTTTAGGAATAGATGTATTTTCTGTGTTTTCGTAGATAAATATAGTGTTGGGAGGAGATTTCTGTCGCCCTGCTCACACCGCCATCTTCCCGGAAGTCCTGATGTATTTTTTAATTCAGGGTGCTAATATTTTGTTGAGGATTTTTGCATCTGTATTTATCAGAGATATTGGTCTGTAATTTTCCTTTTTTTTGTGTGTGGTGTCTTTGTCTGGTTTTGGTGTTAGAGTGATGCTGGCCCAATAGAATGAGTTTGGAATTATTCCCTTCTCTTCTACTTTTTGGAATACTTTAAGGAGGATGGATTTTAGTATTAGCTCTTCTTTAAACGTTTGATAAAACTCAGCCATGAAGCCATCTGGGTCAGGAATTTTGTCCTTAGGTAGGTTTCTTATTCCAATTCGATTTCATTGCTGGTAGTAATTGGTGTGTTCAGATTTTCTGTTTCTTCCTGGGTCAGTCTTGGAAGGTTGTATTTTCCTAGAAAGTTGTCCATTTCTTCTAGGTTGTCCAATTTTTTGGCATATACTTTTTCATTGTATTCTCTAATAAATATTTGTTTCTGTGGTAACCATTGTGATTTTTCCTTTTTGATTTCTGAATCTGTTTATGTGTGCACACTCTCTTTTTTCTTGATAAGGGTGGTGATTAGGGGTTTATTTATTTTGTTTATTTTTTCAGTACCAGTTTCTAGTTTCATTTATTCTTTCTATTGTTTTATTTATTTCTGCTCTGATCATTATTATGTCCATCCTCCTACTGACTGGGCCTCATTTGTTCTTCTATTTCTAGTTTCATTAATTGTGAGTTTATATTGTTCATTTGGGATTGTTCTTGTTTCTGGAAGTAAACTTGTATTGCTATATACTTTCCTCTTAGAGCTGCCTTTGCTGCATCCCACAGTTTTGGGGCTCCTGAGTTGTGGTTTTCATTTGTCTCCATATATTGCTTGATCTCTGTTTTAATTTGGTCATTGATCATTTGATTATTTAGGAGCATGTTGTTAAGCCTCCATGTGTTTGTGGGCTTTTTTGTTTTCTTTGGATAACATTTGCAGTTTCATACCTTTGTGGTCTGAGAAGCTGATTGGCACAACTTCAATCTTTTTTTAATTTTCTGAGGCTCTTTTTGTGGCCTAGTATGTGATCTATTCTGGCAAACATTACATGTACACTTGAGAATATGTATCTTGCTGCTTTTTGGTGGAGTGTTCTGTAGATATTTGTTAGGTCCATCTGTTCTAATTTATTGTTCAGTACCTCTGTCTCCTCATTTATTTTCTTCTGGTTGATCTGTGTTTTGGTGTGAGTACTGTGTTGAAGTCTCCTAAAATGAATACACTGCATTCTATTTACCCGTTTAATTCTGTTAGTATTTGTTTCACATATTTACATGCTTCTATATTGAGTGCATAGATATTTATAATTGTTATATCTTCTTGTTGGACTGACCCCATTATCATTATGTACTGTCCTTCTTTGTCTCCTGTTACTCTCTTTGTTTTGAAATCTATTTTGTCTGATATAAGTACTGCTACTCCTGCTTTTTTCTCCCTATTATTTGCATGAAATATCCTTTTCAGTCCCTTCACTTTTAGTTTTCGTATGTCTTTGAGCTTGAAATGAGTCTCTTTCGGCATATAGGGAATTGTAGGCAGCATATAGATGAGTCTTGTTTTTTTATCTATTCTGCAACTCTATGTCTTTTGATTGGTGCATTCAGTCCATTTACATTTAGAGTGATCATCAATAGATATGTACTTATTGCCATTGTGGGCTTTAGATTTGTGGTTACCAAAGGTTCAAGGGGAGCTTCCTTATTTTCTAACAATCTATCTTAAATTTCTTATTAATCTATTTCAAATACAATCTAAAGGTTCTTTTTTTTTCTCCCCTTTTTCGTCCTCCACTCCTTATATATTAGGTGTTGTTATATTCTGCACTCTTTGTGTATCCCTTGACTAACTTTAGGAGTAGTTGATTTAATTTTCTATTTTATTACTAAATAATTGGTCTACTACCTTTACTATGGGTTTATTTTCTATAGTGATAGCTATTAAGCCTTAGGTGCATTTCCATATAGACCAGTCCCTTTAAAAGGTCCTTTAGGAATGGTTTAGTGGTGATGAATTCCCTCAACTTTTGCTTATCTGTGAATTGTTTAATCCCTGCTCAGATTTAAATGATAATCTTGCCAGGTAGAGTATTCTTGGTTGAAGGCCCTTCATGCCATTCCCTTCTGGCCTGTAAGGTTTCTGCTGAGGAGTCTGCTGATAGCCTGATTGGATTTCCTTTTTAAGTGATTTTTTCTCTCTCTCTGGCTGCTTTCAATATTCTCTCCTTGTCCTTGATCTTTGCCATTTTAATTATTATATGTCTTGTTTTTGTCTTCCTAGGGTTCCTTGTGCTGCAAGATCTCTGCACTTTCATGACCTGGGTGACTATTTCTTTCCCCAGTTTTGGGAAGTTTTCAACAATTATTTCCTCAAAGAGTCTTTCTATCCCTTTGTCTCTCTCTTCTTCTCCTGGTATTCCCTATAATGCAAATATTGTTCCATTTGGATTGACCACACAGGTCTCTTATTCTGTCATTCCTAGAGATCCTTTTTTCTCTCTGTTCCTCAGCTTCTTTGTTTTCCTGTTCTCTAATTTCTATTTCATCTACCATCTCCACTACCTCATCTAATCTACTTTTAAATCCCTCCATTGTATGTTTCATTTGAGATACTGTATTTTTCAATATTTTTATCCCTTTGTTGAAGTCCTCCCTGAAATCTTGAATATTTTTCTGTAGTTCTGTGAGCATGTTTATGACTTATTTTGAAGCCTAATCAAGAAGTTTCAGTAAGCCCTATTTCTGGCATCTTTTCTTGAATTTTTGTTTTGACCAGATTCCTCTGTCTATTCATTTTTTTAAGTGTTTTTATGGGATAATAGATTTGTGTAGGGGGTGCCCTGTAGTGCTCAAAAGGTCAACTTCCTGTGTGGGAGCCCCAGCTGTTAGCGTGCAGTGGGTGTGGAACCTATCTTCCTTGCCTGTGATTTTCTGCTCCGGCCTGCCGCAATGGTCCGGGCACAGACAAGCAGGACCAGCACCTGCCAGGAGGAAAGAGATCCTAGGGCTGGGCTGTGCACGCAGCTCCCTGGCTGGCCCAAAATAGGGCTAAGCAGGCTGGGGGTTCTCTCCCTTGCCTACCTAGGAGTAAAGTTTGATTTCACTGCCAGGGGGCAGGACACGTGCTACAGCAAGGAGTCCCAAGGCTGTGCTGCTTGCAAGAGGGATGGAGCATCTGAAGCTCCTGAGGGTTCCCAATCTGTTCAGCTGAGGGCAGGCTGGGGAGGTATTGTCCACATGACACTTCTCCTAAACATAGAGCACTGTGCAATCCTTTCCCCTCTTGTGTTGTCACTTTTGGAAAGTCTTTCAAACTGCCTGGTTTATTTCTCTGTGGGGCAGGAGAGCATGCCTATTCTCTATGGGTGGCTGAGATGTCAGCCTTCCTGACTGCTCTGCACATCTCTGTTGTCCACCAATCACAAGGGCACTGTGCAGTGTGGGCTCACATTCCTGGAGCAGATCTCCAGGGCCAGTTGTTCAGGGTCCTGCACTTCTACTCCCTCCCTGCTCCATTCCTCTTCCTCCCACTTGTGGGCCAGGGTGAGGTGAGGGCTTGGATTCTCCTAGATCACCGCTTTGTCACTTTACCCATTTTTGTAGGGTCTTCTCTTCTTTCTCAGATTGTAGGTGGTCAGTTCTGCAGTCTTCACGTTGATTACAGGCTTAGTTGTATGTGCTGTATTTTCATGTTCTATTCGATTTGGGAGGATGTTTTTGCCTTGCCTTCCTATACTGCCGTCTTTTTTTTCCCATTCCTCATGTCTCTGTTTTAAAATCAGTAAAATGGAACAGAAAAGCCTAACAGTTGCAACTGTTCTAATTAGCAGAGCCCTGACTGCTCCTGTAAATTCAGCAGATCTGGCCTTGTCTCAGGCCTTGCCTTCTGTTGTGAAGTTTAATAACTTTCTCTTCTCTCTGTCTGGTTCACTTTTTTTACAACAAATTTGAAGGGATTTGTTTTCAACCTGAGCTTAGAATAGTATTCTCCTTAATTTGCTATACCTATTTTTTCCCAAATTTATTGAGGAAAAATTGACATATTGACATAATAATTGAATATTGAAGAATAATTTGAGAAAATTATATGTATACATGTAATGATTTAATATACATACACATTGAGAAGTGAATACAGCAGTCAAGCTTAATTAACACATCTCTCACTTTACACAATTACCTTTTTTAATAAGTCAAGATTTGCTGTTTTAGCAAATTTCACATATATGATATAGTATTACTAACTATACTCTCCATGCTGTACATTAAATCCTCAGACTTTATTCATCATATAATGAAAAGTTTATACCCTTTACAACAACTCTCCAGCCATAGGCAACCACCAATCCACTCATTCTATGAGTTTGCCTTTTTTTTTCCCCACATATAACTGTTACCATACAGTATTTGTCTCTGTATGGCTGGCTTATTTCACTTACCATAATGCACTCATGTTTCATCCGTGTTGTCACAAGCAACAGGATTTCAGTCTTTGTATGGATTAAATAATATCCCATCAAATATACAGATTATAATAATATTATATTTAAAATATATCAATAAAATTATATATATATATATATATATATATATATATATATGCCACATCTTCTTTATTGATTCATCCATTGCTGAACACTCAGGATCTTTCCATGTCTTGGCCATTGTGAAGAATGCTGTAATGAATATGGGGGTGTAGATATTTATTCAAGATAGCGATTTCATTTACTTCTGATATAAAACCAGAAATGGAATTGCTGGATCATATTGTAGTTCTACTTTTAATTTTCTGCAGAACCTCCATACTGCTTTCCATAACACCTATAACAATTTACATTCCCCACAACAATGTACAAGAGTTCCCTTTTCTCCATTTCTCTGTATCACTTATCTTGTCTTTTTGATAACAGTTACTCTAAAAGATGTGAAGTGATATCTAGTTATGATTTTAATTTGAATTTCCCTAATGATTAATAATATTGAGCACCTTTCCTTTTACCTGTTGGCCATTGAATATCTTCTTTGGAAAAATGTCTATTCATCAGTTCTTAGCCCGATTTTAAATGGATTGCTTTTTTGCTATTGAGTTATATTAGTTCCTTCGATATTTTGGATATAAACTTATCAAACATGTAGTTTCCAAATATTTCCCCTATTACATAGGCTGCCTTTTGATTTTGTTGAATATTCTGTGCTCCGTTGTTGGGCAGAAATTTTAAAGTTTGATGTTGTCCCACTTGTTTATTTTTGGACTTTTTGCTCGATCCAAAAAATAATTGCCAAAGCCAATGTTGAGCTTTTCCCCCAGTGTTTTCTTCTTTGATTATGGTTCCAGGGCTTATGTTTAATTTAAGTCTTTACTCTTTTGAGTTGATTTTGTGTGTACTATAAGATAAGGGTCCAATTTCATTCTTTTACAGGTGGATATCCACTTTTCCCAAAACCATTTTTTGAAGAGACTATCCTTTCCTTATTGTTTATTCTTGATGCCCTTGTCAAAGATTAATGGGTCATTTATGTGTGAGTTATTTGGGGGCTCTTTCTTCTGTTCCAACAGTCTATTTATCAGTTTTTATGCTAGAAACATACTACTTTGATAACTATACCTTTGTTATACAATTTAAAATCAGTAAGTGTGATCCCTTTAATTTTGTTCTTCTAGTTCAATATTGCTTTGGCTATTTGGGATATTTTGGATTCATATGAATTTCATGTTTTTTTTTTGTATAAGGTGACATTGAGATTTTGATGGGGCATTAAATCTGTAGACTGCTTTGGATACTATGGACATTTTGACAATATTAGTTTTTCCAATCCATGAACACAAGATATCTTTCCATTAACTTTTGTCTTCAGTTTCTATCATCAATGTTTTATAGTTTTCAATGTGCATATCTTTTACCTCCTTAAATTTATTCCTAAGTATTTCATTGTTTTTTACACTATTGTATATTGTATTGTTTCCTTATCTTCTTTTGCAGTTTGTTACTATATAGAAAAATTGCTTTTTGCATGTTGATTTTGTATCCTATGACTCTACTGAATTCCTTTATTAGTTCCAATATTAATTCCTTAATTAGTTCTAACAGGTTTTTGGTGGAGTCTACAGGGTTTTTTATATAGGAGCTCATGTCATCTGCAGAGATCATGTCACTTCTTCCTTTCAATTTGGTACCTTTTATTTTTTACTTGTCTCACTGCTTTTGGTAGTTTTTTTAGTAATGGCAAGGGTGGGCACCCTGTCTTGTTCCAGATCTTAGAGGAAAAACCTCCAGCTATTCACAGTTCTGATGTTAGGCATGAGCTTGTCACATATGGCTTTTCTTACATTGAGAAACTTTCCATCCATACCTAATCTGTTGAGAGTCTTTATCATAAAAGGATGTTGAATTTTGTCAGATGCTTATTCTGCATCAGTTGCAATGATTATATGATTTTATTCATTCTAATAATATGGTGTATCATGTTTATGTATTTCCATATACTGAACCATCCTTTCATCTCAAAGATAAATCCTGTTTGGTCACAGTGTATGATTATTTTAGTATGTTTGCAAGTATTCTGTTAAGGAAATAGGCATTTATATTAATTAGGAATATTGCTCTGTAATTTTATTTTCTTGTCTGGCTTTGCAATGCTGGTTAAAATGTAACCATAGAAAGGATTTTTGAACTGCTTCTTCTTTCTCATTTTTTGGCATACTTTGAACATGATTTGTATTAATTCTTTTTTTTAAACCTTTGACAGTATTCACCAGTGAAGCCATATGATCCTGGACTTTCCCTTGCTGGGAGATTTCTAATTACAGAAAGACTCTCCCTATGAGTTATTGATGTGTTCATATTTTTTATTTCTTCATGATTCAGCCTTGGTGGGTTGTATATTTCTAGGAATTTACCCATTTCTTCAAGGATATCCAATTAATTTTTTATAATTGTTCATAATAGTCTTCTTTGATCCTTTGTATTTCTGTGATGTCAGTTGTAATGTCTAATTTTATTCTGGTTTTATTTGATTCATTTTTCTTAGTATAATTAAGAGTTTATCAAGTTTTCTTACTTTTCAAAAAAGGAAGTATTAGTTTTATTGACTTTTCTATTGTTTCTTTACTCTCTGTATCAGTTATTTCTCCTAAGATCATTGTTATTTCCTTCTTTCTCTAACTTTGGACTTTGTTTTTCTTTTTCTGTTCCTTAAAGTTAGTTTATTTATTTATTTGAGATCTTTATTCTTAATGTAGGTATTTATTACTATAAACATCCCTTTAAGAACTTCACTGTTGCATCCCATAATTGTTGATTGCTTTTTTTATTGTTTTACTCAAGTTGTTTTTTATTTCCTGTTTGATTCTTCTTTGACCCATTGTTTTTTTTCCAAAATAATGATTAGTATTCATACGTTGTAAATTTTCCAGTTTTCCTCCTTGTATTGATTTCTAGTTGCATTCCATTATGGTTAGGAGAGATATTTGATATTATTTTAGTCTTCTTAAATTTTGTTGAGACGTTTCATGGAGATCTATCCTGGAGAATGTTCCATGTTCACTTGAAAAGAATAGATATTCTTCTACTGTTGGGTGGAATGTTCTATATGTCTGTTAGGTCCAGTTGCTAATGTATAGTTTAATTCCAGTGTGTCATTGATTTCTGGCTAGATGATCTATCCATTTTTATAAACAGGGTATTGAAGTCCACTACTATTATTATATTGCAATCTATATTTCTCTTCAGATCTGTTAATATTTCCTTTACATATTTAGGTGCTCCAATGTTGGGTGAATCAATGTTTACAACTGTTATATTTCCTCTTGATGAACTCACCCCTTTATTATATAATGATCTTGTTTGTCTCAGTACAACTTTACACTTAGAATCTATTTTGTCTTATACAATTAGAGCTACCCTTCTTATTTTGTTTCCATTTCCATGTAATATCTTTTCCATCCCTTCACTTTTGGTCTGCATGTCTCCCTAAAATTGAGAGTTTCTTGTAGGCAGTATACCACTAGTTCATGTCTTTTTATACATTCAGCCACTCCATTTCTTTTTACTGAGAATTTAGTCCATTTATATTTAAAGTGATTGTTGAGGAGCAAGAACTGTTGCCTTTTAATTAGTTGTTCTCTGGGTATTTGTAAGTATCTTGATATCGTTTCCTCTCTGGCTTTTTTCCTTTATATTTTGATAATATTCCACTTTAATAGCCTTCTGTTTATCTTTTGTGTATTTACTATAGGTTTTTGCTTGATTACCATGAGAATTACATAAAATATTTTATAGTTATAACTATCAGACCAAAATGGACTCATAACAACTTCAATTTTGTATTCAACACACAGTAGGTTGCTTTTTTGTAATGTTGATGGTTTCCATCCACACACATTTTGTGGTTTTGAACTCACAATTTACATCTTTATATACTGTGCCCATTAAAATTCTTTTTAATTTTTATATGTAACCATATTTATTTTTATTATTTTTTATACTGAGGTACAATGAAATGAACAAATAATGGTAAACAGCTTGATAAATTTTGACATGTATATACACTCATGTAACCATCATCCAGTCAAGATATCAAATATTTTTGCTAATTCTTTTCCTTATTCAACTATTTCATTCTTCCCTCCAACCCTTCTCTCCTATGTCGCCACCAGTCTGTTCTCCATGAGAAAATTCCTATTTTCTTTCTTCATTTCTTTTGTCTTTGAAATTCCATGTATAAGTGAAATCAAATGGTATTTATCTTTGACTTATTACACTTAGCATAACACCCTCTAGGTCCATCATGTTGTCACAAAGACAAGATTTAATTCTTCTTTGTGGCTGCATAATATTCTCCTTTTACATCCTTTAATCTATCCATGGACATTCAGGTTGCTACCATATTTTGGCTATTGTAAATAATGGTGCAACAAACATGAGTGTATACATCTTATCAACTCAGTGATTATGCTTTTTAGTAAATTCCTAGAAGTGAAATATTTGGGTCATGAAGTATTTCTGTTTTTACTTTTTTAGAAACCTCCATACTACTTTCCACACTGGCTAGACAATTTGCAGTCATACCAGCCGTGTATGAGGGTTCTTCTCCACATACTTGCCAACACTTATTTCTTCTCTTCTTGATACTAGCCATTCTGACAGGTGTGAGATGATATCCCACTGTAGTTTGATTTGCATTTCCTTGATAATTAGTGATGTTGGGCATTCCTTCAGGTGTCTGTTGGACATCTGTATGTTTTCTTGGAAAAATGTGTATTCATATCCTGTGCCCATTTTTTAACTGGGTTTTGGGAGTTTTTTTGTTGCTGAATTGTACAAATTCTTTATATATTTTGGATATTAGCCTGTCATTGGATATATCATTTGCAAACATATTCTCCCATACACTAGGTTGCCTTTTTATAATGTTGATGGTTTCCATTGCTGAGAAAAAGTATTCTAGCATAATATAGTCTCATTAGTTTATTTTTGCTTTTGCTTTCCTTGCCTTTGGAGATATTTCAAGATAAAAAATACTCATGCTAATGTTCAAGAGTTTACTGGCTATGTTTTCTGCTAGGATTTTTATGGTTTCAGGTCTTATAATTAGTTCTTTAATTGATTTTGCTTTTGTGTGTGGTGTAAGACAGTGATGCAATTACATTCTTTTGCATGAAGCTGTACAGTTCTCCCAACACCATTTATTGAGGAGATGGTCTTCCCCATTGTATACTCTTTCCTCCTTTGTCATATGTTAATTGATCATATACAGAAGTGGGTTTATTTCTGGGCTCTCTGTTCTGTTGCATTGGTCTACACATCTCTTCTTGTGTGGGTATCATACTGTTTAATTACTGTACCTTTGCAGTACAGTTTGAAATCAGGGAGCATGATACCCTCAGCTATGTTCTCCTTTCTCAAAATTCCTTTGGCTGTGTGGGATTTTTTCTGGTTCAATACAAATTTTAGAATTACTTGCTCTAGTTCATTGAAAAAATCCTATTGGTATTTTAATGGGGATTGCATTGAATCTGCAAAATGCATTGGACAGGATGGGCATTTTGACAATATTAATTCTTCCTATCTGTGAGCATTGGACAGCTTTCCATCTGTGTGCTCCTCAATGTCCTTCATCAAAGAGCTATAGATCTCAGAGTATAGGTCTTTCAACTCCTTGGCTAAATTTATCCTCAGGCATTTTATCCTTTTTGATTCAATTATAAATGGGATTGATTTATAGATTTATTTTTTCAGTTTATCATTTGTATATAGGGACACAAGAGATTCCAGTATATTGATTGCATGCTGCAACTTTACTGAATTAATTTAATTCAAGTAGTTTTTTGGTGGTGTCTCCATGATTTTTTTTATTTTACTAAGGTATCAATGATATACAGTCTTATGAAGGTTTAACAAGAAAAACAATGTGGTTATTACATACACCCTTATTATTGAGTCCCCCACCCAATACCCCATTGCAGTCACTGTCCATCAGTGTAGTAAGATGCCACAGAGCCCTTGTCTTCTCTGAGCTACACTGTCTTCTCTGTGACCCCACATACACCACGTGCATAAATTATGAATCTCTACAATCCCCTTCCCCTCCACACCCATCCTCTTTGGTAACCACTAGTCCCTTCTTGGTGTCAGTGAGTCTGCTGCTGATTTGTTGCTTCAGTTTTGCTTAATTGTTTTACTCCACAAATGAGGGAAATCATTTGGTACTTGTCTTTCTCTGCACAGCTCATTTCACTGACTATAATACCCTCAAGGTCCATCCATGTTGCTGAAAATGGTAGGATTTGTTTCTTCCTTATGACAGAATAGTATTCCATTGTGTATATGTACCACAAATCTTCGTTATTGTAAATAGTGCTGCGAAAAACATACGAGTGCATATGTCTTTTTGAATCTGAGAAGTTGTTTTCCTGGAAGTGGAATTCCTGGGTCAAATTGTATTTCTATTTTTAATTTTTTGAGGAATTTCCATATTGCTTCTCACAATGGTTGAACTAGTTTACATCACCACCAGGAGTGCAGGAGGGTTCCCCTTTATCCACATTACTGTCACCATTTGTTCTACCTAGTATTTTCAATGTTGGGCATCCTACGGTATGGGAGAATATATTCATAAATGACATATCCAATAACGGGTTCACATACAAATTATATAAAGAGCTCAAGCACCTCAACAAACAAAAAGGAAATAATCCACTTACCAGCAATGAAACTGAGTTGGTAATCAAAAAACTATCTAAGAACAAAACTCCTGGACTAGATGGCTTCACTGCTGAATTTTATCAGACATTTAGTAAAGACCTACTACCTATCCTCCTTAAAGTTTTCCAAAAAGTAGAAGAGGAGGGAACAGTTCCAAGTCTCATTCTATGAAGCCAGCATCACTCTAATACAAATACTAGGCAAAGACACTTCAGAAAAGGAAAATTACAGACAACTACCCCTGATGAACATAGATGCAAAAATACTCAACAAAATAATAGCAAACCAAATTCAAAAATATAACAAAAAAATCATCCACTATGATCAAATAGGATTTATTCCAGGGATGCAAGGCTGGTACAATATTACAACACTATCCACCACATCAACAAAAAGAAGGAAAAAAAACATGATCATCTCCATAGATGATGAAAAAGCATTTGACAAAATTCAACAGCCATTCGTGATAAAAAGGCTCAACAAAACGGTTATCGGGGTCAAGTATCTCAACATAATAAAGGCCATATATGACAAACCCAGAGCCAACATTACAGTTAACAGCGAGAAGCTGAGAGCTTTCCCCAAAAGATAGGGAACAAGAAAAGGATGCCCACTGTGCCCACTTTTATTCAACATAGTACTGGACATCCTCACCACTGCAATCAGACAACACAAAGAAATAAAAAGCATCCAGATTGGTAAGGAAGTAGTCAAAATTGTCACTGTCTGCAAATGACATGATATTGTACATAACAAACCCTAAAAAATCCACACCAAAATTCCTAGAATTAATATATTTCAGCAAGGTTGCATGATACAAAATTAATACACAAAAATCGATTGCATTCCTATACACTAATTATGAACTAGCAAAGAATAAATCAGGAAAACAACTCCATTCACAATTGCATCAAAAATAACAAAATACCTAGGAATAAACCTAACCAAAGAAGTGAACAACCTATACCTTGACAACTACAAGACACTCAAGAGAAGTTAAAGAAGACAATAATAAATGGAAATTCATCCAATGCTCTTGGGTAGGAAGAATTAATATTGTCAAAATGGCCATCTTGCCTAATGCAATCTACAGATTAAATGCAATCCTTATCAAAATACCAACAGCATTCTTCAATGAACAGGAACAAACAATTCTAACATTCATATGGAAAACAAAAAACATCAAATAGCCAAAGCAAACCTGAGCAGGAAAAATAAAGCAGGGGGTATCTCGCTTCCCAATTTCAAGCTCTACTACAAAGCCACAGTAATCAAAACAATGTGGTACTGGCACAAGAACAGACCCATAGACCAGTGGAACAAAATAGAGAATCCAGATATTAACCCAAGCATATATGGTCAATTAATACACAATAAAGTAGCCATGGATATACAATGGGGAAATGACAGCCCCGTCAAAAGCTGGTGTTGGCAAAACTGGACACCTACATGTAAGAGAAAGAAACTGGATTATCGTTCTACCCCAAACAAAAGTAAACTCGAAATGGATCAAAGATCTGAAAGTAAGTAATGAAATCATAAAACTCTTTGAAAAAACATAGGCTAAAATCTCTTGGACATAAACATGAGCAACTTCTTCATGAACATATCTCCCTGGACAAGGGAAACAAAAGCAAAAATGAACAAGTGGGACTATATCAAACTAAAAAGCTTCTGTACAGCAAAGGACCCAATCAATAGAACAAAAAGGCATCCTAGAGTATGGGAGAATATATTCGTAAATGACATATCCGATAAGGGGTTGACATCCAAAACATATAAAGAGCTCATGCACCTCAACAAACAAGAAGGAAATAATCCAATTAAAAAATGGGCAGAGTAGCTAAACAGACACTTCTCCAAAGAAATTCAGATGGCCAACAAGCACATGAAAATATGCTTCACATCACTAATTATCAGAGAAGTGCAAATTAAAACCACAATGAGATATCACCTTACACCAGTTAGGATGGCTACCATCCAAAAGACAACAACAACAAATGTTGGTGAGGATATGGAGAAAGGGGAACCCTCCTACACTGCTGGTGGGAATGCAAATTAGTTCAACCATTGTGGAAAGCAGTATGGAGGTTCCTCGAAAAACTCAAAATAGAAATACCATTTGACCCAGGAATTCCACTCCTAGGAATTAACCCTAAGAATGCAGGAGCTCAGTTTGAAAAAGACATATGCACCCCTATGTTTATCACAGCACTATTTACAATAGCCAATAAATGGAAGCAACCTAAGTGTCCATCAGAAGATGAATGGATAAAGATGTGCTACATATACACAATGGAATATTATTCAGCTATAAGAAGAAAACAAATCCAGACATTTGCAACAACATGAATGGAGCTAGAGGGTATTATGTTCAGTGAAATAAGCCAGGCAGAGAAAGACAAGTATCAAATTATTTCACTGATATGTGGAGTATAAGAACAAAGAAAAACTGAAGGAACAAAACAGCAGAAGAGTCACAGAACCCAAGGATGAACTAACAGTTACCAAAGGGAAAGGGACTGGGGAAGATGGGTGAGAAGGGAGGGATAAGGGGGAAAAGGGGGTATTACAATTAGCACACATAATGTGGGGATGGGGGCATGGGGAAGGGAGTACAATACAGAGAAGACCAGTAGTGATTCTATAGCATCTTACTATGCTGATGGACTGTGGCTGTAAAGGGTTATATGGTGGGGACTTGATAATAGGGGGAGTCTAGTAACTATAATGTTTCTCATGTAATTGTATATTAATGATACAAAAAGAATAGTTATATCCTCTTGTTGGACTAAGCCCTTTATCATTATGTAATGTCCTTCTTTGTCTCTGGTTACTTTCTTTGTTTTGAGGTCTATTTTGTCTGATACAAGTACTGCAACTCCTGCTATTTTCTCCCTATTAATTGTATGAAATATCTTTTTCCATCCCTTCACTTTTAGTCTGTTTGTCTTTGAGTTTGAAGTGAGTCTCTTGCAGGCAGCATATAGATGGGTCTTGTTTTTTTATCCATTCAGTGACTCTATGTCTTTTGATTGGTGCATTCAGACCATTTAGATTTAAGGTGATTATTAATGGATATGTACTTACTGCCATTGCAGGCTTTAGATTCCTGGTTACCAAAGGTTCAAGGGTAATTCCCTAACAGTCTAACATAACTCACTTATTATGCTATTACAAACACAACCTAAGGGGTTTTTTTTCCTTCTCATCTTTGTTTCTCTTCCATTCTTTGTATACTAGGTATTATATTCTGTACTCTTTTTCTATCCCTTGATTGACATTGGGAGTAGTTGATTTGATTTTCCATCTTCTTAGTAATAGTTCTACTTTCTTTACTATGGTTTTATTTTCCCTGGTGACAGTTATTTAGCCTTAGGAGCACTCTATCTATAGCAGTCTCTAAGAAATACACTGTGGAGGTGGTTCGTGGGATAAATTCTCTCAGCTTTTCTTATCTGAAAAGTACTTAATCCCTCCTTCAAATTTAAATGATATTCTTTCTGGGTAGAGTGTTCTTGGTTCAAGGCCCTTCGGTTTCATTGCATTAAATATATCATTCCACTCCCTTCTGGACTGTAAGGTTTCTGTTGAGAAGTCCAGTGACAACAGCCTGATGGGTTTTCCTTTGCATTTGATCTTTTTCCTCTCTCAAGCTGCCTTTAAAACTCTGTCCTTAACCTTGATCTTTGCTTTTTTAATTATTATATGTCTTGGGGTTGTTTTCCTTGGGTCCCTTATGTTGGGAGATCTGTGCAGCTCCATGGCCTGCGAGACACTCTCCTTCCCCAAATTCCGGAAGTTTTCAGCAATTACCTCCTCAAAGACTCTTGCTATCCCTTTTTCTCTCTTCTTCTTCTTCTGGTGCCCCTATAATGCGAATATTATTCTGTTTGGATTGGTCACACAATTCTCTCAATAGCCTTTCATTACTAGAGATCCTTTTTCTCTCTGTGCCTCAGCTTCTTTGTATTCCACTTCATAATTTCTATTCGATTTACTCTCTCTTCTACTACATCTAATCTGCTTTTAAACTGCTTCATTTTATGTTTCATTTCTGATTCGGAATTTCTTTTTTTTTTTGTTTCAAATCTTTTATAACATGTTTCCAATTTTTTGCCATTCAAACAATCCTGCTGTAAACACTGGTATATGATTTCTTGTGTATATGGTCAAGAATTTCTCCAGGATATAGTCTTAGAAACTTTTTTTTAATAATTTATTTTGGTATCATTAATCTACAATTACATGTGCAATATTACAGTTATTAAACTACCCCCTTCATCAGGTCCCCCCACAAACCCCATTACAGTCATTATTCATCAGAATAGTGAGAGGCTATGGAATGACTACTTGTCTTCTCTGAGTCGTACAGCCCTCCCGTGGCCCGCCAACATTACATCTGCTAATCATAATGCCCCTTTTTCCCCCTTCTCCCTTCATTCCCATCATTCTCTTCAGTTCCTTTCCCTTTGGTAACTATTAGTCCGTTCTTGGGTTCTGTGAGTTTGCTGCTGTTTTGTTCCTTCAGTTTTTTTCTTTGTTCTTATACTACACATATGAGTGAAATCATTTGATACTTGTCTTTTTGGCTTGGCTTATTTCACTGAGCATAATACCCTCTAGCTCCATCCATGTTGTTGCAAATGGTAGGATTTGTTTTCTTCTTATGGCTGAATAATATTCCATTGTGTATATATACCACTTCTTCTTTATCCATTCATCTACTGATGGACACTTAGATTGCTTCCATTTCTTCGCTATTGTACATAGCGTTGCAATAAACATAGGGGTGCACCTGTCCTTTACAAATAAGGGTGCTGCATTCTTAGGGTAAATTCCTAGGAGTGGGATTCCTGGATAAAATGGTGTTTCTATTTTGAGTTTTTCGAGGAACCTCCATACTGGTTTCCACAATGGTTGAACTAATTTGCATTCCCACCAGCAGTGTAGGAGGGTTCCCTTTTCTCCACATCCTCACCAACATTTGTTATTGTTTGTGTTTTGGATGTTGGCTATGCTCACTGGTATGAGGTGATATCTCATTGTGGTTTTAATCTGCATTTCTCTGATGATTAGTGATGTGGAGCATCTTTTCATGTGCCTGTTGGCAATGTGAATTTATTCTTTGGAGAAGTGTCTATTCATCTATTCCTCGGCCCATTTCTTAATTGGATTATTTGCTTTTTGTTTGTTGAGGTGTGTGAGTTCTTTACATATTTTGGATGTCAACCCCTTATCGGATATGTCATTTGTGAATATATTCTCCCATACTGTAGGATGTCTTTTTGTTCTTCTGATGGTGTCCTTTGCTGTAAAGAAGCTCTTCAGCTTGATATAGTATGACTTGTTTATTTTTGCTTTGGTTTTCCTTGCCCAGGGAGATATGTTCATTAAGAAGTCACTCATGTTTATGTCCAAGGGGTTTTTGCCTATGTTTTTTCCTAAGAGTTTTATGGTTTCATGACTTACATTCAGGTCTTTGATCTACGTGAGTTTACCTCTGTGTATGGGGTTAGACAGTAGTCCGGTTTCATTCTCTTACACGTAGCTGTCCAGTTTTGCCAACACTAGCTGCTAAAGAGGCCATCATCTCCCCATTGTATATCCAAGCCTCCTTTATCAAATATTATTTGACTGTATATGTTTGGGTTAATGTTTGGATTTTCTATTCTGTTTCACTGGTCTGCAGGTCTGTTTTTGTGCCAATACCTAATTCTCTTGATTATTCTGGTTTTGTAGTAGAGCTTGAAGTCAGGGAGTGTAATTCCCCTGTTTTATTCCTCCTTCTCAGGATTGCTTTGGCTACTCGGGGTCTTTTGTGGTACCATATGAATTTTAGAATTATTTTTTCCAGTTAATTGAAGAAAGCTGTTGGTATTTTGATAGGGATTGCATTGAATCTGTACATTGCTTTAGGTAGTATAGCCATTTTGACAATATTTATTCTTCCTAGCTAAGAGCATGGGATGAATTTCCATTTGTTAGTGTCCTCTTTAATTTCTCTTAGGAGTGTCTTGTAGTTTTCAGAGTACAGGTCTTTCACTTCCTTCATTACGTTTACTCCTAGGTATGTTATTCTTTTTGATGCAATTGTGAATGAAATTGTTTTCCTGATTTCTATTTCTGTTAGTTCATCATTAATGTATAGGAAAGTAACAGATTTCTGTGTGTTAATTTCGTATCCTGCAACTTTGCTGAATTCAGATATTAGTTCTAGTAGTTTTGGAGTGGAGTCTTTAGGGTTTTTTATGTACAATATCATGTCATCTGCAAATAGTGACAATTTGACTTCTTTACCAATCTGGATGCCTTGTATTTCTTTGTGTTGTCTTATTGCGGTGGCTAGGACCTCCAGTACTATGTTGAATAACAGTGGAGAGAGTTGGCATCCCTGTCTTGTTCCTGTTCTTAGATGAAAAGCTTTCAGCTTCTCGCTGTTAAGTATGATGTTAGCCGTGGGTTTGTCATATATGGCCTTTACGTTGTTGAGGTACTTGCCATCTACACCCATTTTGTTGAGAGTTCTAATCATGAATGGATGCTGAATTTTGTCAAATGCTTTTTCAGCATCTATGGAGATGATCATGTGGGGTTTTTTTCTTCTTTTTGTTGAAGTGCTGGATGATATTGATGGATTTTCGAATGCTATAAAATCCTTGCATCCCTGGGATGAAACCCACTTGATCATGGTGTACGATGCTCTTGATGTATTTTTGAATTCGGTTTCCTAATATTTTGTTGAGTATTTTTGCATCTACATTCATCAGGGATATTGGTCTGTAATTTTCTTTTTCGGTTATGTCATTGCCCGGTTTTGGTATTACAGTAATGCTGGCTTCATAGAATGAGTTTGGAACTATTCCCTCCTCTTCTATTTTTTGGAAAACTTTAAGGAGAATGGGTGTTCTTTCTTCTCTATATGTCTGGTAGAATTAAGAGGTGAATCCATCTTGCCCGGTGGTTTTGTTCTTGGGTAGTTTTTTGATTACTGATTCAATTTCGTTGCTGGTGATTGGCCTGTTTAGTTTTTCTGTTTCTTGTTTGGTCAGTCTTGGAAGGTTGTATTTTTCTAAGAAGTTGTCCATTTCTTCCAGGTTTTCCAGCTTGTTAGCATATTGATTCTCAAAATATTCTCTAATAATTTTTTGTATTTCTGTGGGTCCGTTGTTATTTTTCCTTTCCATTTCTGATTCTGTTTATGTGTGTAGAGTCTCTTTTTCTCTTAATGAGTCTGGCTATGGGTTTATCTATTTTGTTCATTTTTTCAAAGAACCATCTCGGTTTCATTGATTTTTCCTATTGTTTTATTCTTCTCAATTTTATTTATTTCTTCTCTGATCTTTATTATGTCCCTCCTTCTGGTGACTTTCGGCCTCATTTCTTCTTCTTTTTCCACTTTCAGTAATTGTGTCTTTAGACTATTCATTTGGGAATGTTCTTCCTTCTTTAAATAGGCCTGGATTGCAATATACTTCCTTTTAGAACTGCCTTTGCTGCGTCCCACAGAAGTTGTGGCTTTGTGTTGTTGTTGTCATTAGTCTCCATATATTCTTTGATTTCTGTTTTGATTTGGTCGTTATCCCATTGATTAATTAGGAGAATGTTGTTAAGTCTCCATGTATTTGTGAGCCTTTTTGATTTCTTTCTAAAGTTTATTTCTTGTTTTATACCTTTGTGACGTGAGAAGTTGGTTGGTAGGATTTCAATATTTTTGAATTTACTGAGGTTCTTTTTGTGGCCTAGTATGTGGTCTATTCTGGAAAATGTTCCATGTGCACTTGAGAAGAATGTGCATCCTGTTGCTTTTGGGTGTAGAGTTCTGTAGATGTCTGTTAGGTCCATCTCTTCTAGTGTGTTGCTCAGTGCCTCTGTGTCTTTACTTAGTTTCTGCCTGGTTGATCTGTCCTTTGGAGTCAGTGGTGTGTTGAAGTCTCCTAAAATGAAGGCATTGCTTTCTATTTCCTCCCTTAATTCTGTTAGTATTTGTTTCACATATGCCGGTGCTCCTCTGTTGGGTGCACATATATTTAAAATGGCTATATCCTCTTGTTGGACTGACCCCTTTATCATTCTGTAATGTCCTTCTTTATCTCTTGCTACTTTCTTCGTTTTGAAGTCTATTTTGTCTGATACAAGTACTGCAACACCTGCTTTTTTCTCATTGTTTTTTGCATGAATTATCTTTTTCCATCCCTTCACTTTTAGTCTGTGTATATCTTTGGGTTTGAGGTGGGTCTCCTGTAAGCAGCACATAGATGGGTCTTGCATTTTTATCCATTGTATTACTCTGTGTCTTTTGATTGGTGCATTCAGTCCATTTACATTTAGGGTGATTATTGATAGATATGTACTTATTGCCATTGCTGGCTTTAGATTCGTAGTTACCAACGTTCAAGGGTTGCTTCCTTACTATCTAACAATCTAACTTAACTTTCTTGTTAAGTTATGGTAAACACAGTCTGATGTTTCTTTATTTCTCTCCCTTCTTATTCTTCCTCCTACATTCTTTATATACTAGGTGTTTTATTCTTTGCCTTTAGTTAGTATTTGCATGGTCTGCTTTCTTTGCTATGATTTTATTTTCTCTGGTGACAGCTTTTTAGCCTTAGGAGTGCTTCCCTCTAGAGCATTCCGTTTAAGATATCCTGTAGTGGTGGTTTACGAGAGGCCAACTCTCTCAACTTTCGCTTGTCTGGAAATTGTTTAATCCCTCCATCATATTTAAATGATAATCGTGCTGGATACAATATTCTTGGTTCAAGGCCCTTCTGTTTCATTACGTTAAACATATCATTGCATTCTCTTCTGGCCTGTAAGGTTTCTGTTGAGAAGTCTGATGATAGTCTGATGGGTTTTCCTTTGTAGGTGATCTTTTTTCTCTCTCTAGCTACCTTTAATACTCTATCCTTATCTTTGATCTTTGCCATTTTAATTATTATGTGTCTTGGTGTTGTCTTCCTTGTGTCTCTTTTGCTGGGAGATCTGTGGGCTTCCGTGGACTGCAAGACTATTTCCTTCCCCAGCATGGGGACGTTTTCAGCAATTATTTCTTCAAAGACACTTTCTATCCCTTTTTCTCTCTCTCTTCTTCCTCTGGTATTCCTATAATGCGAATATTGTTCTGTTTGGATTGGTCATACAGTTCTCTTAATATTCTTTCATTCCTAGAGATCCTTTTATCTCTCTCTGCCTCAGCTTCTCTGTATTCCTGTTCTCTGATTTCTATTCCATTAACAGTCTCTTGTATCTTGTCCAGTCTGCTGCTAAGCCTGTCATTGGCTTCTCATTTCTGCATTGTCTTTCCTGACTTCCCTCACTTTCTCCCTCAGCTCTTGCATATTTCTCTGTAGATCTATCAGTATGGTTATGACTTTTATTCTGAATTCTTTTTCAGGAAGATTGTGCATTTCCATCCCTTCATACTCCCTCTCTGGTGTCTGGGTGTGGATAAGCTTTGTTTGTACCATATTCCTCTGTCTTTTCATTGCGATAGAAGTGGTCGCTGGTAGGTGCCATATATGTCAGCTGGGCTCTTTAAGACTTTTAAAAAGAAAAAAGGAAAAAGAAAGAAAAGAGAAAAAAAAAACGCCCACCAGGAGTAGATTCTGTGGGGATGCTGTAGGTGGCGCTGTTGCTCCATTATTCTGCAGCCATGCCCATGCCACTCCACAGGGCCCTTTGTAGCTCTGGCTGGGCAGGAACGAATGGGAGGCTGTTGATCTCTGTGGGAAGTCTCAGTGCGGCTACTTTTTCCCAGTCACCAGCCCAGGGGTCTGAAATTCCCCAGGACTCTCAGCCTGCTGGGCTGAGTGTTGTGGGATGATCCTGCTCTCCATTGGGCCCCTGTCTCTGTAAGACTGCTAAAAAAACGCGATCACTTTTCTTTTGTCCCAGGGAGCCGACTGTGAGGACCCGGTGCATTCCCAGGCTCAGATCCTGCACCCTCTGTCTCTCCAGTCTCCGATACACCATGCGATGTGTGTCAGCACTCTTGTCGCAGATCACCAGGGCTGATTTCACAGGCCTGTACTTCCACTCCCTCCCGGCTCTGAATCCTCTCCTCCCATTGGTGCGCTTCAGTGGGGGAGTGCTCAGATCCCACCGGGTCTCAGCTCCATATCTTATCTGCCTGGCATGGTGCCAAGTCCTCTCAGGTGTAGATGCACACTGTGTGCAGTCCTGTATCTTCTGGTGTCTGTTTTAGGAATAGTTGTATTTGTTGTATTTTCATAAATATAATGGTTTTGGGAGGAGATTTCTGCCACCCTGCTCACGCCGCCATCTTCCCAGAAGTGTTGATATGGAATTTCTTAATGATTGACTCTCCATTCTAAATTCATCCCTGAGTTGTTGAATATTTTTCTGCACCACCATGAACATGTTTATGATTTTTATTTTTAACTCTCTTTCAGGAAGATTGGTGAGTTCAGTTTCACTTGGCCCTTTTCCTGATTGTGAGATTTTGGTTTGAACTAGGTTCCTTTAAGGTTTCATATTTTCATGTGGCACCCTGTAGTGTCCAGAATCTCTAGTCTCTGGAGCTGCTCAGCCCCTGGAGTGATGTCGGGGGTCACAGGGGAGCAGCACTGTTGCCTAGGGTGAGGAAAGAGCTATTTCCTGCTTCCCGGCTGCAGTGCTTGTCTCCACTGTCAGAACCAATGGGCCGAGCACACAGGTGTAAGCCTTTGTGCTTGCGTTTGTTGCTGCCGTAGGCGGGTCCTCCTTCTGGCTGGCCTGACACCAGGGCAGGGACTGCCGGTTTGTGATCCAGTGCCGGCAGGCCACGTGGAAGGTGCAGCAGGCTGCACATCACAGTGTGGGGCCTCGGAACTGAGTAGCAAGCCAGGGGGCTGGAGCACCTGAAGCTTCTGAAAGTTCCCAACCTGCTGGGCAAAGCATGCTCAGAGAACTTTACCCACCTATCCCTTCTCCCAAGCAGAAGCTCCATCAATCCCCGCCCGTTCAGCAGCCCTTTTGCTACTAGGAAGCCTCTCAGGCTGCCTGCCTTTCCTTTGTCCCAGAGCAGTTGGTTGTGGATCCCTGTCCTCCAAAAATGGCTGGAATCTCAGTCACCCCAGGTATTCCACCTGTCTTAGCTTTCCAACCCCACTAATCTCCGGAGCACCATACAATGTACATTTGTGCTCCCAAAGCAGATCTCCAGGGCTGGGTGTTCAGCAGTCCTAGGCTTCCACCCCCTCTCTGCTCCATTTTTCTTCCACCAGTGAGCTGTGGTGGGAGAAGGGCTTGTTTTCCACTGGATCTAGGCTTTGGTACATTACCCTATTTCGTGAGGTCTGCTCTGTTCTCCAGGTGTATGCAGTCTGGCACAGCCTTCTTTCCTGTTGCTCTTTTAAGATTAGTTGTATTAACTATATTTTTATATGATATGTGATTTGGGGAGGAGTTCTCTGTCTCACTTCTCACCCTGCCATCTTTAATCTCCTTGTCTCCATGGTTTTCTTTATGTAGTATTATGTCATCTAAAAATACTGACTTTATATCTTCCTTACCAATTTTCATTCCTTTTATTTCTTTTTCTTGTCTGATTGCTATAGACAGGACTTGCAGTACAATGTTGAATATATGTTGTAAGAGTGGGCATCTTATCTTGTTCCTGATAATAGAGGAAAAGCTTTCAGCTTTTTGCCATTAAATATGATGTAAGTACTATGTTTGTCATATATGACCTTTAATATGTGAAAGTATGCTCCCTCTATATCCACTCTCTTGAGAGTTTTTATCATAAATGAATGCCAAATTTTGTCAAATGTTTTTCAGCATCTATTGAGATGACCCTATAGTTTTTGCAATTCCTTTGTTAATGTGGTATATCACATTGACTGATTTGTGGATATTCAATCATCTTCACATCTCTAGAAGAAATCTGGCTTGGTTATGGTGAAAGAGCCTTTCAGTTTATTTTTTAATTGGGTTTGTTAATAGTTTGTTCAAGATTATTGAATCATGTTTGCAGGGATTTTGAACTGTAATTTTTTTTTTTTTTTTTTTTTTTTGGTCTGCTGGTTTTGGCCTTCTAGACCGAATTTGGAAGCTTTCTTTCCTCTTCAAGTTCTTGGAACAGTTTGAGAAGAGTAAGTATTAACTCTTCATTAAATGGTTGTTAGAATTATCCTGTAAAGCCATCTCCTCCTGAACTACTTTTTGTTTGTTGGGGAATGTTTTGATTAACATTTCAAATTCTTTACTAGTAATTTGTTTGTTCTGGTTTTCTCTTCTTCCTGCCTCAATCATGGGAGAGTGCAGGTTTCAAAGACTTTATCCATTTCTTCTAGATTACCCACTTTATTGGCATATAATTTTCCACAGTAATCTCGTATAACTGTTTATATAACTGTTTATATTTCTGTGATGTCAGTTGTAACTTCCCTTTTTCAATTCTGATTTTATTTTAGTCTTTTCTCTTTTTTACTTCATGAGTCTGAGGTTCATCAATTTTGTTTATCTTTTCAAAGAACCAGCTCTTAGTTTCTTTGATCTTTTATATTCTCTATTTCATTTATTCCCACCCTGATCTTTATTATTTCCTTCCTTCTACTAACTTTCAGCTATGACAGATCTTTTTTCCTAGTTCTTTCAGGTGTAGGATTAGACTTAATTTGACATTTTTCTTGTTTCTTGAGGAAAGCCTATTATCACTATAAACTCCCTTCTTAGAACATCTTTTGCTTCATCCTAAAGATTTTGAATCCTTGTGTTTCTGTGTTTATTATTCTCCAAGTATTTTTTATTTTCCTTTTAATTTCTTCATTTGAACCATTGGCCGTTTAGTAGCATGATGTTTAGCCTCCACGTGATTATTTTTCCTCACAGTTACAAGTTTTTTTCTTGTAATTACTTAGTTTCATACTGTTGAGGACACAAAAGGGGCTTGGTACATTTTTAATCTTAAATGTACTAAGACTTGTTCTGTGGCCTAATATATGATCTATCTTCAACAATGTTCCATGTGCATTTGAAAAGAATGAATATTCTACTGGTTTGGGATGTAATATTCTCTATATATCTGCTATCCCATTTCGCCTAATGTGTTTTTCAATGCCACTCTTTCCTTATCTATTTTTTGTCTGGATCATCTATTCATTGATGTAAGTTGGGCAGTAAAGTCCCTTAATATGATTGTACATCTATCAATTTCTCCGTTTAGGTCTGTTAGTGCTTGCTGTATATATTTAGGTGCTCCTATGTTGGATGCATAGATATTTACAATTGTTATATTCTCTTGTTGAACTGATCCCTTACCATTATGTAATGTCTTTTTTGTCTCTTTTTACTTTGATACAACCAAATATTGAGGGTCTCATGACATGATGCAATAGAAATAACACAGCAACTCTGGGATAGTCTTCTATAAAGTTAATCAAGATCCAATCAAGCTTCCATTTCAATATTAGTTTTGTAGTGTAAGTACCTGACAATTAGCTTTTTTATTTTTATGTTAGTGCCTGATATTAAGCTACTGGTTTACGAGGCATCCATTTAAAAGAGATCCATCTCAGTTAAACATACTGCCAGCTATTCAACTAGATAAAGAAGTCAACCAACTCGTGTTCTTCTTTTAGTAACCCCTAGGATACTTACATAACCAACCATTGAATGACCCTGCTTTTCCCTTCTTGTGCTTTAATTCCCAATCTCATGTTTTAAATCCACCAATAAATAGTGACTCTGTGAAACCCTAAGAACCCCAGCCTCAACCCCATAAAGGCAGAGCCCCAGGTCCATGCTGTTTTTTACTCTTTACACAAGACCTGTCTGTGTGGTCCCAGTTATGCCATGTACCCTCCAGGGCCTATGAGTAATAAACCTTGTTTTTTAAAAGTTCTCTGATGAGATGAAGGGGTAGTTTAATAATCGTAATATTGCACATGTAATTGTAAATTAATGATAATAAAATAAATTATATTAAAAAATAAAATAATATAAATCTTCAAAAAAAAAAGTTCTCTGATGATTGTTGCTAAAGTATGTGTTGAAATCATAATAAGAACCACAAAGAGCAGTCCAGCTACAACACTGGCACCAGTCAGGTAAATACCTGTGGGGACTCATCACAAGTAATACTGGCCCATAGGAGTGGCCCCAGGCATTCTTAGCCACTCAATATATATACAAAACAATTTTATATAAAATACAAAATATGGGATTAGAAGTTAAACAAAACCACAGGTTAGCAATAAATGTAGCTTAGAATATGGAACATTCTATAGGACAGACAGCCAGTTTTCTCTAATAAGCAAATGGCATGAAAACAAAGGGGGGAGGATTGGTATGAAATAAGGGACTAGGAAGCTAAAAGGAGTATACATTCTGTGAATCTTGTTTGCATACTGACTTTAAGAATTTTATTAAATATAATTGGGAAACTTTGAACATGGCTTGGGTATTAGATCACATCAGAAAATATTGATAATGGCAGGGTTCGCATATTTTTTACAAATGTCTTAGCATATTAAATACTTGCATATAGACTATGTACTTACAGAACTTAGACAACAATACATATACATCTCGAATTTTCTCTAAAATTTTCTAGAAGAAAAGGTGCTGTAGATAGTTGAAACAGGACTGACAAATGTTATTTTGAAGCTGGATGATGGCTACATGGGGGTTTATTATGTATTCTCTCTTTTTTGTGTATGTTTGAAATTTCTACTATAAAAATGTTTAAAATATAAATTAAATTGGATTCACCTATAAATTTTTAAAAATAGATATATCCTTAGACGAGCAATTAGACCCCTAAGAATTTATTGTAGGAAAATATGGATGTAAACTATATTTGCATGGTAAAATAATTGCATAACACTAAAAATTACCACAATAGAATATTATATGAACAAGTCATGTTTATACTAAAAAGCCCAGGAGAATAAATAAGTACATACTCTGTAATAGAAAGATGTTTAAGACATTATATTCGGTGGAAAATCAGATTGCAAACTTCCATGATCCAACTTGTTGTGCATATAATGTACTATATACATACAAGTAGCTAGTATTTCTAGGCTTGTTTTGTGTTTCTATTTCTTCTATATCTATTTTCTATATTAAATATTAAATATTCATAGCCTAGTTAATAAAGAAATAATAAACGATAAAAGCAGAAATTTTTATGTTAGCACTTGAAAATTGTTATTCTGCCATCTCATTTTTAGAGCACATATACAATGCTCAACAGAGGTAAATGTTAGAATAGAACAAAATTGTTCCTCCCCAGTCAATCCTGGAAGACACTCCAATAAGAAATTTCCAAAGTCCACATATAGTCTCCACCACCATCCTCCTTCAATCAAGGGTTTCAGTATGCTTAATGTAGAGAAGCCTCTATAGTACCTGATGAGCTTCCTTATTCCTCAGGATATATAGAACACAGGATTGGAAAGACGGGCAACCACAGAGTAGATGATGGAGGCTCCTTGGAGAGAAGTTAGGAATGGACAGCAGAGGATGCAACGTGTAAGACCATGAGAGTTCCATAGAATGTGTTCACTACAACTAGGAGGGAGGAGCATGTTCAGAAAGCCTTTTGCCAGTGGGGCCAGCAGTCATTCTCAGCAGAGCTCCCATGATTCAGGCATAAGATGTCAGAATCAGTCCAAAGTGAACAGTGAGGCAGACCACAGAGAAAATGAATCTTGTCATCTGGGCTATGCTGGGATATGATCAGGCTAGGTCTATCAAAGGCATGAAGTCACACTAAAAGTGATCAATGTAGTTGGGGCCACAGAACCTCAACTGGGCCATAGGACCACAACCAATGTATGTACCATGATTCCAGAGAGCCAGGCTATAACCACCAGCCCCAGGTACTATCTAGACCCCATCCAGAGTAAGTAGAATATTTTTAGGTAGCAATCATATGCCATGAGAGCCAGCATAAAGCACTCAGCTGAGGCTATAAACCAAAGATAAAAAACTGGAGCAAGCAAACAGCCAGAGACAGGTGCTTCCTGCAAGAAAACCTCCAACATCTTTGGGACCACTTTTGAAGTAGAGAGGATCTTCAGGAAGAAAAGATTAGCCAGGAAGAAATACATGGGTGTGTGGAGCTTCTGGGAGCTAACCACTGCCACAGTGATTAGCATATTCACTATGATGATAGAGGCATAGGTGAGAGAGCAAACAGTGAAAAGGAGATGTGGCTTGGCTATGTCATGGAAACCAAGGAGGACAAATTCAGTAACAGTTTGATTTCTGAAATAAACAATTTCCACGTGGATCATCCAAGATTCTGCTTGGCAGGGATTGGGGAGATATTTCAGTGTGTCTTCTATAACAAGCCTAAGTTACGGCTAATACAAAAAAATTAAAGTCTTTAGAACAAGAGTCATTTACACAAGTCTTCATCCGTCCCCTTTTTTAGCTGCTTACTCCTTCCCCACCGCCTATCCTTCTTTACATTCCTTAATTGTGCTTGTTCTTCAAGGCTCAAAAGAGCTTATCCAAGCTCACAATTTCTGTCTTCAGAGCCCTTTAGCATATTAGTTCAATCTAATATCTCAATGACATAATAAATTTCATCATCCTACTCTATATAACCAACCATATGGCCTTCCTCGTGAACAACAGGGTAATATCCTCCAATGCTTGCTAGACACTGTCCTATCATCAGCTAAAAATCAGCTCTATTTAAGACAAACATTTTTCTATTCCCCAACCTCAACAAACTGCACTATGAATGGTTAGAAAATTGTCTTGGTACCCAAACTTACTATATCATAGTTACCTTTATCTTAATACCCACTCTCATTCTCTATCCTCAACTCAGTGAAATCTCATAGTTGTTCCTTAGAAAATTCTTATATATTACTTCCTCACTATCCCACCATTAATCTCACAATGTCTACACAGCTATCTTAGCAAAATTCCCTTCTGAGTAGCTTGCTGGTCTCCAGTTTTCCCTCTCCCTTATCAAAATAATTTTGTTTAAATACTTGTTTCACCAAAATATTCAAGATTTTATAGCGGTGGAAGTGTAATAAATGATAATATTGGGGTAATTGTATGTGCTGTGCGAGCAGAGAGACCAAATGCACAGTGAGAATAGAGTGGGTATAAGAACCAAGGTCAAGGAAGGCTCCCTGAAGAAGGTAGTTTGTAAGCTAAGTTTTAAAGGACAGGTAAGAGGAGGCCAGGCAAAGAACAGGAGAGTAGGAAGAGCATTTCAGACAGGAGACAACACGAAAGCAAAGAATGCAATTGAGTTTTGAAGACCTAAAAATGAGTCTGCACACCTGAAAGGAAGAGCTTATAAGCTATCCAAAAACATCAAATGATTAGGAGCAGAGGGTAAGTACAGAAAAAAAAAGATATTCACATACACGTGTGTGTTTATATGTATGTATGTGTGTGTATACATATATATATATACCAAATCCTAACAATATTACTTTCTAGGTCGTGAGACTAATAAGCATATACTACATTTATTATCACATAAAATATAAGTTCTCTTTAATACCAGAAGAACAGAATGTCAAATGCCTAAAAAGTGGAAAATGGATGTTTGAGGGACAAAGGTGGGAGGGAAACTCTCCACCACATACTATTTTGTACTTTTGCATGAAGACATGGAATCCAACTGTCCATTCCCCTGCTATTTCCTACTATTAAATCTTCAAAGGCCCAGCTTAAGTTTCATTTCCTCCTTGAAGCCTCCTTGAAAAATGTAGCACTTTATTTCTAGAGCAATCATACAGTAAGTATCTAGTGCATAGAAGATATTGTGCCAAATGTTGAAGGTATTAGGTCAAATAAAACCAGACTATACTCTTAAGGAGCTTAAAATCCTGTGTAGAAGATGGAAACATCAACAAATAATTGCAATACTCTAAAAAAGAATTCATGATTTTGACCTAGAATAGTACAGGGCAGAAGCAATCCTGAATTTATCAGTGAGTGCTGGGAAGCATGGAAGGAATGGAGGTAAGGGCATTTCAGGTAAAAGGAAAACCATGAATATACACTAAGGCAAGAAACACATAGAATATGAGGAGAGGAAGGAGGTGGGGAGGGAGTAGCCAAGGGTAATTAAAAGAAATTCACTTCTGGGGATTAAAATGGCAGGGTGAGGGGTGAGAGAGAGACCTCCTCCTAAAACCACATGTAATAGGAAAATATAATTAATACAACTAATCCTGAAAGAGAAACAGGAAAGAAGGCTGCACCAGACTGCATACACCGGGAAAAAAGAGCAGACCTCATGGAACAGGGTAATGTACCAAAGCTGTGACCTGGTGGGACCCAAGCCCTTCTCCCACCCTGGCTCACCAGTGGGAGGAAGAGAAACAGAGCGGGGAGGGAGTGGAGACCTGGGACTACTGAACACCTAGCCCTGGAGATCTGCTCTGGGAGCACGAACATACATTGTGTGGTGCCCTGGTGATTAGTGGGGTTGGAAAGCTAAGACAGGTGGAATGCCTGGAGAGACAGAGATTCCAGCTGCTTGTGGAAAACAGGAATTCATATCTGGCTGAGCTGAACAGGCAGTATGAGAGACTTCCTAACAGTGAGAGGGCTGCTAGAGGGCCGCTAAAGGGGCAATGATTGCACAGAGCTTACTGCTCAGGAGAAAAGACAGGTATACAAAACTGTCTGGGTGTACTCTGCCCAGCAGGTTGGGAACTTAAACGATTTTCAGGTGCTCCATCCCCGTGGCTGACTACACAGATCCAAGACCTCCCACCATGATACACAGCCTGCAGTGTCTTTCTCCCAATTAACCTGCACCTGGCTCACAAACCGGCAGCCCCTATCCTGGTGTCAGGCCAGCCAAAGGGAGGCCCCGCCTACACAGCTACAAACACAAAGCATAGAGGCTTACAGCTGTGTGATCGACCACTGGTTCTGGCAGTGGAGACAGGCATAACAGCCGGGAAATAGGAAAAAACTCTTTCCTCACCCCAGGCACCAGCACCACTCCTCTGGGACCTCCAACATCACTCCAGGGGCTGAGCAGCTCCAGAGAGTAGGTATTCTGGACACTAGAGGACACCACATACAAATATGAAACCTCAAAGGAACCTGGTTCAAAGCAAAATATCAACACCAGAGAAAGGATGAGTGAGACTGAATTAATAAATCTTCCTGAAAGATATTTCAAAATAAAAATCACAAACATGCTCATGGAGGTACAGAAAAATATTCAAGAACTCAGAAACGAATTTAGGATGGAAATCCAATCATTGAAGACCACAATAGAGTTTATTAAAAGCAGATTAGATATGGTGGAGCAGAAGATAAATGAAATAGAAACTAGGGAAGAGGAATACAAATAAACTGAGGCACAGAGGGAAAAAAACTATCTCAGGAATGAAAGAAGACTGAGAGTATTGTGTGACCAATCCAAACAGAACAATATTTGTATTAGAGGGTTGCCAGAAGAAGAAGAGAGACAAAAAGGGATAGAAAGTGTCTTTGAGGAAGTAATTGCTGAAAACATCCCCAATCTAGGGAAGGAAATATCTCTCAGGCCATGGAGGTGCACAGATCTCCCAACACAAGGGACCCAAGGAGGACAACACCAAGACATATAATAATTAAAATGTCAAAGATCAAGGATAAGAACAGACTATTAAAAATAGCCAGAGAAAGAAATAAGATCACATACACAGTAACACCCATCAGGCTATCATCAGATTTCTCAGCCAAAACCTTGCAGGCTAGAAGGGAGTGGCATGATGTAATGTAATGCAATGAAGAGGAAGAGAATCAAATCAAGAATAATTTATCCAGAAATTTTATCATGTAAATTTGAAGGAGGGATTAAACAATTTCCAGATAAGCAAAAGCCGAGATAATTCACCTCCCACAAACCATTCCTACAGTATATTTTGGAGGGACTGCTACAGATGGACGTGTTCCTAAGGTTCAATAGCTGTCACCAGAGGTAATAAAAAGGGATAGACAAAGAGTACAGAATATGAAACCTAATATATAAAGAATGGAGGAGGAAACAGAGGAGGGAAAAAGAAATAACCTTTAGATGTTTGTAATAGCATACTAATGAGTTAAGACAGACTCTTAGATAGTAAGGAAGTTACCCTTGAACCTTTGGTAACCATGAATCTAAAGCCTTCAATGGCAGTAAGTACATACCTATCCATAATCATCCTAAATGTAAATGGTCTGAATGCACCAATCAAAAGACATAGAGTCACTGAATGGATAAAAAATCAAGACCCAATTACATGCTGCCTACAAGAGTCTCACTTCAAACCCAAAGACACACACAGACTAAAAGTGAACGGATGGAAAAATATATTCCATGTAACTAATAGGGAGAAAAAAGCAGGAGTTGCAGTACTTGTTTCAGACAAAATAGACTTCAAAACAAAGAATGTCACAAGAGACAAAGAAGGACATTACATAATAATAAAAGGGTCAATCCAACAAGAGGACATAACCATTATAAATATCTATGGACCCAACACAGGAGCATTCACATATGTGAAACAAACACTGACAGAATTAAAAGGAGAAATAGAATGCAATGCATTCATTCTAGGAGACTTCAACACTCTAGTCACTTCAAAGGACAGATCAACCAGAGAGAAAATAAGAAAGGAGACAGAGGCACTGAAAAGTACATCAGAACAGATAGACCTAACAGACATCTACAGAAATCTACATGCAAAAGCAGCAGTATACACATTCTTCTTAAGCGCACATGGAACATTTTCAAGAATAGATCATATACTAGACCACAAAAAGAGCCTCGATAAATTCAAAAAGATTGAAAGTGTGCCAACCAGTTTCTCACACCACAAAGGTATGAAATTAGAAATAAATCACGCAAAGAAAATGAAAACTCCAACAAACATATGGAGGCTTAACAACATGCACCTAAATAACCAGTTAATCAACGACCAAATAAAAACAGAGATTGAGCAATATATGGAGACAAATGACAACAGTAATTAAACGCAAAATCTGTTGGATGCAGAGAAGACGGTGCTAAGAGAGAAGTATACTGCAATACAGGCCTACCTCAGGAAAGAAGAACAATCCCATATGAACAGTCTAAACTCACATTTAACAAAACTAGAAAAAGAAGAACAAATGGGGCCCAAAGTCAGTAGAAGGAGGGACATAGTAAAGATTAGAGCAGAAATAAAGTCAAGAAGAATAAAACAATAGAAAAAAATCAATGAAACAAGAGGTAGTTCTTTGAGAAAATAAACAAAATAGATAAACCCCCAGCCAGACTTATCAAGAACAAAATAGAGTCTACACACATAAACAGAATCAGAAATAAGAAAGGAAAAATCACTACAGACACCACACAAAAATAAAAGAATTATGAGAGAATACTATGAAAAATTATATGCTAAGAAACTGGATAACTAAGAAGAAATGGACATTCTAGAAAAATACAACCTTCCAAAGATGACCCAGAAAGAAACAGAAAATCTGAACACACCAATTACCAGCAACGAAATTGAACTGGTAATCCAAAATCTCTGAAAGAAAAAAAAACCTGGACCAGATGGTTTCACTACTGAATGTTACCAAATACTTAGTGAAGACCTAATACCCATCCTCCTTAAAGTTTTCCAAAAAGTAGAAGAGGAGGGAATACTTCCAAACTCATTCTACAAGGCCAGCATTGCTCTAATACCAAAACCAGGCAAAGACACTACAAAAAAAGTAAATTACAGACCAATACCCTTAATGAACACAGATACAATAATACACAACAAAATAATAGTAAACCAAATTCAAAAATATGTCAAAAAGGTCATCCATCATGATCAAGTATGATTTATTTCAGGCATGTAAGGATGGCACAATATTAGAAAATCCATCAACATCATCCACCACATCAACAAAAATAAGGACAAAACTACATGACCATCTACATAGATGATGAAAAAGCATTTGACAAAATACAACATCCATCCATGATAAAAACTCTAATCTAAACAAAATGCGTATAGAGGGCAAGTACCTCTACATAATAAAGACCATATATGACAAACCCACAGCTAACATCATACTTAACAGCAAAGACGCTGAAACCCTTTTCTTTAAGATCGGGAACAAGACAAGGATGCCCAATCTTTCCACTTTTATTATACTTCTGGACATCCTCAAAATGGCAATCTGACAACACAGTGAAATGAAAGGCATCCAGATTAGTAAAGAAGAACTTCAAATTTCACTGTTTGCAGATGACATAATATTGTACATAAAAAAATCCTAAGGAATCCACTCCTAAACTACTAGATCTAATATCTGAATTCAGCAACGTTGCAGGATACAAAATTAATACACAGAAATCTGTTGCACTCCTATACACTAATGATGAACTACCAGAAAGAGAAATCAAGAAAATAATTCCATTCACAATTTCATCAAAAATAAAATACTTAGGAATAAACCTAACCAAGGAAGTGAAAGACCTATATTTTGAAAACAACAAGGCACTCATGAGAGAAGTTAAGAAGATACCAATCAATGGAAACACATCTTGTGTTCATGGATAGGAAGAATTAATATTGTCAAAATGGCGATTGTGCCTAAAGCAATCTACACATTCAATGCAGTTGCTATCAAAATACCAACAGCATTCTTCAACAAACTAGAGAACATAATTCTAAAATTCATGTGGAACCACAAAAGACCACAAATAGCTAAAGCAATTCTGAGATGGAAGAATAAAGCTGGGGGAATTATGCTCCTCCATTTCAAGCTCTACTACAAAGCCACAGTAATCAAGATAATTTGGAACTGGCACAAGAAAAGACCCATAGATCAATGGAACAGACTAGAGAGCCCAGATATAAACCAAAGTACAGATGGTCAATTAATATACGACAAAGGAGCCATGAATACACAATGAGGAAATGACAGCCTCTTCAACAAATGGTGTTGGCAAAACTGGACAGCTACATGCAAGAGAATGAAACTGGATTATTTTCTATCCACATACACAAAAGTAAACTTGAAATGGATCAGAGACCTGAATGTAAGTCATGAAACCATAAAACTCTTAGAAGATAACATAGGCAAAAATCTTCTGAATATAAACATGAGCAACTTCTTACTGACTGCATCTCTTTGAGCAAGGGAAACAAAAGCAAAAATGAACACATGGGACTACATCAAACTAAAAAGCTTCTGGACAGCAAAGGACACCAATAATAGAACAAAAAGACATCCTACAGTACAGGAGAATATATTTGTAAATGACATATCTGACAAGGGATTAACATCCAAAATACATAAAGAATTCACATCCTCAACAACCAAAAAGCAAATAACATGATTTAAAAATGTGCAGAAGATATGAAGAGACAATTCTCCAATGAAGAAATTCAGATGGCCAACAGACACGTGAAAAGATGCTCTACATCACTAATCACCAGGGAAATGCAAATTAAAACCACAATGAGATATCACCTCACACGAGTAAGGATGGCCACCATCCAAAAACTAAGAACAACACATGCTGGTGAGGATGCGGAGAAAGGGAACCCTCCTTCACTGCTCGTGGGAATGTAAGTGAATTCAACCATTGTAGAAAGCAATATGGAGGTTCCTCAAAATACTAAAAATAGAAATACCATTTGACCCAGGAATTCCACTCCTAGGAATTTACCCAAAGAATATAATTTCTCAGATTCAAAAAGATATACACACGCCTATGTTTATCACAGCACTATTTACAATAGACTAGATATGGAAGCAACCTAAGTGTCCATCAGTAGATGAATGGATATAGAATAAGTGGTACATATACGCAATGGAATACTATTCAGCCATAAAAAAGAAACAAATCCTACCATTTGCAACAACATGGTTGGAGCTGGAGGATATTACGCCCAGCGAAATGAGCCAGGTGGAGAAAGACATGCACCAAATGATTTCCCTCACTTTTGGAGTATAACAACGAAGCAAAACTGAAGGAACAAAAGAGCAACAGACTCACAGAGTCCAAGAAGGAACTAGCGGTTACCAAAGAGGAAGGGCGGGGGAAGGCAGATGGGGAGGGAGGGAGAAGCGGATTCAGGGGTATTATAATTGGCACACATGGTGTGGGGGGATCAGGGAGAAGACAGCATAGCACAGAGAAGGCAGATAGTTACCCTGTGGCATCTTACTACACTGCTGGGCAGTGACTACAATAGGGTTTGGGGAGGGACTTGATAATATGGGTAAATGTGGTAACCACGTTGTTTTTTTTATGTGAAACATTCATAAGAGTGTATATCAACAATACCTTAATAAAATATTGAAAGACATCGCTAATCATCAGAGAAATGCAGATTAAAACCACAATGAGATATCTCCTCACACCAGTGGGGATGGCCAACATCCAAAACACAAACAACAACAAATGTTGGCGAGGATGTGGAGAAAAGGGAACCCTCCTACACTGCTGGTGGGACTGCAAATTAGTTCAACCATTGTGGAAAGCAGTATGGAGGTTCCTCAAAAAACTCAAAATAGAAATACCATTTGACCCAGGAATTCCACTCCTAGGAATTTACCCTAAGAATGCAGCAGCCCAATTTGAAAAGGACAGATGCACCCCTATGTTTATTGCAGCACTATTTACAATAGCCAAGAAATGGAAGCAACCTAAGTGTCCATCAGTAGATGAATGGATAAAGAAGATGTGGTACATATACACAATGGAATATTATTCAGCCATAAGAAGAAAACAAACCTACCATTTGCAACAACATGGATGGAGCTAGAAGGTATTATGCTCAGTGAAATAAGCCAAGCCGAAAAAGACAAGTATCAAATGATTTCACTCATATGTGGAGTATAAGAACAAAGAAAAAATACTGAAGGAACAAACAGCAGCAGACTCACAGAACCCAAGAATGGACTAATAGTTACCAAAGGGAAAGGGACTTGGGAAAATGGGCGGGAAGGGAGGGATAAGAGGGAAAAAGGGGCATTACGATTAGCAGGTGTAATGTTGGGGGCACGGGGAGGGCAGTACAACTCAGAGAAGACAAGTAGTGATTCTATAGCATCTCACTACGCTGATGGACAGTGACTGTAATGGGGTTGGTGGGGGGGACCTGATGAAGGGGTAGTTTAATAATCGTAATATTGCACATGTAATTGTAAATTAATGATAATAAAATAAATTATATATATATATAAAATATATATATTGAAAGAAAGAAGGAGAAAGAATGAAGGAAGGAAGGAAGGAAGAAAGGAAGGAAGAAAGAAAGAAAAATTCACTTCTTACAGCATTAGAATTGAGACACAGGATCATGGAAGATAAGGATAGAGAGCTGAACAGGACCAGAGTATGGGAATTTTTTCTGTCACAGGGAGGAGCTACAGCTTTATCCTATAGGCAATAAAGCCCACTGGTGTGCAAATGTTTGTTGTCTTCAGTCGATCTTTCATTATTTTATTGTTTCCACTTTCTTTCCATACAAGACTGTTCACCATTTATCACAAAATTTAAAATTTACATCCATCATATTTAATAAAGTCCTAGACAGAGAGGGTAAAAAGATTACAGGGCAGAGGGAGATTAAAATTGGTAGCATAAGAGGTGAGACAGAGGCGTCCTCCTAAAACTGCATATAATATGAAAATATAATTAATACAACTAATCCTGAAAGAGCAACAGGAAAGAGGGCTGTGCCAGACTGCATACACCTGGAGAAAAGAATAAACCTCATGGAACAGGGTAACATACCAAAGCCGTGGCCCATTGGGACCCAAGAACTTCCCCAACCTCAGCTCATCGGCGAGAGGAACAGAAACGGACTGGGGAGGGAGTGGAGGCCTGGGACTGCTGAACACCTAGCTCTGGAGATCTGCTTTGGGAGCACAAACCTACATTACGTGGTGCTCTCTTGATTAGGGGGGTTGGAAAGCTAAGACAAGCAGAATACCAGGACAGATTGAGACTTCAGCTGCTTGTGGAAAACAGGGATCCATATCCAGCTACTCTGGGACAAAAGAAAGGCACGCAGGGCGTGAGAGGTGAGACAGAGGCTTCCACCTAAAACCGCATATAATATGAAAATACAACTAATACAACTACTCATGAAAGAGCAACAGGAAAGAGGACTGTGGCAAACTGCATACACCTGGAGACAAGAGCAGACCTCATGGAAAAGTGTAAGGTACCAAAGCTGTGATCCTGTGGGATCCAAGCCCATCCTCCACCCCAGCTCACCAGCAGGAGGAAGAGGAACAGAGCAGGGAGGGAGTGGAGATCTGGGACTGCTGAATACCTAACTGGAGATCTGCTGTGGGAGCACAAACCTACATTTCATGGTGCTTGCATGATACTCTCATAATTAGGGGGTTGGAAAGCTAAGACAGGCAGAATTCCTGGAGAGACTACATCTCCAGCTGCTTGTGGAAAGCAGGGATCCATACTCAGCTGCTCTGGGACAAAGGAAAGGCGGGAAGTCTGAGAGACTTCCTAACAAGAAGCCCTTACCAAGAAGGCTGTTAAAGGGGCAAGGATTGCACAGAGCTTACTGCTCAGGAGAAAGGACAGGTAGACAAAATTATCTGGGTGCACTCTGCCCAGCAGATTGGGAGCTTTCACGATCTTCAGGTGCTCCAGCTCCCTGGCCGCCTACACAGTTCCAAAAACCTCTTCTGTGCCAGACAGACTACTGCACCTTTCTCCTGGGCAGCCCCAACGGGCTTGCAAACCGGGAAATGCTACCCTGGCTTTAGGCCAGCCACAAGGAAGATCTGTCTACAGCAACTAAAAACGCAAAGCACAGAGGATTATACCTGTGTGCTCGGCCCACTGGTTGAGGCAGTGGAGACAGGCATGGCAGCCAGGTACCAGGAAACAGCTCTTTCCTCCCCCAAGGCACCAGTACCACTCCCCTGCAATCCCTGACATTGCTCAGGGGCTGAGCAGCTCCAGAGAGTAGAGCTTCTGGGCACTAGAGGGTGCCATGCACAAACATGAAAGGCCAAAGAACTTGGTCCAGACAAAAATTACTAATACAACTCCTGAGAAAGATTTAAACGATATTGACCTCATGACTCTCCCTGAAAGAGAGTTCAAAATAAAAATCATTAACATGCTCATGGAGGTACAGAAATATATTCAAGAACTCAGGAATGAATTAAGGTCGGAGATCCAATCATTGAACAGCACAATGGATGGTATTAAAAGCAGATTGGATATGGTGGAGGAAACGATAAATGAAATAGAGACTAGAGAAGAGGAATACAAAGAAGCTGAGGAACAGAGAAAAATGGATCTCTAAGAATGAAAGAATATTGACAGAACTGTGTGACCAATCCAAACGGAACAATATTAGCATTATAGGGGTACCAGAAGAACAAGAGAGAGAAAAAAGGGTAGAAAGTGTCTTCGAGGAGGTGATTGATGAAAACTTCCCCAATCTTGGGAAGGAGATAGTCTCTCAGGCCATGGAGGTGCAGAGATCACCCAACACAAAGGACCCAAGGAAGACAACATCAAGACATATAGTAATTAAAATGGCAAAGATCAAGGATAAAGACAGACTATTAAAAGCAGCAAGAGAGAGAAATAAGATCACAAAGAAAGGAAAGCCCATCAGGCTATCATCAGACTTCTCAGCAGAAACCTTACAGGCCAGAAGGGAGTGGCATGATGTATTAAATGCAATGAATCAGAAGGGCCTCCAACCAAGAATACTTTATCCAGCAAGATTATCATTTAAATTTGAAGGAGAGATTAAACAATTCCCAGATAAGGAAAAGCTGAGAGAATTTACCTCCCACAAACCATCTCTACAGTGTATTTTGGAGGGACTGCTATAGATGGAAGTGTTCCTACGGTTTAATACCTGTCACCAGAGGTAATAAAACCACAGTAAAGAAAGTAGAACAGCTAATTACTAAGAAAATACAAAATTAAATTACCTATCCCCAAAGTCAATCAAGGGATAGACAAACAGTACAGAATATGATACCTAATATATAAAGAATGGAGGAGGAAGAAAAAGGAGGAGGACAAAAAAAAAAGAACCTTCAGACTGGGTTTGTAATAGCATATTGGGTGAGTTAAGTTGGACTCTTAGACAGTAGGGAACTTAACCTTGAACCTTTGGTAACCACGAATCTGAAGCCTACAATGCCAAAAAGTACATACCTATCAATAATCACCCTAAATGTAAATGCACTGAATGCACCAGTCAAAAGACATAGAGTCACTGAATGGATAAAAAAACAAGACCCACCTATATGCTGCCTTCAAGAGACTCACTTTATATCCAAAGACATACACAGACTAAAAGTGAAGGGATGGAGAAATACATTTCATGCAACTAATAGGGAGAAAAAAGCAGGAGTTGCAGTACTTATATCAGACAAAATAGATTTCAAAACAAAGTCACAAGAGACAAAGAAGGACATTACATAATGATAAAAGGGTCAATCCAACAAGAAGATATAAACATTATAAATATCTACGCACCCAACACAGGAGCTCCTACATATGTGAAACAAATACTAACAGAATTAAAGGGGAAAATAGAATGCAATGCATTCATTCTAGGAGACTTCAACACTCTACTCACTCTGAAGGACAGATCAACGAGACAGAAAATAAGTAAGGAGACAGAGGCACTGAACAACACATTAGAACAGATGGACCTAACAGACATCTAAAGAAATCTACACCCAAAAGCAACAGAATACACATTCTTCTCAAGTGCACATGGAACATTTTCAAGAATATATCATATACTAGGCCACAAAAACAGCCTCAGTAAATTCAAAAAGATTGAAATTGTACCAACCAGCTTCTCCGACCACAAAGGAATGAAACTAGAAATGAATTATGCAAAAAAAAAAAGAAAAATCCCACAAACACGTGGAGGCTTAATAACATGCTCCTAAATAATCAATGGATCAATGACCAAATAAAAACAGAGATCGAACAATATATGGAGACAAATGACAACAATAATTCAACACCACAAAATCTGTGGGATGCAGCAAAGGCCATGCTAAGAAGAAAGTATATTGCATACGGGCCTACCTCAGGAAAGAACAACATTCCCATATGAGCAGTCTAAACTCACAATTAATGAAACTAGAAAAAGAAGAACTTATGAGACCCAAAGTTAGTAGAAGGAGGGACATAATAAAGATTAGAGAAGAAATAAATAAATTGAGAAGAATAAAACAATTGAAAGGATCAACAAAAGCAAGAGCTCGATTTTTGAAAAAATAAACAAAATAGATAAACACGTAGCCAGACTTATCAAGAAAAAAAGAGAGTCTACTCACATAAACAGAATCAGAAATGAGAAAGGAAAAATCACTATGGACAGCACAGAAATACAAAGAACTATTAGAGAATACTATGAAAAATTATATGCTAACAAACTGGATAACCTAGAAGAAATGCACAACTTTCTAGAAAAATACAACCTTCCAAGACAGACCCAGAAAGAAATAGAAAATCTCAACAGACCAATTACCAGCAACGAAATTGAACTGGTAATCAAAAACCTACCTAAAACCAAAACGCCTGTACCAGATGGCTTCACTGCTGACTTTTATCAAACATTTAGTGAAAACATAATACCCGTCCTCCTTAAAGTTTTCCAAGGACTAGAAGAAGAGGGAATACTTCCAGACACATTCTATGAGGTCATCACTCTAATACCAAAACGGGCAAAGACATCACAAAAAAAGAAAACTACAGACAAATATCCCACATGAATATAGACACAAAAATACTCAACAGAATATTAGCAAACTGAATTCAAAAATACATCAAAAGGATCATCCATTATGATCAAGTAGGATTTATTCCAGGGATGCAAGAGTGGTTCGACATTCAAAATTCCATCAGCATCATCCACGACATCAACAAAAAGAAGGACAAAAACCACATGATCATCTCCATAGATGCTGGAAAAACATTCGACAAAATTCAACATCCATTCATGATTAAAACTCTCAACAAAATGGGTATAGAGGGCAAATACCTCAACATAATAAAGGCTATATATGACAAACCCACAGCCAACATTACACTTAACAGCGAGAAGCTGAAAGCTTTTCCTTTAAGGTCAGCAACAAGACAAGGATGCCCACTCTCCCACTTCTATTCAACATAGTACTGGAGGTCCTAGCCATAGCAATCAGACAACACAAAGAAATAAAAGGCATCCAGATTGGAAAGAAAGAAGTCAAAGGGTCCCTGCTTGCAGACGACATGATATCGTACATAAAGTACCCTAAAGAATCTACTCCAAACTACTAGATCTAATACCTGAATTCAGCAAAGTTGTGGGATACAAAATTAATACACAGAAATCTATGGTATTCTAATACACTAACAATGAGCTAACAGAAAGAGAAATCAGGAAAACATTCCATTCAAAGTTGCATCAAAAAGAATAAAATACCTAGCAGTAAACCTAACCAAGGAAGTAAAAGATCTATACTCTGATAACTAAAAGGCACTCATGAGAGAAATTAAAGAAGATACCAATAAATGGAAACCCATCCCATGCTCATGGATAGGAAGAATTAATATTGTCAAAATGGCCCTCTGCCTAAAGCAATCTACAGATTCAATGCAATTCCTATCAAAATACCAACAGCATTTTTCAACGAACTAGAGAATTTCCTTCTAAAATTCATGTGGAACCACAAAAGACCCTGAATAGCCAAATCAATACTGAGAAGGAAGAATAAAGCTGGGGGGATTATGCTCCCCAACTTCAAGCCTTACTACAAAGCCACAATACTCAAGACAATTTGGTACTGGCACAAGAACAGACCCAAAGACCAATGGAACAGACTAGAGAGCCCTGATATAAACCCAACCATATATGATCAATTAATATATGATAAAGGAGCCATGGACATACAAAGGGGAAATGACAGCCTCTTCAACAGCTTGTGTTGGCAAAACTGGACAGCTACATGCAAGAGAATGAAACTGGATTATTGTTTAACATCATACACAAAAGTAAACTCGAAATTGATCAAGGACCTGAATGTAAGTCATGAAACCATAAAACTCTAAGAAAAAAACATAGGAAAAAATCTCCTGAGCATGAGCATGAGCAACTTCTTCCTAAACGCATGTCCTCGAGCAAGGGAAAGAAAAGCAAAAATGAACTCACGGGACTAGATCAAACTGAATTTCTGTACGGCAAAGGACACCATCAACAGAATAAAAAGATATCCTACAGTATGGGAGAATATATTTGTAAATGACATAGACGACAAGGGGTTAACATCCAAAATATATAAAGAACTTACACACCTCTAAGCCCAAAAAGCAAATAACCCGATAAAAAAATGGGCAGAGGATATGAAGGGACAGTTCTCCAAAGAAGAAATTCAGATGGACAACAGACACATGAAAAGATGCTCCACATCACTAATCATCAGGGAAATGCAAATTAAAACCACAATGAGATATCACCTCACACCAGTGAGGATGGCCACCATCCAAAACACTAAGAACAACAAATGCTGGCAAGGATGCAGAGAAAAGGGAACCCTCTTACACTGCTGGAGGGAATGTAAGCTAGTTCAACCATTGTGGAAAGCAATATGGAGGTTACTCAAAAAACTAAAAATACAAATAGCATTTGACCCGGGAATCCCACTCCTTGGAATTTACCCAAAGAATTCAACTTCTCAGATTCAAGAAGACATATGCACCCCTATGTTTATTGCAGCACTATTTACAATAGCCAATAAATGGAAGCAACCTAAGTGTCCATCAGTAGATGAATGGATAAAGAAGAAGTGGTACATATACACAATGGAATATTATTCAGCCATAAGAAGGAAGCAAATCCTGCCATTTGCAACAACATGGATGGAGCTGGAGGATATTATGCTCAGTGAAATAAGCCAGGCGGAAAAAGACAAGTGCCAAATGATGATAATGATTTCCCTCATTTGTGGAGTATAACAACGAAGCAAAACTGAAGGAATGAAATAGCAACAGACTCAGAGTCTCCAAGAAGGAACTAGTGGTTACCAAAGGGTGTGGGAGGCCAGGTGGGGAGGGTGGGAGGCGGGATTGAGGGGTATTATGTTTAGTACACATGGTGTGGGGGATCATGGGGAAAACAGTGTAGCATGGAGAAGGCACAGTGAATCTGTGTCATCTTACTACACTGATGGACAGTGATTGAATTGGGGTATGAGTGGGGACTTGATAATATGGGTAAATGTAATAACCACATTGTTTTTCCATGTGAAACCTTCATAAGAGTGTATATCTATAATACCTTAATAATAATAATAAAAAAAAGAAAGGCAGCCAGTCTGAGAGACTTCCTAATAGCGAGCGGGCTGCTAAAGAGGCAACCATTGTACCGAGCTTACTGCTCAGGAGAAAGGACAGGTAGACGAAATTGTCCGGGTGCATTATGCCAACTAGGTTGAGAACTTTCACAATCTTCACGACCTCCAGCCCCCTGGATGGCTACGCAGCTCCAAGGCCCACCACTGCAACATGCAGCCTGCTGTGCCTTCCTCCCAGCCAGCACCATCTGACTCACAAACCAGCAAACGCTACCCTTGCATTAGGCCAGCCAGAGGGAAGCCCCATGTACAGCAGCTACAAAGGAAAAGCATAGAGGCTTATACCTGTGTATTCGATCCACTGGTGCTGGCAGTAAAGACAGGCATAGCAGCCAGGAAGCAGACACCAACACCGCTCCCCTGCAACCCCCGACATTGCTCCAGGGTTTGAGCAGCTCCAGAGAGTAGAGCTTCTGGGCACTAAAGGATGCCAAATACAAATAGGAAATGTCAAAGGAACCTGATTCAAAGCAAAATTATGAATACATCATAGAACGAGTCAAATAAAGTCAACCTCATAAATCATCCTGAAAGAGATATCAAAATAAAAATCATTAACATGCTCATGGAGGTACAGAAAAATATTCAAGAACTCAGGAATGGATTCTGATCAGAGATCCAATCATTACAGAACACTGTCAGAAATGAAACATACAATGGAAGGGTTTTTTCTTCACTATTTATTTATTTTGGTACTACTAATGTACAATTACATGAGCAATATTATAGTTACAAGACTCCCCTTATTATCAAGCCCCCACCACATACCCCAGTACAATCACTGTCCATCAGCATAGTAAGATGCTATAGAATCACTACTTGTCTTCTCTGTGTTATACTGCCTTCCCCGTGCCCCTCCCCCACATTATGTGTGCTAATCATAATACCCCTTTCCCCCTTTCCCTCCCTTCCCACCCATCCTTTCCAGTTCCTTTCCCTTTGGTAACTGTTAGTCCATTCTTCGGTTCTGTGAGTCTGCTGCTGTTTTGTCCTTCAGTTTTTGCTTCGTTCTTATACTCCACAGATGAGTGAAATCATTTGATACTTGTCTTTCTCCACCTGGCTTATTTCACTGAGCATAATACCCTCTAGCTCCATCCACGTTGTTGCAAATGGTAGGAATTGTTTTCTTCTTATGGCTGAATAATATTCCATTGTGTATATGTACTACACCTTCTTTATCCATTAACCTACTGATGAACACTTAGGTTGCTTCCATTTCTTGGCTATTGTAAATAGTGCTGCGATAAACATAGGGGTGCATATGTCTTTTTCAAACTGGGCTGCTGCATTCTTAGGGTAAGTTCCTAGGAGTGGAATTCCTGGGTCAAATGGCATTTCTATTTTGAGTTTTTTGATGAACCTCCATACTGCTTTCCACAATAGCTGAACTAATTTGCATTCCCACCAGCAGTGTAGGAGAGTTCTCCTTTCTCCACATCCTCGCCAACATTTGTTGTTGTTTTGTCTTTTGGATGGCGGACATCCTAACTGGTGTGAAGTGATATCTCATTGTAGTTTTAATTTGCATTTCTCTAATGATTAGCGATGTGGAGAATCTTTTCATGTGCCTGTTGGCCATCTGAATTTCTTCTTTGGAGAAGTGTCAGTATAGCTTCTCTGCCCATTTTTTAATCGGGTTATTTGCTTTTTGTTTGTTGAGGTGCATAAGCTCCTTATATAATTTGGATGTCAACCCCTTATCGGATATGTCATTTATGAATATATTCGCCCATACTCTAGTATGCCTTTTTGTTCCATTGATGGTGTCCTTTGCTGTACAGAAGCTTTTTAGTTTGATATAGTCCCACATGTTCATTTTTGCCTTTGTTTCCCTTGCCCAGGGAGATATGTTCATGAAGAAGTTGCTCATATTTATTTCCAAGATATTGTTGCCTACGTCTTTTTCAAAGAGTTTTCTGGTTTCATGGCTTACGTTCAGCTCTTTGATCCATTTTAAGTTTACTTTTGTGTATGGGTTAGACAATAATCCACTTTCATTCTCTTACATGTAGCTCTCCAGTTTTGTCAACACAAGCTGTTGAAGAGGCTGTCATTTCCCCATTGTATATCTATGGCTCCTTTATCATATATTAATTGACCATATATGCTTGGGATTATATCTGGGCTCTCAAGTCTGTTCCATTGGTCTATGGGTCTGTTCTTGTGCCAGTACCAAACTGTCTTGATTACAGTGGCTTTGTAGTATATCTTGAAGTCTGGGAGCATAATTCCCCCCAATTTATTCTTCATTCTCAAGATTGCTTTGACTATTTGGGGTCTTTTGTGCTTCCATATGAATTTTAAAACTATTTTCTCTTGTTCATTGAATAATGCTGTTGGTATTTTGATAGTGATTCCATTGAATATGTAGATTGCTTTAGGCAGGATGGCCATTTTGGCAATATTAATTCTTCCAATCCATGAACATGGGATGGGTTTCCATTTATTGGTATCTTCTTTAATTTCTCTCATGAGTGCCTTGTAATTTTCAGAGTATAAGTCTTTCACTTCCTTGGTTAGGTTTTTTCCTAGGTATTTTATTAGTTTTGATGCAATTGTGAAAGAAATTGTATTCCTGATTTCTTTCTGCTAGTTCACTGTTAGCATATAAAAATGCAACAGATTTCTGTGTATTAATTTTGTATCCTGCAACTTTACTGAATTCAGATATTGGATCTAGTAGTTTAAGAGTGGATTCTTTAGGGTTTTTTATGTACAATATCATGTTATCTGCAAACAGGGAGTTTTTCTCCCTTACCAGTCTGGATGCCTTTTATTTTTTTGTGTTGTCTGATTTTCGTGGCTAGGACCTCTAGAACTATGTTGAATAAAAGTGGGGAGATTGGGCATCCTTGTCTTGTTACCGATCTTAAAGGAAAAGCTTTCAGCTTCTCCCTGTTAAGTCTAATGTGGGCTGTGGGTTTGTCATATATGGCCTTTATTATGTTGAGGTACATGCCCTCTATACCCATTTTGTTGAAAGTTTTTATCGTGAATGGGTGTTTAATTTTGTCAAATGCTTTTTCAGCATCTGTGGAGATGATTGTGTGGTGTTTGTCCTTTTTGATGAAGTAGTGGAATATATTGATGAATTTTCAACTGTTGGAACATCCTTGCATCCCTGGGATGAATCCCACTTGATTATGATGGATTATCTTTTTTATGTATTTTTTAATTCATTTTGCTACTATTCAATTGAGTATTTTGCATCTAAGTTCATCAGGGATATTGGTCTGTAATTTTTTTGTTGTTGTCTTTGCCTTGTATTAGTGTTAGAGTTATGTTGGCCTCATAGAATGAGTTTGGGAGTATTCTCTCTTCTGCTTATTGGAAAACTTTTAGGAGGATAGGTATTAAGTCTTCACTAAATGTTTGATAAAATTCAGTGGTAAAGCCATGTGGTCCAGGAGTTTTGTTCTTAGGTAGTTTTTTGATTACCAATTCAATTTCTTTGCTGGTAATTGGTGTATTCAGATTTTATCTTTCTTCCTGGGTCAGCCTTAGAAGGTTGTATTTTTCTAGAATTATGTCCATTTCTTCAAGGTTATCCAGTTTGTTAGCATATAATTTTTCATAGTATTCTCTAATAGTTCTTTGTATTTCTGTTCTGTCTGTAGTGATTTTTCCTTTCTCATTTCTGATTCTGTTTATGTGTGTAGACTCTCTTTTTCACTTGATAAGTCTGGCTAGGTGTTTATCTATTTTGTTTATTTTCTCAAAGAAGTAGCTGCTGCTTTCATTGATTCTTTCTATTGTTTTATTCTTCTCGATTTTATTTATTTCTGCTTTAATCTTTATTATGTCCCTCCTTCTACTGACTTTGGGTCTCATTTGTTCTTCATTTTCTAGTTTCATTAATTGTGAGTTTAGACTGTTCATTTAGGATTGTTCTTCTTTCCTGAGGTAGGCCTGTATTGCAATATATTTCCTTCTTAGCAAGGTCTTTGCTGGGTCCCACATATTTTGTGATGTTGAATTATTGTTGTCATTTGTCTCCATGCATTGCTTAATCTCTGTTTTTATTTGCTCATGGATCCATTGATTATTTAGGAGCATGTTATTAAGCCTCCATCTGTTTGTGGGATTTTTCATTTTCTTTGCGTAATTTATTTCTAGTTTCATACCTTTGTGGTCTGAGAAACTGGTTGGTACAATTTCAATCTTTTTTCATTTACTGAGGCTCCTTTTCTGGCCTCATATATGATCTATTCTTGAAAATGTTCTATGTACACTTATGAAGAATATGTATCCTGATGGTTTTGGATGGAGTGTTCTGTAGATGTTCGTTAGGTCCATCTGTTCTGATACATTGTTCAGTGCCTCTGTCTGTTTATTTATTTTCTGTCTGGTTGATTTGTCCTTTGGAGTGAGTGGTATGTTGAAGTCTCCCAAAATGAATGCATTGCAGTCTATTTGCCCCTTTAATTCTGTTAGTATTTGTTTCACATATGTAGGTGATCCTGTGTTTGGTGCATAGATATTTATAATAGTTATATCTTCTTGTTGGACTGCCCCCTTTATCATTAGGTAATGTCCTTCTTTGTCTCTTGTTACTTTTTTGTTTTGAAGTCTATTTTGTCTTATACAAGTACAGCAACTCCTGGTTTTTTCTCCCTATTAGTTGCATGAAATATCTTTTTCCATCCCTTTACTTTCAGTCTGTGTATGTCTTTGGGTATGAAGTGACTCTCTTGTAGGCAGCATATAGATGGGTCTTGTTTTTTTATCCATTCAGTGAATCCACGTCTTTTGATTGGTGCATTCAGACCATTTATGTTTAGGGTGATTATTCATTGGTATGTACTTATTGCCATTGCTTTAGATTTGTGGCTACCAAAAGTTCAAGGGTAACTTCTTTACTATCTAACAGTCTAATGTAACTCACATTGTATGCTATTTCAAACACAACCTAAAGATTCTTTTTTTTTCTCCTCCTTTTTCTTCCTCCTCTACTCTTTGTATGTTAAGAATCATATTCTGTACTCTTTATCTATCTCTTGGGTGACACCTATTTAGTCTTAGGAATACATCCATCTATAAGAGTCCCTCCAAAATGCACTATAGAGGTGGTTACTGGGAGGGAAATTCTCTCAGCTTTTGCTTATCTGGGAATTAATCCCTCCTTCAAATTTAAATGATAACCTTGCTGGGTATTCTTGGTTTGAGGCCTTTCTGCTTCATTGCATTAAATATATCATGCCACTCCCTTCTGGCCTGTAAGGGTTCTGTTGAGAAATCTGATGATAGCCTGATGGGTTTTCCAATTTTTGTGATCTTTTTTCTCTCTCTAACTGCTTTTAAGAGTCTGTCTTTATCCTTGATCTTTCACATTTTAATTATTATATGTCTTGATGTTTTGTCTTCCTTGGGTCTCTTCTGTTGGGAGATCTGTGCAGCTCCATGGCTTGAGAGACTATCTCCTTCCCCAGATTAGATAAGTTTTCAGCAATTACCTCCTCTATGACACTTTCTATCCCTCTTTCTCTCTTCTTCTTCTTCTGATACCCCTATTAGGCGCATATTGTTCTGTTTGGATTGGTCACACAGTTCTCTCAATATTCCTTCATTCTTAGAGATTATTTTTTCTCTCTGTGCCTCAGCTTCTTTGTATTCTTCTCTAATTTCTATTCCATTTACCATATTTTCTAATACATCTAATCAGCTTTTAAATCCCTCCATTATATGTTTCATTTCAGATATGGAATTTCTTAATGATTGAATCTCCGTCTTAAATTCGTTCTTGAGTTCTTGAATATTTTTCTGTACTTCCATAAGCATGTTTATAATTTTTATTTTGAAATCTCTTGTAGGAAGATTGGTGAGTTCAGTTTCATTTGGCTCTTTTTCCGGGGTTTGTGAGATTTTGGTCTGAACCATGTCCTTTTGACATTTCATATTTCTGTGTGGTGCCCTCTAGTGCCCAGAAGCTCCAGTCTCTGGAGCTGCTCAGCCCCTAGAGTGAGGCTGGGGGTCGTAGGGGAACAGCGCGGGTGCCTAGGGGCATGAAAGAGCTGTTTTCTGGATCCCTCCTGCAGTGCCTGTCAGAGCCAGTGGGCCAAGCACACAGGTGTAAGCCTCTGTGCTTTGCGTCTCTAAGCTGTTGTAGGGGAGGGTCTTTCCTCTGGCTGGCCTGACACCCAGCAGTGACTGCCGGTTTGCGAGCTGGTGCTGGCAGGCCAGCAGGAAGGCTCGGCAGGCTGCATGTCACAGTGGGGGGCCTTGGAGCTGAGTAGCCAGCCACAGGGAAGGAGCTCATGAAGCTCCCCAAAATTCCCAATCTTCTGGGCAGGGCACACCCAGAAAGCCTTGTCCCCCTATCCCTTCTCCTGCACAGCAAGTTCCATGTAAACACCGCCCCTTCAGCAGCCCTCTTGCTGCTAGGAAGCCTGTCAGACCGCCTGCCTTTCCGTTGTCCCAGAGCGGCTGGGTACGGATCCTGTCCTCCACAATCGGCTGGAATCTGTCTGTCAAGCACTCCACCTGTCCTATCTCCCCATCCTCCAGAGCACCACACAGCGTAGGTTTCGGCTCACAAAGCTGATCTCCAGGGCTGGGTGTTCAGCAATCCCAGGCTTCCAACCCTGCCCTGCTCCATTTCACTTCCTCCTGCCAGTGAGCTGGGGTGGGGGAAGGGCTTGGGTCATGCCAAGTCAAGGCTTTCAAACGTTACCCTGTTTCGTGAGGTCTGCTCTGTTCGTGGTCTGTATGCAGTCTGGTGCAGCCTTCTTTCCTGTTGCTGTTTTGGGGTTAGTTGTATTAACTATATTTTCACACTATCTTTGGTTTGGAGAGGAGTTCTCTGTCTCACCTCTCATTCCACCATCTTGAATCTCCTCCAATGGAAAGTTTTAAAAGCAGATTCGATACAGTGGAGGAGATGATAAATGAAATAGAAATTATAGAAGAGGAATACAAAGAAGTTGAGGCACAGAGGGGAAAAAAAGGATCTCTAAGAATGAAAAGATATTGAGAGAATTGTGTGACCAATCCAAACAGAACAATATTCATATTCAAGGAGGTAATTGCTGAAAACTTCCCCAATATGGGGAAGGAGATAGGCTCTCAGGCCATGGAGGCACACAGATCTGCCAACACAAGGGACCCAAGGAAGACGACACCAAGACATATAATAATCAACTGGCAAAGATCAAGGATAAGGACAGACTATTAAAAGGAGCTAGAGAGGGAAAAAAGATCACAAAGATTGGAAAACCCATTAGGCTATCAGACTTCTCAGCAGAAACCTTACAGGGCAGAAGGTAGTGGCATGATATATTTAATGCAATGAAACAGAAGGGCCTCAAATCAAGAGTACTCTATCCGGCAAGATTATCATTTAAATTTGAAGGAGGGAATAAGCAAATTTGAAGGAGGGAATAAGCAAAAGCTGAGAGAATTAACCTTCCACAAACTGTCTCTACAGTGTATTTTGGAGGCACTGCTGTATGTGGAAGTGTTCCTAAGGATAAATAGCTGTCACGAGAAGAAATAAAACCACAGTAAAGAAAGTAGAACAATTAATTACTTAGCAAATGCAAAATTTAATCAAGTAACCCCAAAGTCAGTGAAGGGATAGACAAAGAGTACAGAATATGATACCTAATGTATAAAGAATGGAGGAGGAAGAAAGATGAGGAGAAAAAAAAAGAACCTTTAGATTGCATTTGTAATAGCATGGTAAGTGAGTTAAGTCAGACTTAACAAGGAAGAAAAACTGAAAGAACAGAACAGCAGCAGACTCACAGACTCCAAGAAGGGACTAGTGTTTACCAAAGGGGAGGAGTTTTGGAGGACCTGTGGGGAGGGAGGGAGAAGAGGATTCAGGAGTATTATGTTTAGTTCACATGGTGTGGGGGGTCACGGGGAAAACAGTGTAGCACAGAGAAGGCAAATAGTGAATCTGTGGCAACTTACTACACTGATGGACAGTGACTGCAATGGGGTATGGGTGGGGATTTGATAATATGGGTAAATGTAGTAACCACATTGTTTTTTACGTGACACCTTCATAAGAGTGTATATTAATTATACCTTAATAAAAAATTAAAAAATAAAATAAACATGGCAGGGTAGGAAGGCAAGATGAAAAATTCACACACGCATACACAAAGGAAACAACTACAGCAATATAACTAAATCTGAAAACAACCAGACGACTGCAAAATAGAACACCTACACCTGGTAAAGTAGAGAAGACCACACAGAAATGGGTAAAGTGCCAGAGTCATGAGTGAGCGAGATCCAAGCCCTTCCTCCATCCCATCCCAAAGCCAGGAGGAAGAGGAACAGAGTGGGGATGGAGGAGGTGCTCTGGAACTCTGCACACCTGTCCCTGGAAATTTGCTCTGGAAGCCCGAGTCCACATTCCGTTGGGTTCCGGTGACTAGCAGGGCAGGACAACAGGAACAGATGTAACACTCTTGGAGGCTGAGACTCCAGCAACTTGAAGAGGACAGACATCTCCACCAGGCCCATTGAGACCAAACACAGAAGCAGCAGTTTGAAAGATTTGCTGGCAGGGAGGAGAGGTGTCAGAGGGGCAAGGGTTGGATGGAGCTCTCTCCACAGGAGAAAGGACAGGTGGACAGTACCTCCTCAGCACTCTCTTGGCCCAACTGGTGCGGCACTCTTGGGACCCCAGACGCTCCATCCCCCTTGCTGACAGCACAGCCCCAAAGAGATTCTCCATGCATCACCAGTGCACCAGCCCAATGGGCCCAGCGGCATCAGACTTTGCTGCCTGGCAGGCAGAGGGAGGTTTTCCAGCCTACTTGGCCATGTTTCAGTCCAAGCGAGGGAGGAGCCTGCTGGAACCAGCCAGTTCCAAGTGCTCCTTCCTCCCTCCAGGTGGCCAAGCCTGATGCTGGATGTCCTGCCACCACCAGGGAGCACACACACCACACACTATGACTGCATGCCCATATACTCTGTCACTCCACAACTCACTGTGCCATGCACCTGCCCCAGAGCTGCTTGACTGCCCCAGAGCTGTGAGACCAACCTACCCACCCATTGACCCAGTAGCCCTTCCATTGTTGCAGGGCAGGCAGAGGACAACCCTGCCCACAATTATCCCATTAGAAGCCACTGCTCTGATAACAAAGGGCTGGCTGAGGCAAACTGCTGGACTCGGTGGGAACTGAGAACACTTCTGACAGACAGGCAGAAAGATGGCCCCATCCATGCCCATCAACAGCAATGGGGGCTCCACTGCAAAGGAAAGTGAGGCACTGGAAAGGAAAGAATATTGAGCTGGGCACCACAGGACAACTTCTTCATAAAGCCATTACTCTCTAGATGAGGAAGCATAGCATGATCCATCTAATAAAAAGGAAGAAATCCTGACAAAATGAGGAGACAGAGGAATATATTCCAAACAAAACTACAGGATAAGACACCTGAAAGAGGGCTAACTGAAACGGAAATCACCAATCTTTTTGATAAAGACTTCAAAGTAACACTCTCTAAACATGCTCACTGACCTGTGGAAAAATATTGAAGATCTCAGAGTGAACTTCAACAGAGGTACAAGAGCTGAAAAGGAGCCATTCAGAGCTGAATACAGTAACTCAAGTGAAATATACAGTGAAGGGAATGAATAATATATTTCTGCAAGTACAGAAACAACGAGATGGAAATTAGAGAACAGGAGCACAATGAAGCTGAGCCACAGAGAGAAAAAAGGTATCTAGGAATGAAAGAATTATAAGAGAGCTGTGTGTCTGATCCAAATGGAAAAAAATTCACATAATAGGAGTACCAGAAGAAGAGAGAGACAATGGGATAGAAAGTCTCTTTGAAGAAATAATTGTGGAAAATTTATGCAATCTGGGGAAGGAAATAGACACACTCAGGTCCTGGAAGTTCAGAGAGCCTCTAACAAAAGAAACCCAAGGGAGACAACACCAAGGTATATAATAATTTAAATGACAATGATTAAGGATATAAGGAGAGAGTACTGAAGGCAGCCAGAGAAAGAAAAATGTTTACTTATAATGGGAACCCCATCAGGCTACCAGCAGACTTACCAGTAGAAATTTAACAGGCCAGAAGGGAGGAGTGGCATAAAATATTTAATGTATTAAAACAGAAGGCCCTTCAACCAAGAATCCTCTACCCAGTAAGATTATCATTCAAATTTGAAGAAGGGATTAAATAATTTCCAGATAAATGAAGGCACAAGTAAATTGTAAGAACTAAACCAGCATTACAGAATATGTTAAAGGGACTGCTGTAGAATGTTCCTAAGGCTAAATGGTTTTCACCAGTGAAAATAAACATAGTAAAGGTAGTAGACCAATTACTAAGCTAGAATAAAATTAAAACAAAACAAAAGTAGTAAAACAAACTATAAATGAGTCAATCAAGGGATACACAAAAAATGTACATTATGACATCTAATACGTAAAGTATGGAGGACAAAGAAGAAAAAAGAAATAATTTTGGTTTGTGTTTGAAATAGAGCATGCATCAACTTAATAGAGACTTTTAAGATACTTAGGAAGCTATCCTTCAACCTTATAGTACCCATAAACCTAAAGCCTATAATAGACACACAAAAACATTAAAAAAGAGAAATCCAATCATAACACTAAAGAAAACCATCAAATAACAAGAGTATAAGAGGAACAAAGGAACAGAGATGAACTAAAAAAACAACCAGAAAACAATTAATAAACTGGCAATAAGCACATACCTATCAATACTTACCTCAAATGTAAATGGACTGAATGCACCCATCAAAAAACATAGTGGCAAAATGGATAAAGAAACAAGACCCATCTATGTGCTGCCTACAAGACACTCATTTAAAACCAAAAGACATACACAGACTAAAAGTGAAGAGATGGAAAAAAATATTTCATGTTAATAATAGGAAGAAAAAAGTAGAAGTAGCAGTACTTAGACAAAATAGAATTCAAAATAAAGAAAGCAAAAAAAAACAAAGACATCACATAATGATAAAGGGTCAGTCCAACAGAGGGTATAACCATTATAAATATCTATGCACCCAATATAGAAGCCTGTAAATATGTAAAACAAATACAAACAAAATTAAAGGGGGAAGTAGATTGCAATACATTCATTGTAAGAGACTTTAACACACCAATCACATCCATAGACAGGTCAACCAGACAGAAATAAATAAGGAAAAAGAGGCACCGAGCAATACATTAGATCAGATGGAATTAACATTTATCTATAGAACATTCTACCCAAAAGCAGCAGGATACACATTCTTCTCAAGTGTACATGGAATGTTCTCCAGAACAGATCACATACTAGGCCACAGACTCTGAATAAATTCAAAAATATTGAAACTGTATCAAGCAACATCCCAGACTACAATGGTATGAAATTAGAAATAAATTACACAAAGAAAACAAAAAGCCTACAAATATATGGAAGCTAAACAACGTGCTTCTAAATAATCAATGGATCTGTGAAAAAATTAAACTAAATTATGAAATACATGGAAACAAATTAAAACAAAAATTCAACAGTTTAAAATTTGTGGGATGCTGCAAAAGTGGTTCTAAGAGGGAAGTAAATAGCTATACAAGCATACCTCAAGAAACAAGAACAATCCCAAATAAAAAGGCTTAAGTCACAACTAAAGAAACTAGAAAAAGAACAAATGAAACCGAAAGTTAGTAGAAGGAGGGACATAGTAAAGAACAGAAGAGAAATAAATAAAATAGAGAAAAACAAAACAATATGAAAAATCACTGAAATCAAGAGCTGGTTCTCAGAGAAGATAAACAGAATAGACAAACTCCTAGCCAGTCCTACCAAGGAAAAAAAGAGAAAGTACACAAATTAACAAAATCAGAAACAAAGAAAGAATAGTTGCAATAGATACCACAAAAATAAAAAGAATTATTAGACTATTAAAAATTATATGCCAATAAGTCGGACAACCTAGAAGAAATAAATAAATTCCTAGAATACTTCACCTTTCCAGACTGACCCAGAAGAAACAGAAAATCTCAACAGACCAAGCAATGAAATTGAACTGGTAATCAAAAAACTCCCAACAAACAAAATTCCAGGACCAGATGACTTCACAGCTGAATCTATCAAATATTCAAAGAAAAACTAATACCCATCTTTCTTAGACTATTATTCCAAAAGGTAGAAGAGGAGAGAATATTTCCAAACTGATTCTATGAGGGAAATATTGTTCTAATACCAAAACCAAAGACAATACAAAAAAAAGAAAATTTTAGACAAGTATCTCTTATGCACATAGAGGCAAAAATACTCAACAAAATATTGGCAAACAAAATTCAGAAATACATCAAAATGATCACCCACCACAACCAAGTGGGATTCATTCCAATGATGCAAGGATGGTACAATATTGGTAAATCAATCAACATCATACACCACATTAACAAAAGGAGGGTTAAAAACCATATGATCATCTCAACAGATGCTGAAAAAGAATTTGACAATATTCAACAGACATCCAGGCTAAAAACTCTCAAAAAGAATTGAGAATAGAGAAGAGGGAAAAAATATGGCCATGTGAGAAGTGAGACAGAAATCTCCTTTGAAAACCACATGTAATACAAAAATACAGCAAATACAACTAATCCTAAAACAGTGACCAGAAATAAGATTGCACCAGTCAGCCTTCATCTTGGAACACAGATTTTCTCATGGAAAAGATAAAGTAACAAAGCCATGATCTGGTGGTACCCGAGCCCTTCCCCCACCCCAGCTCACCACCAGGAGGAAGAGAAACAGAGCGGGGAGGGAGAAGAAGCTCAGGACTGCTAAATACCCAGACCTGAAGATCTATTCTGAGAGCACAAACACACATTGCATGGTGCTCTGGAGATTATAGGGGTTGGAAAGCAAAGTCAGACGGAAGATGGGAAGAGAGCTGAGATTACAGCCACTTGTGAAGAACAGGTTCCCACAACCAGCTGTTTGGGGACAAAAGAAAGGCGGGTGCTTTGAAGACGTCCCAACAGTGAGAGGACTGCTAAAGGGGCAAGGATTACACAGAGCTTGCTGCTCAGGAGAAGGAACAGGGGAAAAAAATCCCTCACACTCAGCCCATCAGGTTGGGAACTCCCAGGAGCCTCAGGCGCTCCATTCCGCTGGCTGGCAATGGAGCCCCGAGGCCCCCCATCACAACAAGCAGCCTGCAACTCCTTCCTCCTAACTGGCACTTGCGTGCAAATCTGCTGCCCCCGCCATCGCTCCAGGCCAGCTGGAGGGCAGCCCAGCCTATGGCAACTACACGGGCTTAACACAGAGGCTGCTCCCTGCATGGGCAGCTAACTGGCGCTGACAGTGGAGGCAGGCACTGTGGCCAGGAAGCTGGAAAGAGGTATTCAACCAGGCAGGCACTGGCATGGCTCGCCTGCGACCCCCACCATCACTCCACGCTAGCATGATGCCAGCCCTGCCTACAGCAGCTTAGGAGCTTAACAAAGAGGCTGCTCCCTGTGTACGGCTCACTGGCCCTGACAGCAGAGGCAGGCACTGTGGCCGGGAAGCAGGATAAAGCTCTCTCCTTAGAGTAGGCACCAGCACTGCTTGCCTACAACCACTGCCATCACTCCAGGTGCTGGGAAGCTCCAAAGAGTAGAGCTTCTGGCGACTAGAAGGCACTGTCCACACAAACCTAATATTTGTCATTATCAAAAAGGATTATGAAAAGGCAGAAGAACCTTGTTCAATCCAAAATCTCTCAAACACCAGAAAGAGGGCTCAGTGAAACTGAAATCACCAAATCTTCCTGAAATAGAATTCAAAATAGAAGTCATAAGTATGCTAACAGTTACAGAAAAATATTCAAGAGCTAATGGATGAATTCAAAAGGGAGATACACACATTGAAAAATATAGTAGCTGAAATGTAACATACAATGGAAGGATTTAAAAGCAGATTAGATGAGGTAGAGGACACAGTAAATGGAACAGAAATTAGAGAACAGGAATACAAAGAAATTGATGGAGAGAGAGAAAAAAGGATCTCCAAGAATGAAAGAATATTAAGAGAACTGTGTGACCAATCCAAATGGAACAATATTCACATTATAGGGGTACCAGAAGGAGAAGAGAGAGAAAAAGGGATAAAAAGTGTCTGAAGAAATAATTGCTGAAAATTTCCCCAATATGGGGAAGGAAACAGTCTCTCAGACCATGGAAGTACACAGATCTCCCAACACAAGGGACCCAAGGAAGACAACACCAAGACATATAATAATTAAAAAGGGCAAAGGTGAAGGACAAGGACAGACTATTAAAAGCAGCCAGAGAAAGAAAAAAGATCACTACAAAGGAAAACCCATTAGGCTATCATCATACTTCTCAGAAGAAACCTTACAGGCCAGAAGTGAGTGGCATATATTTAATTCAATGAAACAAAAGGGCCTCAAACCATGAATACCCTACCTGGCTAAATTATCATTTAAATTTGAAGGAGGGATTAAAAATTTTCCAGATAAGCAAAAGTTGAGGGAATTTACCTCCGACAAACCATCTCTACAGTGTATTTTGGAGGCACTGCTATAGATGGAAGTGTTCCAAAGGCTGAATAGCTGTCATACGAGAGAATAAAACTACAGTAGAGGAAGCAGACTAAATAATTACTAACCATATGCAAAATAAATCAGCTATTCACAAACTCAGTCAAGGGATACACAAAGAGTACAGAATATGATACCTAACATATAAAGACTGAAAGAGGAAGAAAAAGAAGGGAGAAAAGAATAATCTTTATATTCTGTTTAAAATAGTGTAATAAGTGAGTTAAGTAAGACTGTTAGATAGTTAAGGAGCTGCCCCTGAACCTTTGGTAACCACGAATACAAAGCCTGCAATGGCAATAAGTATGTATCTATCAATAGTCGCCTAAATGCAAATGGACTGAATGCACCAATCAAAAGACACAGAGTTACAGAATGTATAAAAAGGCAAGACCATCTATATACCACCGACAAGAGACTCACGTCAAACCCAAAGACATACACAGACTAAAAGTGAAGGGATGGAAAAAGGTATTTTATGCAAACAATAGGGAGAAAAAAGCAGGAGTTACAGTACTGAATCAGACAAAAGAGACTTCAAAACAAAGAAAGTAACAAGAGACAAAGAACATTACATAATGATAAAGGGGTCAGTCCAACAAGAGGATATAACCATTATATCGATGCAACCAACACAGAAGCATCCAAATATGTACCACAAATACTAACAGAATTAAAGGGGGAAATAGAATGCAATGTATTCATTTTAGGAGACTTCAACATACTACTCACTCCAAAGGACAGATCAACCATACAGAAAATAAGTAAGGAGAAAGAAGCACTGAACAACATATTAGAACAGATGGACCTAACACATCTACAGAGCACTCAATCCAAAAGCAGCAGAATACATATTCTTCTCAAGGGCACACACAACATTTTACAGAATAGATCACATACAAGGCCACAAAAAGAGTCTCAGAAAATTAAAAAATATTGAAATTGTGCCAACCAGCTTCTCAAAACACAAATATATGAAACTAGAAATGAATTGTGCAAAGAAAACAAAAAGGCCCACAAACACATGGAAGCTTAACAACATGTTCCTAAATAATCACCAGAGCAATGACCAAATTAAAACAGAGATCAAGAAACTCCTAGGAATTTACCCTAAGAAAACAAGATCATATTCAAAAAGACATATACACCCCTATGTTTATCACAGCACTATTTACAATAGCCAAGATATGGAAGCAACCTAAGTGTCTATCAGTAGATGAATGGATAAAGAAGATGTGGTACATATACACAATGAAATATTATTCAGCCATAAGAAGAAAACAAATCCTACCATTTGTAACAACATGGATGGAGCTAGAGGGTATTATGCTCAGTGAAGTAAGCCAGGTGAAGAAAGACAAGTACCAAATGATTACACTCATCTGTGGAGTATAAAACAAAACAAAACTGAAGGAACAAAACAGCAGCAGACTCACAGAACCCAAGAATGGACTAACAGTTACCAAAGGGAGAGGGACTGGAGAGGTTGCGTGGGAAGGGAGGGATAAGGGGATTAAGGAGCCTTATGATTAGCACACGTAATGTAGGGGGGCACAGGGAAGGAAGTATAGCACAGAGAAGACAGGTAGTGACTATAGCATCTTACTATGCTGATGGACAGTGACTGTAATGGGGTATGCGGTGGGGACTTGATAATGGGGGGAATATGGTAACCACAATGTTGCTTATGTGATTGTGTACCAATGATAGCTTAATAAAAAAAAACATATCAAGCAATATATGGAGACAAATGAAATCAGCTCAATGCCCCAACTTCTGTGGAAAGCAGGGAAGGCAGTTCTAAGAGGAAAGTATAGAGCAGTTCAGGCCTATCTCAAAAAAGGACATTCCCAAAGGAATAGTCTAAATTCACAATTAATGAAACTGGAAAAAGAAGAACAAATGAGACCCAAAGTCAGTAGAAGGAGGGACATAATAAAGATAAGAGCATAAGTAAATAAAATTGAGAAGAATAAAACAATAGAAAGAATTAATGAAACCAAGACCTGGTTCTTTGAGAAAATAAACAAAATAGATAAACCCCTAGCCAGTCTAGACACATAAACAGAATCAGAAATGAGAAAGGAAAAATCACTATGGACACTGCAGAAATACAAAGAATTACTAGAGAATACTATGAAAAATTACATGCTAACAAATTGGATAATATAGAAGAAATGCACAACTTTCTAGAAAAATACAATCTTCTAAGACTGACAAAGGAAGAAACAGAAAATCTGAACATACTAATTACAAGCAACAAAATTGAATTGGTAATCAAAAAATTACCCAAGACCAAAACCCCCAGACCAGATGGCTTTACCACTGAATTTTATCAGACATTTAGAGAAGACCTAATACCCATTCTCCTTAAAGGTTTTCAAAAGGTAGCAGAGGAGAAAATACTTCCAAACTTATTCTATGAGTCCAGCATCACACTAATACCAAAACCAGGCAAAGACACCACAAAAAAAAGAAAATTACAGACCAATATCCCTGATGAATATAGATGCAAAAATACTCAAAAAAATATTAACAAACCAAATTCAAAAATACATCAAAAATATCATACATCATGATCAAGTGGGATTTATTACAGGGATGCAAGGATGGTACAATATTGAAAAGTCCATCAACACCATATCAACATAAAGAATGACAAAAATCACATGATCATCTTAATAGACAATGAAAAAGCATTTGACAAAATTCAACATCCATTCATGATAAAGACACTCAACAAAATGGGTATAGTGGGCTAGTACCTCAACATAATAAAGGCCATATATGACAAACCCACAGCTAACATCATCCTTAACAGAGAAAAGCTGAAATATTTTCCTCTAAGATCTGGAACAAAACAAGGATGCCCACTCTCTCCACTTTCAGTCAACATAGTACCAGAGGTCCTCGCCACAGCAATCAGACAACACAAACAAATAAAAGGCACCCAGATAGGCAAGGAATAAGTTAAATTGTCACTGTTTGCAGATGACATAATATTGTACATAAAAAATCCCTCAAGAATCCACTCCAAAACTACTAGAACTAATATCTCAATTCAGCAAAGTCGCAGGATACAAAATTAATACACATAAATCTGTTGCATTCCTATATACTAACAATGAACTAGCAGAAAGAGAAATCAGGAAAACAATTCCATTTACAATTGCATCAAAAAGAATGAAATAAGTAGGAATAAACATAACCAAGGAAGTGAAAGACCTATACCTTGAAAACTATGAGACACTCCTGAGAGAAATTAAAGAAGACACCAATAAATGGACACACATGCGGTGCTCATGGATGGAACAATTAATATTGTCAAAATGGCCATCCTGCCTAAAGCAATCTACAGATTCAATGCAATTCCTATCAAAATACCAATAGCATTCTTCAACGAACTAGAGAAAATCATTCTAAAATTCTTATGGAACCACAAAAGACCCTGAATGGCCAAAGAAATCCTGAGAAGGAAGAATAAAGCTGGGGGATTATGCTCCCCAACTTCAAGCTCTACTACAAAGGCACAGTAATCAAGACAACTTGGTATTGGCACAAGAACAGACCCATAGATCAATGGAATAGAATAGAGAATCCAGATATAAACTCACACATATATGGCCAATTAATATATGATAAAGTAGCCATGGATATACAATGGAGAAATGATAGCCTCTTCAACAACTGGTTTTGGAAAAACTGGACAGCTATATGTAAGAGAATGAAACTGGATTACTGTCCAACTCCATACACAAAAGTAAACTTGAAATGGATCAAAGACCTGAATATAAGTCATGAAACCATAAAACTCCCAGAAGAAAATATGAACAAAACTCTCTTGAGAGGTTTGCTTGGGACAGCAAAGACAGTAGTGGGGGTTCTGTTTGCTTCTTCCTTCGTCATTTGCAGCATGGATGTGCTTGCAGAGGAGTTTGGGAACCTGACCCAGGAGCAATTGGCTGCACCCATCCCGACTGTAGAGGAAAAATAGAGGCTGCTTCCAGCATTCTTAAAGGTGAAAGGCCTTGTGAAACAGCATATAGATTCCTTTAACCATTTCACTAATGTAGAGATAAAGAAGATCATGAAAGCCAATGAAAAGGTTACAAGTGATGCTGACCCCATGTGGTACTTAAAGTATCTTAACATCTATGTTGGGCTTCCTGATGTTGAATAAAGCTTCAGTGGAACTAAACCAGTGTCACCTCATGAGTGCCATCTGCGGGACATGATGTACTCTGCCCCCATCACAGTGGATATTGAGTATATCCGAGGCAGCCAGAGGATCATCTGCAGTGTCTTACCCATTGGCAGAATGCCCATAAATGCTACGTAGTTCAAACTGTGTTCTCACAGGAAACATGCCAGGAGAGTTTGCCAAACTGAATGAACATCCTTTAGACCCAGGTGTCTACTTCATTGTTAAAGGAGTAGAAAAAGTGATTCTTATCCAAAAGCAGCTGTCTAAGAACAGGATCATTGTGGAGGCTGACAGAAAAGGGGCTGTGGGTGCTTCAGTTACCAGCTCTACACATGAGAAAAAAAGCAGAACCATTATGGCTGTGAAACAGGGATGAGTTTATCTGAGGCTTAATACCTTGTCTGAAGATATACCCATTGTAATCATATTTAAGGCCATGGGTGTTGAGAGTGAACAGGAAATTGTGCAGATGATTGGAACAGAGGAGCACGTGATGGCTGCATTTGGGCCCAGTTTGGAAGGGTGACAGAAAGCTCAGATTTTCACACAGATGCAGGCATTAAAATGTATAGGGAACAAAGGGAGGAGGCAAAGGATGTGGGGAGGTGGACCAAAGAAAACCAAAGTAGAAGAAACAAGAGAGCTACTGGCTTCTACCATTATGACCCATGTACCAGTTAAAGAATTTAATTTCCAAGCCAAATGGATATATACTGCGGTGATGGTGTGAAGAGTAATTCTGGCCCAAGGAGATAATAAAGTTGACGACAGAGACTACTATGGTAACAAGCGATTGGAGTTGGCAGGACACATGATTTAATTATTTTTGTCAGCAGGTCTGAGCTTCAGAAGTGGGCTTCAAGGTTTTTTAAAGTATGAACTTTACTTGGAATCCTGATATTAAAACAGATAAAAGTCAAGCCTCTCTGGTTGAGGTGCTGTGTAAGGGCTTGTTTCTCTGCCTATTGGCCCTTCCCTCAAAACTTCTCTCTAGAAAATGAAGTTTAGGCTCGTTAGCAGGGCTTGTGGGGCCTTGATTATTTTGTCCTTGCCCACCTTTCCATCCTCTTCTCACGCCAAGATGAGCCACTTTACATTTTCCCAAACACACCATGATGCTCTTTCATCCTTCCATGCCTTTAGTTATGCCTTCTGCCTGAGTTGCCTTCCCACTCGGGAGGAGCTCCTACCCATTCATCATTCTTTGAGTCAGCCTCTCTGAAACCGTCTGTGAGCCCCACAACAAGTTAGTTGTTCTGTATTCACTTTGCTCAGGTTTTTATTTGCATGCTGAATTGCTATATGATTCTTTGCCTGTGTGCTTCTTTCCCTTTTTAGAGTGTAAGCTCACTGAGGGCAGGAACCATTTATATGCATCTCTGTACCCCCATATAAAGTGCTAGGGATCAGATATACAATGAGTACCTGTTCCCAATAGTGTACGTTTTGGTAGGGAGACAATGAACAAGTAAACAGTGAAGTAGTGTGATGCTATGAGCTGGTCATATTAAAGAAAACTAGAAATAGGCTAATGTTAGTGATTTGCGTGTTGGTGGAGGGAAGGGGTATTACTTAGCATGGTCAGGAAAGACGTCTGAAAAAGCGATACATTTTAAGCTGAGTCCTCAGACATTCCAGCTGAGATTTGAATGAGGAGAAGCCAGTGTCACACAACCTTGGGAATTACATTTCCAGCAGGAGTTCCAAGCAAGTGCACACATATGCAGGCGGTTCCAGAGCTCAAGGAACTAGAAGAGGATCAGTGTAGCTGGAGTGCTTGAGGTGTGGGGGTTCTTGAGGCTGGGGAAGGGTTGGATTTAAATTTACATGCAGTGGAAAACCACCGGAGAGTTTTAATCAGGGAACTGACACTATCTGATTTTCACTTTAGAAAGATTTGATATGGAGATGAACAGGCTAGGAATGAACTGGTTAGCAGGCTGTGGTCAGCAGGCTGTGGCAGTAATCCTGATGACAGATGGTGGTGGCTGAAATGATGACAGCAGATAGTACCACAACTAGGATTTAAAAACGAAAGCAGTTTTAGGTTTTGGGAAAAAGTGTCACTATAGAGAAGGCCTATTTGCTTAATGGCTGATGTTAGCAGGTGGATTGTGGCCCCCTTCAGACTGACTGCTGTTCAGAGGATTTGGGTATCTTCACTATCAGTTCCAGTTTTTAAAGTTTTTCAACTGGAAAAAATATGCTGTTAAATGATTCCATTTAAAAAAAACGGAATTTAGAGGAATAGGGAATGGAGTCAAGAGGGGAGAGGAGAGGAGAAACTATCCTGTTGCTTAAAAAATTAGAATTAAAAAGAGTATTCCCATGTGCAAGGAAACATTGCTTTATAAACAATGTAAAGACACAAAAGGCATTGTGTTGGCAAAAATGTGTAAAAACAATAGCTGCTAATTTCACTCCCCATGGGATGAGGGAGTATAAATGTGCTTCTGCTTCAGATAACAGAGCTCTATCCACTGGCCAAGCGTGTTCACAGAGCTTTCCCTCAGTCCTTCTGCCACCAGAGGACTGGCAGGCCAGCTGTCAGTAGAGATGTTAGCAAAACCTACCAATTTCAGGCTTAATCTTTTCACCTACCTTTTCTTTTTCGATAATGTGTTCATTCTTTGCTGAGCATTACTCTATTCTTTGTCGGCAAACTTTTTGCTTCTAATGCAGCTTGCTTTGTATGGGTGAGATATGGAATGGCACCAAAAATCCGGCACCCTGGAAAGCCAGGGATTTCCACCCTGTGACAAAAGAATGCCGTCTTGACTTCAGAGATTGCCTAATCCCAGCTGCTCTGATAATGTAATTAAGGCTGCCTAATGTCTTTAATTTTGCAACCAGTTTGTATGAAAAGGAGAATCACTCTGAAGGCTTAAAACACTAAATAGCAATCTCAAGATACCTAATTAGAATTCTCTGACATTAAGCTAATTGGTGAAACTGTATTTCAGCAGCTTAACTTCTTTATTAATTTTTTTAGTGTTTCCATTGAAAATCGATTGATGAGCAGCCAACATTTTTTCTTTAAATATAATTTTCTCTTCAGTGGTCCTGTCTCGAGCAGGCTGAAAGGCTTCATACTAGCAATGAAGGGTATTGAATATTATCACCAGCATTCCATCCCTTTTAATCATTTTACTCTTGACCTAAATAATGTGGCCTATTGTGTGACTTGGCCTTGTAGTTTCTCACTGCTCTGTGAACTGGAAAACATTATTTCTCTTAATTTAGAATGTAGGAGTGCGGAAATAAATGAGGTTGTAGTTATGTTGAGTGTGCTCTTACTTTTTACTTGTTTAGTACCAGGGGTATTTCCTTGGTTTGAATCAAGGGCTGCCACAAATTCAGCTGGGATCCAAAAAAACTGAAAAAAAAACACTCTCTTGAATGTAAATATAAGCAACTTTTTCATGAACATATCTCCTCAGGCAAGTAAAATAAAAGCAAAAATGAACAAATGGGACTATATCAAACTAAAAAGCTTCTGTACAGGAAAGGACACCATCAACAGAACAAAAAGGCATCCTACAGTATGGAAGAATATATTGGTAAATGACATATCTGATAAGGGGTTAACATCCAAAATATATACAGAGCTCACATGCCTCCACACCCAAAATGCAAATAACTCGATTAAAAAATGGGCAGAGGATCAGAACAGATGCTTCTCCAAAGAAGAAATTCAGAAGGCCAACAGGTACATGAAAAGATGTCCCACATCACTAATCATCAGAGAAATGCAAATCAAAACCACAATGAGATATCACCTCACACCAGTAAGGATGGCCAACATCCAAAAGACAAACAACAACAAATGCTGGTGAGGATGCAGAGAAAGGGGAACCCTCCTACACTGCTGGTGAGAATGTAAATTAGTTCAACCACTGGGGAAAGCACTATGGAGGTTCCTCAAAAAACTCAAAATAGAAATACTATTTGACCCAGGAATTCAACTTCTAGGAATTTTCTCAGAGAAAACAGGATCCCAGAATCAAAAAGATATATGCATCCCTATGTTTATTGCAGCACTATCTACAATAGCCAAGAAATGGAAGCAACCTAAGTGTCCATCAGTAGATGAATAGATAAAGAAGAAGTGGTATATATACACAATGGAATATTATTCAGCCATAAGAAGAAAAATATCCTACCATTTTCAACAACATGGGTGGAGCTAGAGGGTATTATCCTCAGTGAAATAAGCCAGGCGGAGAAAGACAAGTACCAAATGATTCTGTGGAATATAACAACAAAGCAAAAATGGAAGGAACAAAACATCAGCAGGCTCACAGAACTCAAGAATGGACTAGCGGTTACCAAAGGGAAAGGGGTTGGGGATGGTGGGTGAGAAGGGAGGGATAAGGGGATTAAGGGGAATTATGATTAGCACACATAACATAGCAGGGCACGGAGAAGGCAATATAGCACAGAGAAGACAAACAGAGACTCTATAGCATCTTACTATCGTGATGGACAGTGACTGTAATGGGATATGTGGTGGGGACTTGATAATGGGGGGAATGTAGTAACCATAATGTTCCTCATGTGAAACCTTCATAAGATTGTATATCAATGATACCTGAATAAAAAAAGAATTGAGAATAGAGGGAATGTATCTCAATATAATAAAGGCCATATACAACAAAGCCACAGCCAACATCAGACTCAATGGTGAAAAGATGAAAGCTTTTCCTCTAAGATCAGGAAGGAGACAAGAATGTCCACTCTCACCAATTTTATTCAACATACTATTGGAGGTCCTATCCAAGGCAATCAGATAACACAAAGAGATAAAAGGCATCCAAATTAGTAAGGAAGAAGTTACACTGTTGCTATTTGCAGATGACATGATATTATACATAGAAAACCCTAAAGATTCCACCAATACAATTATTAGATCTAAGAACTGGATTCAGCTAAGTTGCAGGATACAAAATTAATATACAGAAATCTGCTGTGTTCCTATATACTAACAATAAATTAGCAGAAAGAGGAATAAGGAAAAACCCTCCACTTACAATTGCATCAAAAAGAATAAAATACCTAGGAATAAAACTAACCACAGAGGAAAGGTCTGTACTCTTAAAACTATAAGACACTGCTGAAAGAAATTGCAGAAAATACAAATAAATGGAAATCTGTCCCATGCTCATGGATAGGAAGAACTAGTATTGTCAAAATGGCCATGATGCCCAAAACAATTTACAGACTGAATGCAATTCCCATCAAAATACCAATGATATTTTTCAATGAACTAGAGCAATGAATCCTACAATTTATATGGAACCACAAAAGACCCCAAACAGCCAAAGCAATCTTGAGAAAGAACTGAGCTAGGGGTATCATGCTCCTTCATTTCAACCTATACTACAAAGCTACAGTGATTAAAACTATATGGGCCTGGCACAAGACTAGATACATGGATCAAGGAACAGAATAGAAAGCCCAGAAATAAATCCATGCCTATATGGCCAATTAACATATAAATGCAAAGGAGTCAAAAATATACACTGGGGAAAGACAGTCTCTTCAATAAATGATGTTGAGAAAACTGCAGCTACATGATAGAGAATGAATTTGGATCACTGTCTTACATTACACGTAGAAGTAAACTCTAAATGGATTATACACCTAAATGTAAGACAGGAAAACAGAAAACATAGGTGGAATCTCAACACAGAAAAAAAACAACCCAATTTAAAAGTGGGCAGAGGACTGTTGTTTGGACATTTTTCCAAAACAACAACAACATATAGGTGGCCAGTAAGCACAAGAAAAATGCTCCACATTACTAATCATCAGGGCAATGCAAACCAAAATCACAATGAGCCATCACCTCACACAAATCAGAATGGCTAGTATCTAAAAGACAAGAAATAACAACTTTTGGGGAGGATGTGGAGAAAAGGGAACACTCCTACACCGGTTGTAGGAATGTAAACTGGTCCTGCCACTGTGGAGAACAATATGGAGGTTCCTCAAAAAACTAAAATTAGAAATACCATATGATGCAGTAATTACACTTCTGGGAATTTACCCAAAGAAAACAAAATCACTAATTTGAAAAGATGTATGCACACCTATGTTTATTGCAGCATTGTTTAAAATAGCCAACATATGGAAACAACCCAAGTGCCCAAGAATAGATTAATGGGTAAAGAAGATGTGGTACATATATACAATGGAATATACCTAGCCATAAAAAAGAAGGAAATCTTGCCATTTGTGACAATGTAGATGATCCTAGAGGGTACGTGCTATGTGAAATAAGTCAGACAAAAACAAATACTATATGCTTTCAGTTATATGTGGAATCTAGAAAACAAACAAACAAAAAAGAAGTAGACCCATAATACTGACAACAGACTGTTGGTTACCACAGGGGAGGGGAGTAAGGGGATGGGTGAAAGAGGTGAAGGGTAAAAGAGCTGCAAACATCAAATTATAAAATAAATTAGTCATAGGAATGGAAGTACAACATAGAAAATATAATCGATAATACTGTAATATCTTGTTGGGTAACAAAGAGTAACTACACTTACTGTGGTGAGCATTAGATACATATATAATTATCAAGTCACTATGTTGCAAACCTGAAACCAATATATTTTATCAACTATATTCCAATTTTAATAAGTGAGCTGTTTATTGTAAAGGACTCAGAATAATAACTTACCCAGTGAGAACACAATAAATGTATTATATTGTTTATACATTTATAAATGTATTATAACATTGTATTATATTCATAGCATGTAACAAGGAATTATTAATGTGATCAATTTATAATGAATTTCCAAAAGCAACAAGATTGGACCTCAATAGAAAGATAAAGTACATGGCACTTATAAATGTTATTAGAACGCTTGGATAGAAGTTAGATCACATGAAAATATTCCTTGGGTGAAGGAGATAGACTATTTTTACCTAAAGGATAAAACAAGAAGCAAGGATACACACTAGAGAGACCAACCTCATTCCCCCAAAGAGAAATGTGAACTTTTGGATCCCAAAATTAAAGAAAAGTATTTAGTGTTATTACCAACAGTGAAGAGTCAGATTTGGAAGGAACAAGCAATGCTACAAGTCTCTATCCACCTTTCTTTGTTTTCCGTAGAACCACAGTAATAAAGTGAATAGAATATTAAAAATTATCTTCTTATATGGATCAATGGGATGTGACTGTCCCCTACACTTTAACTGTCATTACCAAATTTTGTTCCACGTTATACACAAAGTTTTTCCAGCAAAGGCCTAAAGATAAGAAAATGTATTCCAAACCTCCATTCAGGAAGAAAAATTAATTTAAGAAAACACATGAAGCCATTGAGAATTGAGCTGTCCATGGTTCTGAAACTAAAGAGGCCACATAGTAAGGAAAATAAATAGGAACGATGAAAAAAAGTGGGACTCAAAAAAGGAATTCCCCATGGGGAATCCCCACATAAGCAGGTATGGAAAGATATCCTATTTATTCTTACAACATTCCTTCTCAGACCCAAGAGAGAGTCTCTCTCAGGATTTGTATATCTACAGAGCTGTGGCTCATTAAAGACAGGCATATCTTCAGAGAGGAAGAGGTTTTTGAGTATGAAGAGCTTTTGACTCAAACCCAATACGAGCTGTCATTTCAGATATTTCTCTACTAATCATAATCACTGGGCGATTAAACGTGAAAAGCTTTCTTAGCTGTGTTTGAACACTCAATAAGGTAAGAGAATAAAATAGGAGACAGGATGGGGAGTTGCCCCAGTTTTCTGGGCAACTTCCCAGGAAAAGTTAAATGCCCAGGATTTAGAGAGGCTTCCCATCATTTTAGTTGTGGATGATGTAGCTTCTTTTCACCTTATTGCCATATCTATTCTCAATTCAAGATGCCCAGTTCTCTACATATGCTCCAAATACATTAACCTTAAACACTGAAGATACAGTGAAATAAATCACTTAGTACATCACTTAGTACAAATGATCCTGGTTTCTAATTTTCTTTAAGTGTTAGGAAAAGTATTTTCCCCCAATATATTTTTGGAACAGTTTGCTTTCATGGGCCTGCAAATTCAAAATTATGTTTTGCATATCACTGGTGTTTTAAACAGGAGTGGGAAATTTTAACAATATTCAAAATACACATGACTACCAAAGAAAGCTTGTCTGAATTGCTTAAAGCCAGACTTTCATGGAGGTATAGCTGAAGTTACATAAATTCTCAAAGTTACCTCCAGCTATAAAGCCTAGAATTCCATAGTTAACTACTCTCTGTTCTAGTCACATCAAATCTTTTCATTCCCCACTCAAGGATTTTCCAAACACTGAATGTTTCCCTTTTATGAGAAGCACTCTTAATATCTTCACCTCTATTCAGATTTCCTTAAAGTTCTTATTATTCTTTCCTTGTTTATTTTTCTTATGTAAAAACCCTTCAGAATGTTTCTCACTAGGTCAAGAGATGGCAGTGTGGTAGAATACTTAAAATTTATTCCCTGTTAAAGCTGATTTATGATGATGAAAGGAAAGTTGTATCAAATGACAGATGTTCACAACCAGAGAAGATGGTAGGCTGGCAACATGCTCTAAATCACTGGGAAAAGAAAACTATTAATAATGAATCAAATGAAAAAAATAGTTGAGTTACAGTCTATAATGTACATGTAACCTTAATATTTAATCATCTAATAGTCCAAATACTGTAGAACATCTGATATTGGTACTATGTGAACAACAATGGTCTCTCTCAAAATAATGTTGTCCAGGTGGGAAAATACTCAGCTGGAAGGGCTCTGATTTCTTGGGCATTCCACATATTACATTGTCTGTTCTTTTAAGTGATGCCAAATCACACATCAGTCACCAAATTTCTCCTCTTGGGAGTGACAGACATCCAAGTACTTCAGCCTTTTCTCTTCATGGTTTTCCTTGCAATTTACTTTGCAATTGTGGCTGGGAATGGAGTCATCCTGATAATTGTCATCTCTGATCCAAGACTCCATTTACCTATGTATTTCTTCCTTGGAAACCTATGTCTAGATATCTGCTTTTCTACAGTGACACTGCCAAAGATGCTGGAGAACTTTCTCTCTACACACAAAGCAATTTCTTTCATGGGATACATAAGCCAACTTCACTTCTTGCATTTCCTGGGCACCACAGAGGCTGTGCTGTTGGCTATGATGGCCTTCGACCACTTTGTGGCTATCTGCAAACCACTTCGTTACACTCTTACCATTAATCATCAGTGCTGTACCCACATTGCTTTCACTATCTGGATCACTGGTTTTTTCCATGCCCTGATGCATTCTATAACGACCTCTCAATTGAACTTCTGTGGCTCCAATCATATCCATTACTTCTTCTGTGATGTTAAGCCATTGCTGGAGTTGGCCTGTGGGAACACTGACCTCAACCAGTGGCTGCTCAATACTGTCACAGCGACTATTGCCATGGGACCATTCTTTCTAACACTTCTCTCCTATACCTACATTATTATCTATCTTTTCAAGACACATTCTTGCCGTATGCTTCACAAAGCACTTTCCACTTGCGCCTCCCACTTCATGGTAGTTATTCTTTTCTATGCTCCTGTTGTGTTTACCTATGTTCATACTTCTTAAGGTAGTTCCATGGACCAGGACTGGGTCATTGCCATTATGTACAGTATGATCACTCCCTTACTAAATCCACTGATATATACTTTGAGGAACAAGGAAGTAAAAGGAGCCTTGAGTAGAGTGGTCAAAAGGAGGCTCTGACTTGGAAGAGATCCAGAGAAATCTCTGAGGGCATAAATAAACAGGCAAGGAAAATGCTGAGATATGAAACTATACCTCCTTTTCAAACTGTTCATAAATGTACAGCAGATGAAACTGGATAAAGAAAAAATAAATAGGAAATTCCAGTCTAGTTTTATTAAACAATGACTCTATAGATAATATAAGGGAAACTTTAAAAAATGGGACCTGGCCACAGAATCCTAATGCTGAATTTGTTTTGGGGATAGCAGTTGACAAAACTTATTTGTCATGTGTTCTTAAATATTTCTTAATGAAATAAGACATACAAATATGCCTATATATTACCCATGTATTAGATTGTTGGATAATACTTAGGCCATTTATCCATGTGGTCACTTTGTCAACATATTATTATGTGAGCAGTAACATTTCTTTCTCTTATTTTTGAATATTCAAATTTAGGGTCATGGTTACTTAATTAGAAAACTAAGTGTTCACTCACATATAAAGGGAATTTTTAAGCAGTATGTCATGATTTCTTTATAAACACTAATTAACATATTTAAATAACTGGTTCATCTAAAGAGTTGTGGAACCTCTATTTGCAGAGATATTTTATAAGTGAACTGGAAAAACTATAAACTATTGTAAAATACTATTAAAGGATTACTGTTAAAATACTGTAAATATTGTGGACGCCAAATGAAAAAAATCTCAGGAATACTTTTCTGGTTCATTAATGTGTCATTATCTCCACAGTTTATGGTCATAGAAAATGATGAATTTCAAACCCTTCCTATATTTTCTTTTGTTTTCATATTTCTATACTTATTTTTTCAGATTAAGATGTGATGTAATATGATGTAATACAAGTGAAATGTGAAGAAATCACCAAAATTTGTCTTGTCCTTATTCATCACCAAACTCATACTAAGTAAAAGGTATGAAATCATAATTGCTGAGGGGATATTTTGAACTGACAGACAACTAACTTTCTAAGTACCTATAAGTGCCTGCTGGGCATGAAAGGATGGTAGCTGATAGCATTTATGACTATTGAGAGAGACAGGCAAGACCAGGAAAGGATATTATGAATGCATGAACTGATCAAATTCTGTGTTCATGTTACTCAACCCAAACAACTTTGTCTCACTTCATTTCCATGCTTGCTTCTTATGAAATCCAACTCCACCTTTTGTCCCTCAATTAGTTTTCTTTATGAAATAATATATGTGTGTGGAGAAGATATATTTACCCTTACTGATTCAAACCACCACTTCTGTTCATCAGAATTCTTTACATAATTTAAACTGCATGGAGCAGTGAAGCACAGAAGCGCACATGGATTCTGGTGATCTATTGCTGCATAACACACTAACATCCCAAAATGTAGAATTTTAAAACACTTAACTAAATTGCATTATTTTGTGGATCATAAATTGGGAAGGACACAGCAGGAAAGCACTGACTCAGTTCAAAAATATCTCAGGCCTCAGCTGGGATGTCCTGGGAAGCTGGGCATGGAATAGCTGGGGGCTGACAAAGTGTCTCCCTATTTATCTCTGACTCCTCTTTCTCCATGTGGCTATCATGTGCTTCTTCAGCAGATATGCCTCAGGGCAGACTTTTTACATGGGGGATCACAGAACAAGGCAAAAGCTGCCAGTATCTCACAGATAACACAAGGGACAATTTTATTATCACTTTTCCATACCCCATTACTCAAAATAGGCCAACCAAGATCCATAGAGAGGAAATAATCCCTACCTCTCACTGGCAATAGCATTAAAGATTTTGCAGACATTCTTAACCCACCACACTCCCAGTCTGAACACTAATTAACATTGTTCCCAAATACAAAGTACAACTGCTCTCCCTCCAAATAATCCTAAAGTCTCATCCTATTATTGCATCAGTACAAATTAAGCATCTGTTTATCAAAATCGGGTCAAGATACCAATGCAGATTCTTGGGTTTGGTTCCTAAAGTATGGTCTTACAATCTGAAGAACTTTGAACAAAAGAGTCAAGTTATCTGCCCATCACATACTCAACAAATAATGGTAAGACAGTATAGGATGACCATAATAGACACTCTCATTCATAAAGGGAAAATGTGAGGCACATAACAGTAATCTAGCAGTTGTGAAACTCAGCTGGGGACATTTTTCTAACTGCCCCTACAGACCAAGGTGATGACACTGAAAATGATGATGCCAATGAAATTCTTTCTAACACTTTACGGTCTTGTGAATCGTACTGAGGTTTCCTCAGAGGAAAATGCCATACTCACAAACCGTTGTGAGGCAGGCCTTCTCTGGCTAGCTAAGAGTCAGGTTATTGTAGGACAACACCCTTAAGAGTCCTAGAAACATTTTCATGTGATTGAAAGTGAGTAGAAGACATTTCTTAAGATTCTAAGGGGTCTTCTGTCCTAGCACACAGTCTAAGAGGCCTGACCTTATGGTTTGAGAAGCTCTTCTAGGTTTCCTCTTCAACTTTCTGAGGTTTCAACAAAGGACCTTACACTCTCATCTCTGAGATCTTTACCTAAAGCCATAATTTACAAACAGCACCTGGGAATTTAATCTTTGCCCAGAGCCACTTCGTACTTGTTGAACATGCAGACACCTAGAGTAATTAGAACTGATATATGGTTGATTTTTTGAGCCTAGGAACTCCTGACTCCTTTAATTTTTCTCAAAATTCTCCTTGAAAATAAGAGGGTTTGTCTTTTTAGCTCATCTCATTCTTCCCTACCTTATGAGTCAACTGAAAGATATAACTTGGAACGTCACCTTTCCCCTGGTAAATCTCATTAGCAAGTTCCATGGGTTCAACAGATACCCCTTCTATATTACTTTAGATAATACTCTACACCTTTCCCTGCTTCCAAGCCAATATTAGAGTTATTGCCTTGAATAAATTAACTGAGAATGTCCTAGTACTGTTAAGGGAGGAAAGAGAATAAGCCCAAAGGAGTTGCAACTATTAACCTCCATGTACCAATAAGAGTAATCTTGGATTGGATTTTGAGGGTGTTTTATCAAGAGACTATAACATAAAACTGAATAAACAAGAATGTATTAACTTGGAAACATCGAATTCTTAAACAAGGATTCAAGGGGATGACACAAACTAGCTGATGTGTGGCTATTAGAAGCTTAGAAAGTCAGTAGTGTGTGCTAACCAATAATGAAATAACTGAGTTGTCTGGCAGACTGTAGAGAAAGAAATAAGAAAACTCAGGAAAAGTAGGGATATTTGAAGGGACATGTGGTGTGAGGCCAGATAATGCACCAATACATTATGCTACATGACAGAGGCCAGAGCAGACACACCCATCACCAAGGTCACTAGGAATGCTCTAGAGGAGGAGCGCCAGAATTACTAGGAAGTTCAGTGGTGACTATCCTCTAAAGACCAGGGCTGATGATGTGTGAGGTAATCATGGAGCTGGATTATTATTAGCAATATGGAATAAAGGGATTGAAAGCAACAGAGAACAGGTAGCAGGACTGAACCACCAGAATGCAACAGTTTACAATTTTCATAACTCAGAGGGAGGTCAGAGGAGCAGCCAAGGAGTCTTAGCACTCAGGGAGCTTTGCAGATGGTTTTTGCAATATGGTGTCTTGAGAGGCAAAACCAGGGAGCAGTCAATGAGGGTGCTATCTGACATCAACACTGTGAGGAAGGTGAAAAGGGAAGAGTAGGAGATTGAGAATGCCATCCTCCCACATCTGCCACCCAAGTAAAACGTCATAATATCCTGGCTCGGTTCATTGAGGTAAGCCAATTTTCAGATTCAGAAACATTGTCTGAAAATGCAGTCATGGCCTCCCTGGAAGAATTAGCTTACAACCCCAAGACATACATTTACAGAAGAGATATCCCTACTTCTTACCCAATGGGAAATACCGCCATTTATGCAGATTATTGTACACTGGGAAAAGGAGAATTTCCAGATTTTTCAAGGACTACTGGACACACGGTCTGACTTGACGTCAATACTCCAAAACTCAAACCATCATCATGGCCTTTCGTTACAAGGGAGCATACAGAGGCCAGGTAAGAAATGCAGTTATGGTTAGTCTGGCTTCCAGGGGTCACTGATTACTCAGACATATCCAATAATCATTCCCCATCCACTATCTGCATAATTGGGATTGACATACTTGAAAGTTAGAGGAGCTTTACATAAGGTCATTGGTCTGTAGGGGAGGCCAAGAGCAAGCCTTTGAACCCACCTATGAATAGGATATTAAACCAAAACAATGCCATATCTTCGGAAGGAACCAAAATTAGTTCCCCTTCGTAAATATAGAAAGAATGATAGATCACCTGCAGAGATCACATGGATCCTGGATAATGACCCCACACTAACCCATGCTCAAACAGTCTTATCACAAGTGCCATACTAGATATGGTATCAATGATAGAACAGATTAACATGATTTTTGTACATCATATATCTCCATTGATTTGTCAAATGCATCCTTGTTTCTTGGGAGCATACTGAGTGTTTCAAGAGATTCACAAAGATGTTGCAAGGTTTCTTAAGACCTACCCTCAGAAGTCCTGGAACAGCACTTCTGCCACATTCCATTGGTCAAGTAAGTCACTGTGCCAGCACAGACTCAATGAGAAAGAATTCAAAAGAGCATCAATACTAGGAAGCATGGGTCATTGGGCATCCATGTTTGAGACTAGCTACCACTGATCTGAAACTCACTGTGGCACGCTAGTCTGAAGAATTTATTTTCTACCGAGCTAAAATGTATATGGTGCCTTCTAGATGTCAGACATTATTCTAAGCACTGTGTACATATTAATTCCTTTAATCATCATAATTATCTTTATTTTATGCATGAGGAAATAGGCATAGTAACTTTTCCAAAGTTTGAGACAGTGATTGGCAATGATAGATTATATTCAAAGCACTGTGGCCCTAGACTTTTTCTTAATCATTATACTCTCTCAGCAGTAATATCTTCAAAATAACCCAATTTTCCTGTTTTCTTCTGAACTTCCTTTCTATAAGATGTGGTGGGAAGTTCTCATTCTATTTTCCATATTACTTTTGCTCTTCTTTCATGTACTTAATACTTAATCTATTCATTGTCTAGGTGCGCATTTTGATTTTTACCTCAGATCTTCCATCCAGTTCCCATTTTTTTTTAGCTTTGTTCAATCAGCAATTGACCCATTCATTTGCTTTTTAATTTCAATGACTCATAGCTTTTTTTTTTTTTTTGGTTATTTTCTAATGCTGTTTGTTGTTGGGGTTTTTTTTTTTGCAAATAATATATTTGTCTTTCTTTCACTTTCTATTCCTTTCTTTATCTTCTTTATCTTCCCTTTATAATTTTATATACTTTTAGTTGATTTTAGAATCACCTTTTATATCAAATTAAAGATGCTAATCTATTTCTTCATCTCATAATAGTAATTCATGCTGCTTTTTTCCTGACATGTTTTGTAGTATTTAATATTATCTCTCTTTATTGGTGTGGGATTCTATTGTAGTCCAAGTTATCAAAATATCCTATCAATGTTATTTTCTTTTTTTGCTTTATTCTGCCACAGATTCCAATAGACAGGAAAATCTATATGAATTTATCAATAGATGTACAGAAAAAATTGATAAACCTCAATAATTTTAATGACAAAATCTCTTAGAATACTAGAAATATAAGGACAGTACCTAAAATTAATGTGTTATTTCTAAAACTTACTGAAACATTTTCTACCAAAGCTATACCCAACAACATATGCAATAACAACTATAGGGATATTCCTTTAAGACTAGGAACAAACTAAGTTTTTTATCACATCACTGCTACTTTAATTGAATGCCTCAACCAATATAATTAAATTAACAAAAATGAATAGGAAATAAAAGATGAAAGGAAGAGAAAAAAACTTTTTGAATGCATAGAACATCTCTATTGAGATTTTTTAAACCCTGTATATTTATCAAAATGAGTTGAAAACGTATGCCACCACAAAAATACACAATGTTTTTAGAAGCTTGATTCATAATTGTCCAAATTTGAAAGAAATCAAGATGTTCTTTAAGAGGTGAATGGATAAATAAGCTGATACATCCATACAACGGAATATCATTCAGCAATTTAAAAAGTATCAAGCCATGAAAAAACATGGAGGAAATGTAAAGGCATATTACTGAGTAAAAGAAGCCATTCTGAAAGGATACATACTTTATGAGTCCATCTATACTATATTCTGGAAAAAGAAATCTGGACATAATAAAAGGATCAATGATTACCATGGGTCTGGGGGAGGGAGGGATAAATAAGTTAAATACAGGGTTTTTAGAGCAGTAAAACTACTTTTCTATATGATACTGTAATGATGGATACAGGGCGTTACATGTTTATCAGAACCCATAGAATGTGCAACACAAAGAGTGAAGCATAATGTTAACTATGGGTTTTGTAAGAATGAAATGTTAAAGTTGGCTCATCAGGTATAAGAAATATCCCAGTCTAGTATGGGGTATTGATGGTGAGGGAGGTTGTGCATGTGGGGATGCAGGTATGTAGAAACTCTTGTATTTCTTCTCAATTTTTCTGTTAACCTAAAAGAGTTCTAAAAATAAAGTCTATTAACATTAAAATAATATAATGAAGGTACAAACTATAGAATGAATGAAAATCTTGTTATGTCACTTGATACTAGACCAACATACAACTACGAAAATACAATATTAAATGAAAATGAATTATTCATTTACAGCAGGAAAAATTATATACATATTTTAATAGTATATATAAGGTACAATTACAATTTTTAAAATTAACTTTTAAAGATGCAAAAAACTGCCAATATCTCTGCATCAACAGATGTAAAAATCCTCAATAAAATATTAGCAAACTGAATTCAACAGCACATTAAAAGGATAATACACCACAAACAAATGGGATTTATTCCAGGGATGTGAGGGTGGTTCAATGTCTGCGATTCAGTCCGTGTGATACACCACATTAACAAAAAGAATGATAAAAATCATATGATTGTCTCAACAGATGCAGAAAAAGCATTTGACAAAATTCAACATCCATTTATGGTAAAAACTTTAAACAAACCAGGTAGAGAGGGAGTATACCTTAACAAAATAAAGGCCACATGTGGCAGTTCAAGAAAAGGATGGCAGAATAGGAGGAAAAGGCAGAAACCTCCTCCAAAAAACACATAAAAGAAGAAAATACAGCAAATACAACTAAAGCTGAAAATGACCTGAAGACTGCAGAATGGACCATCTACACCTGAGGAAGAAGAGAAGACCACACAAAAAGGTAAAGTGGAAGAGCCAAGACTGAGCAGGACCTAAGCCCTCCCCCAATCCTAAACTACAGGTGGAAGAAAGAGGAATGGAGCAGGGAGGGAGTAGGACCCCAGGAGAACTGAACAACTGGCCCTGGAGATCTGTTTCTGGAACATGAGCCCACATTACATTGGGTTCTGGTGATTAGCAGAGCTAAACACCACGGACAGACAGAACACTCTGAGAGACTGAGATTCCAGCCAGTGTGAAGGGCAGGCATGCTCTGCCAGTCCTGAGACCAAAAGCAGAGGTAGAAGTTTGAAAGACTTGCCAGCAGTGAAAGGGATGCCAGAGGAGTGATGGTGGATGGGGCTCTCTTCGCAGGAGAACAGGAAGGTGGAGGCTACCTCCTCAGCCCTTCCTTGGCCCAACAGATTGGGAACTCTTGGAAGCCTAACGCTTCATCCCCCTCACTGGCAACTGAGCCCCAAGGCTCCTCCCTGCATGTGCCACTGGCAGAAAACCCACGTGGCCCAGCAGCAATGGCACACTTTGCTGTCTCGGAGGCAGAGGTAGACTATCCCAGGTTCCTTGGCTGCATTTCAGTACAACCAGGAGCAAGTCCCAGGAGTTCCTTCCTCCCTGCAGGTATCCATACTCAGTGCTGTCCATCCAGCCAGGGCAGAACAGCATATCAGTCCAACCACCCCATTATCCCTGCAGCCCCACCACTGCTGCAGGCCAGAGCATAGCCCTGCTCACAGAATGCTCAACAGAGACTGTTGAGCTGAACACAAAGGCAGCAGCTGAATCGAACTGCCCACCTAGACTCAGACCACTACAGAAGCCAGACAGAAAGGTGACCCTGCCCATTGCACAATAGCTGGGGGCCCTGAAAATAAAACAAAGTACTACAGAGTAAAGAATCTTGAGTCTGAGCACCATAGGACACCTTCAACATAAATGTATTACTCTGTAGGACAGAAAACATAGCAAAGCCACGTAATACAAAGGAGGAAACAGAAAACCTAACAAAAATGAGCAGGCAGAGGAATATGAGCCAAACAAAACTATAGGACAGAACCCCAGAAAGAGGGCTCAATGAAACAGATCACCAAATTTGATAAAGATTTCAAAATAAAACTCATAAACATGCCCACAGAGCTACAGAAAAGTGGTCAAGATCTCAAGGAGGACTATAACAAAGAGATAGAAGATCTGAAAAAGAGCCACTCAGAACTGATGAATACAGTATTTGAAATAAAACATACAATAGAGGTATTTAAGAGTAGATTGGTGCAGGATGAGCAGATAGTGAAAGAGATGGAAATTAGAGAACAGGAAAACAAAGAAGCTGAGGAACACAAAGAAAAAAGGATTTCTAGGAATGAAAGAATGACAAGAGAGCTATGTAAACAATCCAAATGAAACAATATTTGCATAATAGCAGTACCAGAAGAAGAGAAAGACAAAGGGATAGAAAAACTCTTTAGGGAAATAATTGTTGAAAACTTTTCCAACCTGGGGAAGGAAATAGACACTCAGATCATGGAAATGCAGAGATCCCCTAACAAAAGGAACTCCAGGAAAACAACACCAAGACATATAATAATCAAAATGGCAAACATCAAGGATAAGGAGAGAGTACTGAAAGCAGCCAGAGAGATAAAAAAAGATTTCTTAATGACATGATATATTTAATGTACTGAAGCAGAAGGATCTCCAACCAAGAATACTCTATGCAGCAAGATTATAATTTATATTTGAAGAAGGGATTAAACAATTTCCAGATAAACAAAAGTTGAAGAAATTCACCACCAGTAGGCCAGCCTTACAGGATATGCTAAAGAAACAACTGTGGATGGAAATGACCCTAAGGATAAAAAGCTTTCACCACTGAAAATAAACCCACAGTAAAGATAGTAGACCTACTAATTGATAAGCAAGTATGAAATTAAAACAAACAAAAGAAGCAAAATCAACTATACACAATATCAGTCAAGGGATATACAAAAGTGTAGATTATAACATCTAATACAAAGAATGTGGAGTAGGAATAAGAAGGAAAACATCTTTCGTTTGATTGCGTTTGAAATAAAGTAATCAGCAATTTAAGATAGACTATTTTATAGTAAGGAAGCTATCCTTGAACCTTTGGTAAGCACAAAACTAAATCCTACAATAAATACACTCAAAAAATTAAATTTTTTAAAAAGAGAAATCCAATTACAACACTAAAAACTGTCAATAAGAAGAGTGTAAAAGAGAGAGAAAGGAACAGAGAGGAGCTATAAAAATAGCCAGAACACAATAAAATGGCAAATAATACATATCTATCAATAATTACCTTAAATGTAAATAGTCTGAATGCACCAATCAAAAGACATACACTGGAAGAATGGATAAGGAAACAGAACCATTAATATGCTCCCGAAAAGAGACTCATTTCAGACCCAAAGACATACACAAACTAAAAGTTAAGGGATGGAAGAAGATATTCCATGCAAATAATGGGGAGAAAAAAGCACGGGTAGCAGTACTTATCACAGACAAAATTGATTCCAAAACAAAGAAGGTAACAAGAGACAAAGAAGAACTTTACCCAAATGTAAAGAGATCAGTCCAACAAGAGGATAAAACCATTATACATATCTATGCACCCAACATAAGAGCACCTAAATATGTAAACGAAATATGAACAGAATTAAAGGGGGAAATAGAATGCAACACATTCATTGTAGGAGAGTTTAACACACCATTCACATCAATAGACAGATCAACCAGACACAAAATAAACAAGTAAACAGATGCACTGAACAATACGTTAGATAAGATGGATTTAACAGATATCCACAGAACATACCACCCAAAAGAAGCAGGACACACATTCTTCTAAAGTGTACATGGAATGTTCTCCAGAATAGATCACATACTAGGCCACAAGGAGAGCCTAAAAAATTTCAGAAAGACAAAAATTTTATCAAGCAGTTTCTTAGGCCATAATAGTATGAAACTAGAAATAAACTACAAACAGAACACTAAGAGACCTACAAACACATAGAGAGTAAACAACATGTTTCTAAATAATCAATGGATCAGTGAACAAATTAAAACAGAAATCAAGCAATACATGGAGACGAATTAAAACAAAAACACAATAGCCAAAATCTGTGGGAGGCAGCAAAGGCAGTTATAAGAGGAAAGTACATATCAATACAGGCTTAACTCAAGAAACTAGAACAATCCCAAATAAACAGTCTAAAATCACAATTAAAGAAATAAGAAAAAGAACAGCAAATGAAACCCAAAGTAAGTAAAGATCAGAGCAGAAATAAATAAGAGAATAAAACAATAGAAAAAAATCAATGAAACCATAAGCTGGTACTTTGAGAAGATAAACAAAATAGGTAAAAACTTAGCCAGACTTATCAAGAAAACAAGAGCATGTACATGCACATAAACAGAATCAGAAATGAAGAAAGAGTAATCACAACAGATACCACAGAAAAACAAATAATTATTAGAGAACACTATGAAAAATTATATGCCAATAAATTGGACAACCTAGAAGAAATGGACAAATTCCTAGACAAACAATACTTTCCAAGATTGACCCAGGAAGAAATAGACCAGTTACCAGCAATGAAATTGAATTGGTAATCAAAAAATGCCCAAAACAAAAACTAAGGTCCAGATGGCTTCCCAGTCAAATTTAACCAAACATTTAAAAAAGAGCTAATACACATCCACCTTAAACTATTTCAAAAAGTAGAAGATGGAATACTTCCAAACTCATTCTATGAAGCCAGCATCACTCTAATACCAAAACCAGATGAAGACACCACAAGGAAAGAAAATTACAGACCAATATCCCTGATGAACATAGATGCAAAAATCTTCAACAAAATATAACCAAACCAAATTCAAAAATACAAAACTTATTCCATTACGACCTAGTGGGATTTATTTCAGAGATGCAAGGATGGTGTAATATTCATCAATCAATATCACATATATTAACAAAGAGAAGGATAAAAATTACATGATCATCTCAATAGATGCAAAAAAAGCACTTCATAAAATTCAATATCCATTCATAAAAACTCTCAACAAAATGGGTATAGAGGGTCCATACTTCAACATAATAAAGGTCATATACAACAAACACATAGCCAACATCATGCTTAATAGTGAAAAGCTAAAAGTTTTTCCTCTAAGATCAGGAACAAGACAAGGATGCCCATTCTTACCACTTTTATTCAACATAGTACTGGAGGTCCTAGCCACAGCAATAGACAACACAAAGAGATAAAAGGCATCCAAACTGGTAAGGAAGAAGTTAAACTGTCACTATTTGCAGAAGACATGATATTATACATAGAAAACCCTAAATAATCCACAAAGGAACTCCTAGAACTAATAGCTGAATTCAGCAAAGTTGCAGGATACAAAATTAACACACAGAACTCTGTTACATTCCTATATACCAACAACAGACTAGCAGAAAGAGAAATTAGGAAAACAACTCCACTTACAATTGCATCAAAAATAATAAAATACCTAGGAATAACCCTAACCAAGGATGAGAAAGACCTATACTCTGAAAACTATAAGACACTCACGAGGGAAATTAAAGATACCAACAAATCGAAATCTATGCCACACTCATGAATATGAAGAATTAATATTGTCAAAATGGCCATCCTGTCCAAAGCAATCTACAGATTCAATGCAATCTTTATCAAAATACCAAAAGCACTCTTCAATAAACTAGAATTGTTCTAAAATTCATATGGAACCACAAAATACTCTGAAGAGCCAAAGCAATTGTGAGAAGGAACAAAGCTAAGATGACTATTCTCCCTGACTTCAAGCTCTACTACAAAACCACAGTAATTAAAACAATTTGATACTGGCAAAAGAACAGACCCATAGATAAATGGAACAGAATAGAGATCCCAGATATAAACCCACGCATATATGGTCAATTAATATATGATAAAGGAGACATGAGGGAACAATGGGGAAAAGACAGCCTCTTCAACAACTGGTGTTGGCAAAACTGGACACCTACATGTAAAAGAATGAAACTGGATTATTATCTAAATATATACACAAAAGTAAACTTGAAATGGATCAAAGACCTAAATGTAAGTCATGAGACCATAAAACTCATAGGAGAAAACATAGGCAAAAAATCTCTTGAATATAAGCCTGAGCAATTTTTCCCTGAACACAACTCCTCAGGCAATGAAACAAAATTAAAAAGTGGGACTATATCAAACAAAACACCTTCTGTACAACAAAGGACACCATCACCAGAACAAAAGGCATGCTACACTGTGGGAGAATATATTCAGAAGTGACTCATCTGATAAGGGGTTAACATACAAAGTATATAAAAAACTCATACTCCTCAACACCCAAAAAACAAATAACCCAGTTAAAAAGTGGGTGGAAGATCTGAATAGACACTTCTCCAAAGAAGAAACACAAATGCCAAAAAGCACATGAAAAGGTGCTCCACATCACTAATCATCATTGAAATGTAAATTAAAACCACAATGAAATATCATCTCACACCAGTTAGAATGGCCACAATCCAAAGGCAAGAAACCACAAATGCTGGTGAGGATGCGGAGAAACAGGAATCCTCCTACACTATTTGGTGAGAATGCAAATTGGTAGAACAACTGTAGAAAGCATAATGGAAGTTCCTCAAAAACTAAAAATAGAAATACCATTTGACCCAGGAATTCCACTCCTAAGAATCTACCCAAAGGAAACAAAATCTCTGATTCAAAAAGACATACACACCCCTAAGTTTAATGCCACACTATTTGCAATAGCCAAGATATGGAAGCAACCTAAGTGTCCATCAACACATGAATGGATAAGAAGATGTAGAACATATATAAAGTGGAATATTAGTCATAAAAAGAAAGAAAATTCTGCCATTGTAACAACATGGATGGATCTACAGAGTATTATGCTCAGTGAAATAAGCCAGGCTGGGAAAGACAAATATTATATGATTCCATTTATTTGTGGAATATAAAAACAAAGCAAACAGCAGGAACAAAACAGCAGTACAGCAATAGACACTGAGAAATGACTAGTGGTTACAATGGGGGAGGGGTTGAGGCAGGTGCAGGGAGGACAGGGATAAAAGGGCATAATAATTCACAATCACAATATAAGTTGGTCACAGGGACTATTGAACCACTGTGATGTATATTTGAAACCAACATAAGATCGTATATTAATGATACTTTAATAAACAAATAAATAAAGGCCATATGTGAAAAGCCCACAGCTAACATCATACTCAATGATAAAAAGCTGAAAGCTTTTTCTCTAAGATCAGTAACAAGACAAGACTTGTCACTTTTAGTCAGAATATTATTGGAGTCCCCAGCTAGAGCAATTAGTAAGAAAATGAATTAAAAGGCATCCAGACTGGAAGGAATAATAAACATCACTACTTGCAGATGACATGATACTATATATGGAAAACCCTTATGATTCCATCCAAAAAATTAGAACTAATAACAAATTCAGTAAAGTTTCAGGATACAAAATCAATAAACATCTGTTGTGTTTCTATACACTAATGATGAACTATCAGAAAGAGAAATTAAGAAAACAATCTCATTAAACTAGCATCAAAAAAATCCCTAGGAGTAAATTTACCAAGGAGGTGAAAGAACTAAAGACTGAAAACTATAAGATATTAATTTTAAAAATTCAAGAACACACAAAGGGAAAGGTATTCATCAGCAAGCATCTCATCAGCAAGTACTGATGTTGAAGATGCAGTAAGTTATCCAGAAGATCTAGCTAGGATAATTAATGAAGGTAGCTTCACTAAACAGATTTTCAGTATAGATGGAACAGCCTTCTATTGGGAGAAGATGTCCTTTAGAGTTAACAAAAATTTTGCTCACGGGTTAAAATTAATGTTAAAATGTCAATACTGCCCAAAGCAATTTACAGATTCAGTGCAATCCCTATCAAAATTCTAATGGCATTTTTCACATAAATTGAACAGGCAATTCTAAAATTTGTAAAGAACCACAAAATAACTTGAGTAGCCAAAGCAATTTTAAAAAGGAAGAAAAATGCTTGAGGGATCACACTCCTTAATTTCAAACTGTATTACAAAGCTATAGTAATTAAGCAGCATGGCATTCACATCAAAATAAACAAAAAAGTCAATGGAACAGAAAGAGAGCCCAGAAATAAACCCACACATATATGGCAAATTAATTTACAATGAAGGAACCAAGAATATATGATGGGGAAAGGACTGTCTCTTCAATAAAGTTTTGGGAAAACTGGACAGCCCTATTAAAAAATGAAACTGGACTATACATAAAAATTAACTCAAAATGGATAAACAACTTAAACATAGGACTGAAATCATAAATCACCTACAATAAAACAGGCAGTAACCTCTTGGACATTGGTCTGAACAGTACTGTTTGGATCCATCTCTTCAGGTAAGGGCATCAAAAGCAAAAATAAGCAAGTGGGCCTACATCAAAGTAACAAGCTTTTGCACAGTAAAGCAAACCGTCAAAAAAATGAAAAGGCAACCTACTGACTGGGAGAAGATATTTGCAAAGGATATAACCAAAAAGTGGTTAATATCCAGAATATATGAAGAATATATATGGAGGCAACTTAAGTGTCCATCAATAAATGAATGGATAAATATGTGGAACATATACACAATGGAATATTATTCAGCAATAAAAAAAGAAATCCTACCATTTGCAACAACATGCATGGATCTAGAGGGTATTATGCTCAGTGAAATAAGCCAGGCTGAGAAAGACAAATACTATATAATTTTACTTATCTGTAGAATATAAAAACAAAGCAAAACAGAATGAAAAAAATAGCAGTAGACCCATAGACACTCAGAAGTGACTGGTGGTTACCATGGGGGAGGGGTTGGGGTGGGTAGGTGGGGAGGTTGGGGACAATAAAAGGGCACAAAAATTCTCAATCATAATATAAGTTGGTCACAGGGATAGTAGTACAGCATGGAGAATATAGCCAATATTCTGTAACATTTTCCTATGTTTCCTATGTTGACAGTAACTGCATTAGTGGGGGTGAAGATTTAATAATATGGGCAACTACTGAATCACTGTGTTGTATCCTTGGATCCAATATAAGATTAAATATCAATGATACTTCAATTAAAACAAAAAGGAAGGGTTGCCTTAGAGAGGCAAAGGAAGAGTTTCCTAAGAAAGTCACCTATACATCTGAGAACAAAAAGATGAGCAAGAGTTGACTCTGAATGACAGGAAGGAATATGGTCCATGTGAGATAATCATATGCACCCAAGTGGCTGGGGAGCAAATAATGAGTGGGCTGTTGTGCAGATGAAGCTGGTAAGACACCTTGAGATCAAACAAAATGAACTTTGTAAGATATGGTGGGGACTTTTCTATTTTTCATAAAAGCAATCGTTTCCAAGAAACTTATTTTTAAACAAAAAAAGTGACTGATCAAGTTTTCTCTTTTGAAAAGTCACTTTCGCTGCAGTGTGGAAACTACAGTGGATGGGGGAGGACCCATCCTAAACCAGTTAAGAGGATATCAGCACTATTCAATTAACAATAGCTTGACCTGGGGTAGTGACTGTGTAGTAGGGTAGGATCATTTATTGAACTCCTAAATATGCCAAGCATTAAGCTAAGTACTGAGATTCAGTTTCTGCTTTCAAAGACTCATGGTCTTGTGATGAAAACATATTCACCTATAAGTAGTTACATCATCCCATAAGGCAAAGTTTCATTAATAAAACTCTCTTACACTTTAAGAAACTCAGGAAGTCTCTGTTGTGTCCCTCATTCTCTCATCTTTGTGCATCCTTCCTCTGACATTCTTTTATAAAGTGCAACTCCCATTGCTATTTTAGGTTTTTCTCCATTCCTCATAGGAGTGGTATAAGGGAAACCAAGAGACAAGCTCCAGATACTGTCCACCTACATACCTGAGGGTGAGTCGATCCTCTTTGTGCTGATTCCTTTCTCGTAGCACACCAAGATACAGAATGAACAGCAGTAAGACACCTGACTTTGTGTCCTCAGGGCTGTCCAGTGACCAGAGAAACAGCAGTTCTTCTTTGGACCCTTTCTTACCCCCTACTTGCTTAGCCTCCTAGGGAACTTGCTACTTCTGCTGGTTATTGGTGCTGACATATATCTTCACACTCCCATGCACTACTTCCTTAGCCAGCTCTCCCTGGTGAATCTCTACATTACTTCCACCACAGCCCCAAAAACACTTGAGAATTTGTAGACCAGCAAAATATCCATCTCTTTCCCAGGCTGTCTGGCCCAATCATATTTACTTGCTGTTTTTGACTGCCATGGCTGTCAACTATGGCTATGCTTCCATATTCCATCCTTTGCACTGTCCACTGCTAATGACTTCTTGAAGATGTGGGCTGATGATGGGTGGGTCATGGGAAGTAGTCCACTCCAACTCTTTGATCCAAACTCTATTGCTAATCTGAAAATTCTCCCATAGTCTAGAACCTAATCTAGATATTCCCCATTTTTCTGTGATTTGGGGCCACTTTTATAGTTTTTCTGCTCTGATACCCACCTCAGTGATGACCTGATGATAGATTATTAGGGATTGGACCTCTCCTTTGCATCATAAGCTCTTATGTCCATCTTTTCCATGCTCTGCCTAAGGCTCCATCAGCACAGGGGAAAAATAAAGCCTTGGACAAATGCAGTTCCCACCTCTCCATGGTCATCCTCTTCTACAACACAGTCTTTGCCACCCATCTGAGGCCTCCATCAACTTCCCGGTCCTCTGCGTAGCTGGGTGCTGCTGTCATGTACACCCTGGTAACTCTCACTCTCAACTCTTTCACTTATAGTCTAATAAATAAGAATGTGAGGTGAGGAAAAGGATGGTGGCATGAGAAGTAAGGCAGAAACCTCCTCCCAAAATCACATAAAACACAAAAATACAGAAAATACAACTAACCCTGAAAAAGCTACCCCAAGACTGCAGAACAGACTGCCTACATCTGGGGAAAAGACAAGACCTCACAGAAAAGGGTAAAGTAGCAAAGCCATGATCCAGTGGGACCCAAGCCCTTCCCCCACCTCAGCCCACAGGCAGGAGGAAGAGAAAAGGAGTGGTGAGGGAGTAGAAGCCCAGGACTGCTGAACACTCAGCTCTGGAAATCTGCTTCCAGGAGCAAGAACCCAGATTACATGGTGCTCTAAGATTAGTGGAGGTGGAAAGCGAAGATTGGTGGAATACTCAGAGAGACAGAGATTCCATCCACTTGTGGAGAACTGGTACACAAAACAGGCCCCCCAGAAAAAAAGAAAGGTTGGTAGTTTGAAAGATCTCCAAGCAGTGAGAGAGGCACTAAAGGCACAAAGAGTACACAGCTCACTGCTCAGGAGAAAGAGCAGGTGGACACAATTTTCCCTGGCATGCTCAGCCAAGCAAGTTGGGAACTCTCAGGAGCTTCAGACACTCCGTTACCCTGGCTGGAAATGTAGGCCCCCAAGTGCAGTATGCAGCCTACCACTCCTTCCTTGCAGAAGACACTGATCCCACTCAACTGCTGCCCATGCCATCGCACCAGGCCAGCTGGAAGGTGGCCCCGCCTACAGCAGCTACAGGGTCACAGCACAGAGGCTCCTCCTTGCATGCTTGGCCCACTAGACCTGTCAGTGGAGCCAGATGTTACAGCTGGAAAGGCAGGAAACCATCCCAGCCAAGCTCTTTCCTCCTGGCAGGTGCTGGTTCAGCTCACCTGAGTCCCCAGCATTGCTGCAGGTGCTGGCACCTCCAGAGAGTAGAGCTTCTGGGGACTAGAGGGCACCACCTATGCAAGTTACTGTCTCACAGGAAACACTAAAAAAATGAAATAGCAAAAGAATTTGGTCCAAGCAAAATGGTAAGAAAAAAACGGCAGAAAACTCAGTGAAAGTGAAATCACCAATTTTCTTGATAAATATTTCAAAATAAAACTCATAAACATGCTCATAGACTTAACAGAACCATATTCAAGACCTCAGGGAGGACTTCAACAAACACATAGAAATGCTGAAAATACAGTATCTGGAATGAAACATACAATGGAGGGATTTAAAAGTAGATTAGACGAGATAGAGGAGATGGTAAATGAAACAGAAATTAGACAACAGGAAAACAAAGAAGATGAGGAACAGAGAGAAAAAAAGGATCACTAGGAATGAAAGAATAATAAGAGAACTGTGTGACCATCCAAATGGAACAATATTTGCATTATAGAGGTACCAGAAAAAAGAGAGAGAGAAAAATGGATAGAAAGTCTCTTTGAGGAAATAATTGATGAAAATTACCCATCTGGGGAAGGAAATACACATTCAGGTCAAGGAAGTGCAGAAATCTCCCAAACACAAGGAACCCTAGGAAGACAACACCAAGACATATAATAAATAAAAAACAAAGATCAAGGACAAGGACAGAGTATTGAAAGCAGCCAGAGAGAGAAAAAAGATCACTTATAAAGGGAACCACATCAGGCTATCAGCAGACTCCACAGCAGAAACCTTACAGGCCAGAAGAGAGTGGCATGATATAGTTAATGCAATGAAATGGAAGGGCCTCCAACCAATAATATGCCACCCAGCAAGATTATCATTTAAATTTGAAGCAGTGTTAAACAATTTCCAGATAAGAAAAAGTAGAGGAAATTCACAACTATAAAACCATTCCTACAAGAACTCTTAAGTGGGCTGGTCTAGATGGAAATTCTCCTAAGGCTAAACAGCTGTCACCACAGAAAATAAACCCACAATAAAAGTAGTAGATCAATTAATTAGTAAGCAAATAAAATTAAATCAACAACTCCCAAAGATAGTCAAGAAATACACAAACTGTAAAGAATATGACAACTAATATAAAAAGAGTGGAGAAGGAAGAAGAAGAAGAAAGGGAGAAGAATAAGGACCTTTAGATTGTGTTTGAAATAGTGTAATAAGTGAGTTCAGATAGACTGTAGATAGTAAGGATGCTTCCTTTGAAACTTTGGTAACCACAAATCTAAAGCCTACAATGGCAATAAATAGATATCAATCAATAATCACCCTAAATGTAAATGGACTGAATGCACCAATCAAAAGACACAGTTACAGAATGGACAAAAACAAGACCATCTATATCCTGCCTATAAGAGACTCACTTCAAACCCAAAGACATACACAGACTAAAAGTGAAAGGATGGAAAAGGATATTTCATGCAAATAATAGGGAGAAAAAAGCAGGAGCTGCAGTACTTGTATCAGACAAAATAGACTTAAAAACAAAGAAAGTAACAAGAGAAAAAGAAGGACATTACATAATGATAAAGGGGTCAGTCCAACAAGAGGACGTAACCATTACAAATATCTATGCACTCAATATAGGAGCACCTAATATGTGAAACAAATACTAACAGAATTAAAGGGGGAAATATAAGGCAAAAAATTCATTGTAGAAGACTTTAACACACCACTCACAACAAAAGACATATCAACCAGACAGAAAATAAATCAAGAGGCAGAGGCACTGAGAAATAAATAAGAAAAGATGGACCTAACAGACATCTACAAAACACTCCATCCAAAAGCAGCAGGATAAACATTCTTCTCAGGTGCACGTGTAATGTTTTCCAGAATAGATCATATACTAGGCCACAAAAACAGTGTCAGAAAATTGAAAAAGACTGAAGTTGCATCAACCAGCTTCTCCAACAACAAAGGTATGAAACTAGAAATAACTTTCAGAAAGAAAACAAAAAGGCTCACAAATATATGGAGACTTAATAACATTCTCCTACATAATCAATGGGTCAACAACCAAATTAAAACAGAGATCAAAGAATATATGGAGACTAATGACAACAACACAAAGCCACAACTTCTGTGGGACGCAGCAAAGGCAGTTCTAAGAGGAAAGTATATAGCAATCCAGGCCTATTTAAAGAAGGAAGAACAATCCCAAATGAATAGTCTAAAGACACAATTACTGAAATTGGAAAAAGAAGAAGAAATGAGGCACAAAGTCACCAAGGAGGGACATAATAAAGATCAGAAAAGAAATAAATAAAATTGAGAAGAATAAAACAATAGAAAAAAATCAATGAAACCAAGAGTTGGTTCTCTGAAAAAATAAACAAAATAGATAAACCCCTAGCCGGACTTATTAAGAGAAAAAGAGAATCTACACACATAAACAGAATCAGAAATGAGAAAGGAAAAGTCAGTACGGACCCAACAGAAATACAAACAATTATAAGAGAATACTATGAGAATCTATATGCTAACAAGCCGGAAAACCTAGAAGAAATGGACAACTTCTTAGAAAAATACAACCTTCCAAGAATGACCAAGCAAGAAACAGAAAAACTAAACAAACCAATCACCAGCAACGAAATTGAATCGGTAATCAAAAAACTACCCAAGAACAAAACCACCGGACCAGATGGATTCACCTCTGAATTCTACCAGACCTATAGAGAATAAATAACACCCATTCTCCTTAAAGTTTTCCAAAAAATAGAAGAGGAGGAAATACTTCCAAACTCATTCTATGAAGCCAGCATCACTCTAATACCAAAACCTGGCAAAGACCTCACCAAAAAAGAAAATTACAGACCAATATCCCTGATGAACGTAGATGCAAAAATACTCAACAAAATATTAGCAAACCAAATTCAAAAATACATCAAGAGGATCATACACCATGATCAAGTGGGATTCATCTCAGGGGTGCAAGGATGGTACAACATTCAAAAATCTATCAACATCATCCACCACATCAACAAAAAGAACAAAAACCACATGATCATCTCCATAGATGCTGAAAAAGTATTTGACAAAATTCAACATCCATTACGATAAAAATTCTCAACAAAATGGGTACAGAGGGCAAGTACCCAAACATCATAAAGGCCATATATGACAAACCCACAGCTAGCATCATACTTAACAGCAAGAAGCTAAAAGCTTTTCATCTAAGATTGGGAACAAGACAGGGATGCCCACTCTCTCCACTGTTATTCAACATAATAGTGGAGGTCCTAGCCACGGCAATCAGACAAAACAAAGAAATACAAGGCATCAAGTATGGTAAAGAAGAAGTCAAATTGTCACTATTTGCAGATGACATGATATTGTACATAAAAAACCCTAAAGACTCCACCCCAAAACTACTAGAACTAATATCTAAATTCAGCAAAGTTGCAGGATACAAAATTAACACACAGAAATCTGTTGCTTTCCTATACACAAACGATGAGCTAACAGAAAGAGAAATCAGAAAAACAATTCCATTCACAATTGCATCAAAAAGAATAAAACACCTAGGAATAAATCTAATGAAGGAAGTGAAAGACCTATACCCTGAAAACTGCAAGACACTCCTAAGAGAAATTAAAGAGAACACTACCAAACGAAATTCATCCCATGTTCTTGGCTAGGAAGAATGAATATTGTCAAAATGGCTATACTATCTAAAGCTATCTACAGATTCAACACAATCCCTATCAAAATATCAACAGCTTTCTTCAGTGAACCAGAACAAATAGTCCTAAAATTCATATGGAACCACAAAAGACCCTGAATAGCCAAAGCAATCCTGAGAAGGAGGAATAAAACAGGGGGAATTTACGCTCCCTGACTTCAAGCTCTACTACAAAGCCACAGTAATCAAGTCAATTTGGTATTGGCACAAAAATAGACCCACAGACCAGTGGAACAGAACAGAAAATCCAAACATTAACCCAAACATATACAGTCAATTAATATATGAAAAAGGAGCCTTAGATATACAATGGGGAGATGACAGCCTCTTCAGCAGCCGGTGTTGGAAAAACTGGACAGCTACATGTAAGAGAATGAAACTGGACTACTGTCTAACCCCTTACACAAAAGTAAACTCAAAATAGATCAAAGACCTGAATGTAAGGCAGGAAACCATAAAACTCTTAGAAAAAAACGTAGACAAAAATCCCTTGGACATAAACATGAGCAACTTCTTCATGAACATATCTCCCTGGGCAAGGGAAACAAAAGCAAAAATGAACAAATGGGACTATATCAAGCTGAAAAGCTTCTGTACAGCAAAGGACACCATCAGTAGAACAAAAAGACATCCTACAGTATGGGAGAATATATTCATAAATGGCATATCTGATAAGGGGTTGACATCTAAAATATATAAAGAACTCACGCATCTCAACAAACATAAAGCAAATAATCCAATTAAGAAATGGGCAGAGGACATGAATGGACACTTCTCCAAAGAAGAAATTCACATGGCCAACAGGCACATGAAAAGATGGTCCACATCACTACTCATCAGAGAAATGCAGATTAAAACCACGAGATATCACCTCACACCAGTGAGGATAGCCAACATCCAAAACACAAACAACAACAAATGTTGGCGAGGATGTGGAGAAAAGGGAACCCTCCTACACTGCTGGTGGGAATGTAAATTAGTTCAACCATTGTGAAAAGCTGTATGGAGATTCCTTAAAATACTAAAAAATAGAAATACCATTTGACCCAGGAATTCCACTCCTAGGAATTTACCCTAAGAATGCAGCAGCACAGTTTCAAAAAGACATATGCACCCCTATGTTTATCGCAGCACTATTTACAATACCCAAGAAATGGAAGCAACCTAAGTGTCCATCAGTAGATGAATGGATAAAGAAGATGTGGTACTTACACAGAATGGAATATTATTTAGCCATAAGAAGAAAACAAATCCTACCATTTGCAACAACATGGATGGAGCTAGAGGGTATTATGCTCAGTGAAATAAGCCAAGCGAAAAAGACAAGTATCAAATGATTTCACTCATATGTGGAGTATAAGAACAAAGAAAAAAACTGAAGGAACAAAACAGCAGCAGACTCACAGAACCCAAGAACGGACTAATAGTTACCAAAGGGAAAGGGACTGGGGAGGATGGGTGGGAAGGAAGGGACAAGGGGGAAAAGGGGGCATTACGATTAGCAGACCTAATGTTGGCAGGGCATGGGGAGGCCTGTACAACTCAGAGAAGACAAGTAGTGACTCTATAGCATCTCACTACGCTGATGGACAGTGACTGTAATGGGGTTGGTGGGGGGGACCTGATGAAAGGGGTAGTTTAGCTAACCGTAATATTGCACATGTAATTATAGATTAATGATACCAAAATTAATTTTTTAATTTTTTTAAGTAATAAATAAAAATAAAATATAAAACTCTTCAGTTTTTGAAAATGATCAGTAATGAGAACTGAACTACCCTCCCATCACAAATAAGTATAAAAAAGGAAAAAATATATGTGTCAATTACTCACACAGTGGACAGCAGGTAATACAAGACCATGATTCCTGGAAGAGGAAAGCTCACAAGGTGAGCCACAAAAGCGTCTAGCTCTCCACCTGAACAACTACCTGCCTATGGCGCAAAGAAGGGAAGGTGAGCAGAGAACCATGGTTTTGGAGGAAGTCATCAAGAGGACATGACTGCCAGTTGTCCGTGAGCTAGACCAGAGTACTCAAGGCTTCTTACTTCCTCCCCCTTGGAATATACTTTCTTCCCACTGTTTTGCACATGAGGATCTATTTTAAAGACACAGATTTGAACGAGTAATGTATTGTTGAGACCATCTGAATTGTGTATGTGACTGAACCTCATTAAGGCCTCTATATAAACTTTTAATATTCTGGTACATGGAGATCTACTCTTCTTGCAGCCACACTAAACAAGCCTCATATGCCAAGTTCCCTTACTTATTAAAATTGCTACCTAATGATCTAGACAGGTCTGCCTCCTTCTTTGGTCTCTTCTTATACAGCCCTCTGTGTATGGGGGCCATTTTTTAATTTCACCCAGGGAACTCCCAAGGTAGTGAATCAACACATAGGCAAGCCCACTGATCTGAAAAAGCAGAAATCAAGAGTTTGGGGCACCTGAAGTAACTGAAAATTGTAGAATAGGGCATCAGAGAAGAGAGATTTATGCAGAGAGAACCAAAAGACGTTTTTGCAGGGGTGGAATCGGTGGACAATTACTGATAGCCAGATTGTACATGTGAAGGGAAAGACCATGTGAGATGTCAGAGAGAAGCTGCTACAAAGTTCAAATGAAACAGACACTAGAAGTGAGCCAGGGATTGGGGAAAAGCAGTACCAGCTCCTGCTAAAGTGCAGAAATCCCATTAACATGTCATGACATGAATACCCCTGTCATCAATCTGACAATCTTAAAGTCAAAGCCTTAATAGTAAAACCACATCCTTGAGTAAGGCCTAACCCAGGCTAAATTCAAGCCCTGACTATGCACACCAGGAAGAAATAATTTGGAGGTTTAGTTATAGGACACCAAAGAGTCTCGGAAAACACCTTGGGCATTCCACAGATCCATACTACCAAAGCATAAAGTGAAGCCTACTCAGGTTCAAGATGATCCTCCTTTATCGGAACTGTCTACAAGAACAAAAAAAATGTTCTTCTAAAGAAGACAACAGAACCCAAAATTTCTACAATGACCTGTAATCAGTCAAAAAATTATTAGTCACACAAAGCCATGGAAAACTCTAATCAATATTTAAGAAAAAAGGAAGGCAGTAAAAACTGAACTTGATGTGGCCCAAATGTAGGAATCTATAAAGATTTTACAACAGCATTTTACAAATATATTTGAAATGTAAAAGATATGTTCAAAGAATTAAATCACTTCAGGAATTAATCATAAGTTTTCATCAATGAATTCTAAAAATATTAGTTGAAAGATTGATTAGAATTGAATAAATACATGAATGAAAACTGAATAATATATGAATCAGACTGATGCCACCTGAGCGTACTGGTCAATAACGTAAATAGCATCACTAAAAGTGAATAACCAAATACTAAGTGCCTCTAGATATGATGCAATAGAAATAACACAGAAATTTTGAGATGTTCTTGATTAGATCAAATTCTATCTCAATACCACTTTTGTAGCATACCTATCTGATAATTAGCTTTTTTGTTATAAGTGCCCACAATTTAGCTTTGATTGCCAAGGCATTCATTTCAGACATCAAACTTGAATAAACATATTGCCAGCTACACAACTAGATAAAGAACAAGCCACCCCACCCATGAAGTTACCCATTTAGTAGCCCCTAGGTACCCAGATAACCACCACTTGTGTGCCTCATTTTCTACTCTTATGTTTTGAATTGATCAATAGAGTAAACCTGTAAAATCATAGGTATCCACCCTTGACCCCAAAAAATGCAGAGCCCCAGGTCCATGCTCCCTCTCCCCCTTTACAAAAGACTTCTCTGTGTGGCTCCAGATGTGCCATGCCTCCAGGACCTATGAATAATAAATCATGTTTTCTCAAAGTTCTCTGAAGGTTGTTGGTAAGGGGTCTTACAATCATAAGAACCACAAGGATGGGGGGAATCTAGCAACAACAATGTTGCTCATGTAATTGTATATTAATGATACCAAAAAATTTTTAAAAAGAGAAAAATAAATAAATAAAGCTAAAAAAAATAGGCAGAGGATATGAACAGACACTTCTCCAAAGAAGAAATTCAGATGGCCAACAGGCACATGAAAAGATGCTCCACATCACTAATCATCAGAGAAATGCAAATTGAAACCACAACGAAATATCACCTCACACCAGTTAGGATGGCCAACATTGAAAAGACTAGGAACAACAAATGTTGGCAAGGATGTGGAGAAAGGGGAACCTTCCTACACTGCTGGTGGGAATATAAACGAGTTCAACCATTGTGGAAAGCAGTATGGAGATTCCTTAAAATACTAAAAATAGAAATACCATTTGACCCAGGAATTCCACTCCTAGGAATTTACCCTAAGAATGTAGGATCCCTGTTTCAAAGAGACATATGCACCCCTATGTTTATTGCAGCACTATTTACAATAGCCAAAAAATTGAAGCAACCTAAATGTCCATCAGTAGATGAATGGATAAAGAATATGTGGTACATATACCCAATGGAATATTATTCAGCCATAAGAAGAAAACAAATCCTACCATTTGCAACAACATGGATGGAGCTAGAGGGTATTATGCTCAGTGAAATAAGCCAGGTGGAGAAAGACAAGTATCAAATGATTTCACTCATCTGTGGAGCATAAGAACAAAGCAAAAACTGAAGGAACAAAACAGCAGCAGACTCACAGAACCGAAGAATGGACTAACAGTTACCAAAGGGAAAGGGTCTGGGGAGGGTGGAAAGGGAGGAAGTAGGAATAAGGGACATTACGATTAGCACACATAATGTGGGTGGGGGGCACAGGGAAGGCCGTATAGCAGAGAGAAGACAAGTAATGACTCTATAGCACCTTACTACACTGATGGATAGTGACTGTAATAGGGTATTGTGGTAGGGACTTGATAATAGAAGGAATCTAGTAACCACAATATTGCTTATGTGATTTTATATTAATGATACCAAAATAAAAAAAATTTCTGTTCAAAAACCAAAAAGAACCACAAGGCCAGTCCAGCCATAACACTGGCTCCCAGTTAGGGAAATATCTGTGGGGGCTCACCACAAGTAATACTGGCCCAGGACAGCAGCCCCAGTAGGCCTAAAACAAAAAAGATGAAAGTAAGTCTCCAAAACAAGAGTCATTTACACAAGCCCCTAATTCTCCTCCTTTTTGGTTGCTTACTCCTCAACTGTTATCCTTCCTATATTCTTTGATTCTCAAGAGAATTTCTCCAAACTACAATTTTCAGTCTTCCAAGTCTTTACTATATTAGTTCAATCTAATAATTCTAGGATATAATAAATTCCACCATCCTAATTTGTACAACCAGCCCTATAGCCTTTCTTGTGTACAACAGGGTAATATCCTCCAGATGCCTCTAGACATTGCCCTATCATCAGCTAAAAATCAGCATTTTCTAAAACTAACACTTTTATTATTCCCCAACCACCACCATCTCCATTATGAAAGGTCAGAAGATTCTGCCCTGGCTCCCAAGCTTACTATATATATTAGTCATCTTTATCTTAATACCCTCTGTCATTCCCCATCCCCCAATCAGTGAAAGCTCAAAATTGTCTCCCTTACAAAATTCTTATATATTCCCTCCTCATTACCCCACCATTAATCTCACACTGTCTACACAACTATGTAGCACAATTACCTTCTGTGCAGCCTTCTTGTCTCTAGTTTTCCCTCTTCCTTATCAAAATAGTCTTGTTTAAACATGTTTTATCAAAGCATATAAGATTTTATAGTGAAAATATGATAAATGATAATGTCACAGAAAGTGTGTAGGTACTGTGGAAAAACAGACTGCATGAAAGAGGGGTGTGAGATTCAGTGTCAGGGAATGCTCACTGAAGAAGGTATTTGTAGGGAAGTTTTGAAGAACAGGTAAGAAATGACCAGGCAAAGGGCAGGAGAGTGAGCAGAACATTCAAAAAGAAGAAATACACATGAAAGCATAGGACGTAATTGAGTTTAAAAATCTAAAAATGAGTCTGTATACTTGTGAGGATGATTTCATATGCTGTCCAAAGGACTGTGTGATTTATATTAAAAACAACATTCATAAATCAAATTTTGGGGAGCAGAGGGGAAAGGTACAGAAAAACCCCACACATTCATTTACCCTGTAGGCAAGAAGCAGGAACACCTGAAGACTTTTAAACAATAGGTGGTATGGTCCAACCTGCACATTGATAGTACTAAGGAAGCTAGACCCAAGGTAATGAGAAGAGTGATGACTCCACACCAGCTGAAACCTGGTGTGCAAATGTGTGCTGCTTTGAATTGATCATTCATTATTTTATTGTTTGCACTTTCACTTCACAAAAAAACACTGTCATTTATCACAGAGATTAAAATCTACACAATCAACAAAATCATAAACTAAGATTGTCAATATATTTACTGCTTAAAACCATCTCTCCCATACTCAAAGCTCATATGAAGTGATCAGAGAGGGGTTCTACTTCACAGACCTAGAAAACAAACAGGTTCTGTTAGTATAACTAACTCCTCCAACTGCTGCTTCTATTCCCTTACCTATATCCCAATGTACTTCTTGATGATTTGAATTTGGCACTCCTCTGCAGACCTCCTTTAACTCCTAGATTATTTATCAGCCCCAACCCAAATCTTAAGGCTTGGATTCTTTCTATACCATTCCTCTCCAGAGGCGAGGTAGGCATATAAACCAGGCTAGAAAACCCCAAGTAATAAATATCTCAACTCTACCGTGACCCCAGGAATCAGGGCTAAAACTAGATAATACTGACTCTTAGCAATTTATTTCTAAAGTAAACCAAGATTTGCATTCCTGAAGATTCCATTAATTTAGTCTCTAGGTCATAAAGTGTAATCCTCCTTTTCTATGACAGCACTTCAGCTAGCTACAACCAGAAAGAAGTGGAAATCACAGGGCATCAAGAACAAATGTTAAGTTTAATGATTTTTTTGTGAAACTACTTGAGCCTACTACAACCCATTTCATGACTTGTTCAAAAGAATGATATTATCATCTCTCTCAATCCAACTATCCTGGAGAAACTATTTCAAGAAATGTAGAATGAGGATAAGAGCAAGTCAGAGGAACCTAAGGAAAGGAAGGTCCATAGACCTCCAAACACAAAAGGGTAACGAAGGGGCAGCAGTCAGAGGCATATGTCCCTGGGTGACAATCTGTAGGGTACCACAAATACTTCAATCTTGATAAAACCAAGCCCCCACCCCTCCCATACACACACACACACACACACACACACACACACAATATGAGATGAGAGAAAACAAACATAACATCCCCAGGCACCATTTACCTTCATTATGCTACTGAACAAACACTAAACAATGCTGATTTATCCAGACATGTCATTAGAAAATAATAGCTTAGATTAGAATGAAAGCAAACTGAAATATTAATATCATGGGGAGCTCAGGATATTAAGCCCTTTTCAAATGAGTCCAATGTGGTGTAATCCACCTATACGTGAGCTAGTCAACCTCAAACTAAAGAAAATTTCTACTGCCTGTCCCAACTGAACACCTAATTTAAATAAACATGCATGTGGTCACAGAAACCACTAGCCCTGTTTGTAGAAATATTGTTATATTCCATCTCCACAACCAGATTGCTCTTTGGAATAAAAGTTCACTCATCTGAAAACTACTTTCATGTCAAAACATAATCCTGGCTTTTCAGACTACCACGTTTCCATGCTATTTTTCGAGGGTTAGGGATGTGGGGAAAAAGAGTAAAGTAAAGAGAAGTTATTAGGCTGTAAGGATTATAGAGAAATGGGGAAGATATAGCAACAGCAGGGTTAAGTGGATAGGAAACCATTATTTCCTTATAAACACAGAGGGATTGTGTAACATGAGAAGGAGCTGAATTTAGAGTGGAATACTCCAAGAAATGCAGAAATAGCATGACATCAAAATGAATTTAACAGTCCTAACTGGTAAGGAAATGAAAATAGTGTAAATATGTCTATTTTCTGAAAAACACTAATCATAGACTCAAACCTATACAGGTAGAAGTCATAAAGGGAGTTCTCAAGTTAAAACTACTATCATCTTCTCTGGTAAGAAATTTAAAAAGCATTCCAAGAAAAAATGTTTGAAGAAATATATACAAGACTGAATTTTAACTTGGGAATGAGAAAACATTATTCTCATATATTTTGCAATGTCTGCTATAAAGTGCAATGAAGATAAGAATTTGAGAGCTTCCTTCATCTCTAAATTTATCAAACCAGAAGCATCACCAAATTTTGCAGAAGCTCTATCTGAGCCGAGTGTGAAACTTTTCTTTACAAAAAAAAAACCTTTTAACATTTCTAAAACACCAATAACTTATAGTTTATAAATAAAACATAAAATAGGTATTGTACCTAATACCAGCTGGAACAGAGCAAACAGATAAAAAAGAGCCGATACATCAAGAGATGTCGGCAGTTTCGCCCAGTTCTACACTGACAAGAAATGGCAAGGCTACTGCTTCTCAGGTCTACTTTAAAACTTTAAAGAATTGTCAACTTTTCAAAATGAATTTCATCTTCGACAAAGAAATAGCTTCCACTCTTACCTTAGTCCCCTTCCATAACCAACCTCTCCATTTCCAGGGCACCTGCCTTCACTAAAGCTCCTTCATCAGCCTTCTTTCATTTGGCAATTTGGGAGCAACTTCAGAGTGTGCACAAAGAAAAGGTTTTTGTGAATTGGCAAATCCTAGTTTGTTAATATAACTCATCTTTTCTGAGTTTTCTTGACATGAAAACCATAAAAGCCAAACCTTGTTTTCATTTGATTGCAGAATAAACAGTCCTGAAGGCCTCTTTCAATTTGGCTGACTTCATATTTCTATTCGCAAGAATTTTTCCACCCTGAAAACACAAAATTTAGTAGGAAATTAAGTCAATTCATTGAATAAGGCATCTCAGTTCTCTGACTTCTTTAATTATAAAGATGTTGAACATATAAAACATTCACAGTATAAGAAGTAGAAAAATGTTAATGAATTTATTTCAGTTCACCAGAAGCTGGTAAAGATTTCAGCTACAAAAACAGTACTGATCATATCAGGAGAAATTCTAGAGTGATTTATCCATAAGTAACCTAACGACTATCAATTTAATAGGATATTTGTTTGGCAAGTTTGTTGCTCTTCCCTATGTCAAGTCATGGAACAAACAGAGCACCAATCACCTAGAAACAGTCATAAGAAACAAATGATCACAGGGGAAAATCTCTAAGTGCAATAAATTATTCAGAAATCACCCAAATGGCTTGAAGACTAATTTATGCCCATAATTATATCATCCAGTAAACAGTTCTACATACCATATATTTTTGTTCAGTTAGAAGACCATATGATATATAATAAATTATTTCCTATATTCATGGTTAAATATTCTTTATGACATCTCTGAATGTATATATTCATAAGTATTTACTTCAGCCAGTTGATCAAGGGATATAACTATCCTGAGAACAATGCTTATGCTAAATCTTGCCTTGAGAGTTCCTACAGGTATCGAGTGGTATACAGGGACAGGCATTCAGTTATTTATTCTCAGGAGTGTTTTTTTTTTAATTTCAGAACCTAAGCTACAATAGAGGTTCATACAAATGGATTTGCATATCTCCAGAGCCTGTTCTCATCTCCCTCTGTATATGGGTGGGTTTTTTTCTATCACACATCCCTTTCACTACAGTATCATCTTTCAAGAATCTTGGCTTTACCTATGGATCTCAACTTTAACTAACTACCATGTCCTGGCCTTAAGTCTTTCTTCTATAAGCAAAGTTGCTTATAACACTGAAATTGCTTGGGAAATGAGCTGTCAAAACTCCCTCAAGACATTTTTACAAAAAAGTACAGGTTAAACTCATTCTAAATAAAATAATAGCAATTGAAATGCAGCTTGTTAAATGGGGGCAAAAGGTAGAGGAATAGACCATCTATTTAAGGGAACTTAGAATTTCATAGAGAAGGCATCACACACCTACGGAAAAAGAATTGCTAATTGTCTACACACAGAAAAGTACAGCCAATTCTGGCTGATTATCTCACAGCATGTAAACATGATCTCTATAAGACTATAGTTCCAAACAGAAAATATAAAACTCTAACTCTAAAACCAGTTACAAAATCAGGGGGCATCTGTGAAAAATAAAAATGCAGGGCCCATTGTTCATAAATTATTTATAATTCAAGATGGTGAAAACAAAGCATTAATTCAACCATGGGGCCCTACTGAGCAGAGACCTGTGTAACTGCATAGGTCATATGCCCATGAAGCTTGCCTTATAATAGAAGCATATATTTGAGACAATTTCATTTTGACTTGAGGGGGAAAATAGTTTATAAACAGCACCTCAGAGAGACAAAACGAACAGAGGAAAGTCATGGGTCATGACTTCAGCAAAATGATGAATTTCTCTACAACTGAAGAAATTGTAGAGAAAATTGAGATGGGTGGTATTTTGCAAAAATGGAGACTACATTGCAGTTATATCTATAACTACAGAGCTTTAGTTTGAATCCAATTTCAGAATTTATTGCAAAACAAAAATGATGACTTATTTTCAATTTAATAGTGAATATAGTTAATAGAGTATTGCATACATGAAAGTTGCTGAAACTAGATTTCACATTCTCACCACACAGAAAAAATAGTTAAGATGTGAGGTGATGGACATGTTAATTATTATCATGGTAATCATTCGAAAAGTATATGGAAATCAAATCACATTTTACACTTTAAAGATGCACCTCTATATTTATCTATTATTTCTCATTAAACTTGGAGGAAAAAAACAACAAAATTTACTTAAATCCACTGAGCCTCAGTTTTCTTGCAGTAAAGTAGAATGATTTTAGTACTTCATTGGGTGCGTGAAAGAAGTGACCTAATACATGTAAAGAACTCAGAACAATAACTTACACAGAAAGAACACAATAAATGTGATTTCTTTGTATTATATCCATAGCACAGAACAAGGAATTATTAAGGTGATGAATATATATGGAATTTCTGCAAAGCAACAAGAATTGAACCTCAATAGAAAGATGGACAAAGTACATGTCATTTGTTATTAGAAAGCTTGGAGAGATGTCAGAGGATATACAGATATTCCTTGGATGAAACAGATGGAATATTTTTACCTAAAGGATACACACTGGAGAGACTTGCCTCATTCGCCCAGAGAGACATGTGAGCTTTGGGATCCCAAAATTAAAGAAAAGTATTGTGTTGGTACGAACAGTGGGGAGTCAGAATTGGAAGGAACAAGCAATACTACAAGTCTCTATTCACCTTTCTTTGTTTTCCATACAACCACAGTAATAAAATAAGTAGAATATTAAAGATAATCTTTCTGTATGGACCAATGGGATGTGACTGACCCCCACTCTGTAACTGTGTTAAAAAATTTCATTCGATGTTGTACACAAAGCTTTTCCAGGGAAGTTCTCAAGATGAAAAGGTATATCCATGCCTCCTTCCATGGAAGAAAAAGATTATTTAATTAAGAAGCCATGTAAAGTATGAGGCCATTGCGAACTGAGCTGTCCGTGGTTCTGAAACTAAAGAGGCCATACAACATAGCAAGGAAAATAAATAGGAACAATAAAAAAATACGGAACTCAAGAAAAGAATTCCCCATGGGGAACCCCTGCATATTGCAGGTATGGAGAGATATCTTGTTTATTCTTGCAACACTCCTTCTCAGACCCAGGAGAAACTTTCTCTCAGGATTTGTGTATTTCCAGAGATGTGGCTTATAAACGGCATGCAGATTTTCAGAAAGAGAAGAGGTTTCTGTGGATGAAGAGCTTATGTTGCAATCCCAATATGAACTATCACTTCAAATATTTTTCTACTATTTATAATCACTGGGAGTGTAAACGTGGAAAGGTTCCTTAGCTGTGAATTTGAACACTCAATTAGGTAAGAGAATGAAATAGGACTCCAGATGGGGAGTTGCCTGTATTTTCTCTCTGCTTGCCACTATTAAAGTTAAATATCTAGGACTTAGAACTGGTCTCCTATCATTTTATTTGTGTATTATGAAGGCTCTTTACTTCATACAATTTTTTTTTTACTTCATACATTTTTATTGCCATATCTCATTATCAATTCAAGATGACTGGTTCTCTAGATGTACTCCAAATGTGTTATCTCTAAATATTGATATTGTAGTGAAATAAATAATTTAGTAAGACAAACCTGGTTGCTAATTCTTTTTAAATGTTAGGAAGAATTCTTTCCCCAAATGAATTTTTACTAATACTTTGATCTGTAAGTCAGGGAACCAAAAGTGATATTTGGCATAACATTTTTATCTTAAACAGGAGTGATGAATTTTAGCAATATAAAATTGTACATGGCTATCAAAGAAACCTAGTCTGAATTAGTTGAAGCCAGACTTTCATGGAGGTGTAGTAGAAGTTACATAAATTATCAAAATCACCTCCAGCTATAAAGCCTAGAATCCCATGGGCTCTCTAGAAGTGTTCTGCAGTTAATTCATTTTTTATTCTAATCACATCAAACTTTTTCTTCTCCTTTCAGGGATTTTCCGAACATTGAATGATTCCCTCTTATAGGAAGAACTCTAATCTCTGCATCTCTATTCATATTTCCTTAGAGTTCTTACTATTCTCTCCTTGTCATATTTTTCTTAAGTAAAAACCCTTTAGGTGGTTTCTCACTAGGTCAAGAGATAGCATTGTGGTGGAATATTTAAAAATTTTCCGTTAGAGCTGATTTAGGAAGATGAAAGGAATGTTATGCCAGAAAGTACATGTTCACACCCAGAAAAGATGGTAGGCTGGCAACAAGCTCTGAATCACTAGGAGAAAGAAAACTATTGGTGATAAATCTAATAAAGAAAAAACTGGTTGGGTCACAATCAACCTGTAACATTAATATTTAATTACCTAATGGTATAAATACTATACATCTGATATTGGGACTATGTAAAATAACAATGGTCTCCCTCAAAATAATGTTGTGTAGGTAGGAAAAATCCGCAGCTGGAAGGACGCTGATTCCCAGCAGGGACAGCATTCCATATATTATGTTGTCTTTTCTTTTAAATGATGTCAAATCACTCCTCAGTCACTGAATTTCTCCTACTGGGAGTGACAGACATCCAAGTACTTCAGCCTTTTCTCTTCATGGTTTTCCTTGCAATTTATTTCATCATTGTGGCTGGGAATGGTGTCATCCTGATGATTGTCATCTCTGATCCAAGACTCCATTCACCTATGTATTTCTTCCTGGGAAACCTATCATGTCTAGATATCTGCTACTCCACAGTGACACTGCCAAAGATGCTGGAGAACTTTCTCTCTACACACAAAGCAATTTCTTTCATGGGATGCATAAGCCAACTTCACTTCTTGCACTTCCTGGGAAGCACAGAGGCCATGTTGTTGGCAGTGATGGCCTTTGACCGCTTTGTGGCTATCTGCAAACCACTTCATTACACTGTCATCATGAATCATCAGTGCTGTACCTGCATGGCTATCACTATCTGGACCATTGGTTTTTTCCATGCCCTTCTGCAGTCCATAATGACCTCTCACTTGAATTTCTGTGGTTCCAATCATATCCGTTACTTCTTCTGTGATGTTAAGCCGTTGCTGGAGTTGGCCTGTGGGAACATTGAGCTCAACCAGAGGCTGCTCAATACTGCTGCAGGGACCATTGCCATGGGCACGTTCTTTCTAACACTTCTCTCCTATTTCTACATTATCATCCATCTTTTTGTCAAGACCCATTCTTGCAGCACGCTTCAAAAAGCACTGTCCACTTGCGCCTCCCACTTCATGGTAGTTATTCTTTTGTATGCTCCTGTTGTCTTTACTTACATTCATCCTGCCTCAAGCAGTTCTATGGACCAGGACCGAGTCATTGCCATTATGTACAGTGTGGTGACACCTGTACTAAATCCACTGATCTATACTTTGAGGAACAAGGAAGTAAAGAGAGCCTTGAGCAAGGTGATCAGAAGGAGGCTCCAATTTGAAGGCATCTAGGGAACCGCTCTGAGGTATAAATAAGCAGGCAATGAGAATACTGATGTAAAATTATACCACCTCTCAAAATGTTTTGATATGCATAACAGATGGAACTGGATAAAGAAAAATAAAAGGGAAAGTCTAGTCTAGTTGTATTAAACAATGCATCCCTGGGTAATATAAGAGAAACTTTGACAAATGGGATACCAGCTATGAAATCCTATATTGAATTTGCTTTGGGATACCAGTTGATAAAACTGATTTTTTATGTATTCTTATTATGTATTCTTGTTCTTGTTATGTGTTCTTGAATGAAATCAGATATAGAAATATGTCTATATTGCCCATGTACTTGGTATTTGGATAATACACAGGTCATTTATAGTGTGATCACTTTAACACATTTTATATGTAATAGCAAAAAAACTATTGTGCTACTGTTTTTGAAATTTTGAATTTAGGGCCATGATTACTCAATTGGAATAGTAAATGTCAATTCACATATGAGTTCAAGGGTATTTTTAAGCAGTATGTCATGATTTCTTTTTCTCCAAGCAGGGAGGTATGTAAGTACTTACAAATGATGTCATAAGCAATAATTAACAGAGATAAATGAACCAATGGTTTACCTAAAAATTTTGGAAACTCTATCTCCAGGGATGTTTTATAAATCACTGCACAAACTGTAAAGATTTACTGTAAAATTGTTAAAAGTGGAGACATATTGAAAAAAATCTAAGGAATTCTGTTCTATCTCATTAGTATGTTATATTCCCCTTAGCCTTTGATCATAGAAAATGATGAGTTTCAAAATGCTTTGTAATTTTTTGTTTTGTTCTTCTATTTCTCTACTTATTTTCACAGATGGTAAGGTGATGTAGCATGATGAAATGCAGGGGAAATATGAAGAGTTCATCAGCATTTTGTCTTGTTTCTGTTACTCATCACTTAATTCATACAATGTGAAAGCTATTAAATCATAATTGCTGGGGTATTTTTGAAGCTAAAAACCAAGAGGTACTATATTCCTTACTTTCTCTATTCCTAGAAGTGTCTGCTTGGCCTGAAAGGATGGTAGGTGCTAGACTTTAGAACTATTTAGAGAGAGAGACTAGGCTACTAAAGGACATTTTGAGTAAACGGATTGATTGTTCAAATTCTGTGTTCACGTGTGTACACCCAATATGGTCTCACTTCATTTCCATGCTTCTTATGTATTTCAACTCTACATTCCTTGTTCCCTCAATTCCAGTTTCATTTACAAAAAAAAACCATTGTGTGGAGAAGACATCATCTAACTTGAACTATCAGACCAGCATTCCTATTTATTAGAATTCTTTATGTAATCCAACCTGCATGGAAGCTGTGAACTACAGAGGAGCACATGGATTCTAATTATCTATTGCTGCATAGCACACTAGCATCCCAAAACGTAGAACCGTAAAACACTTACGTAACTAAACTACATTATTGTGTGGGTCATAAGTTGGGAAGGACACAGCAGGGAAGCATTGACTCGGTTCAAAATGTCTCAGACCTGAGCTGGGCATGGAATAGCTGGGGGCTGACAAATAGTCTCCCTATTTCTCTCTGACTCCTCTTCCTCCATGTGGCTATCATATGCTTCTTCAGCAGACATGCCTCAGGGCAGACTTTTTACATGGGGGATCACAGAACAAGGCAAAAGGTTCCAGACATCTCACAGATAACACAAGGGCCACTTTTATTATCACTTTTACTATACCCTATTAGTCAAAATAGGCCAACAAAGATTCATAGAGAGGAAATAATCTTTACCTCTGATTGGAAGGAGCATCAAAGATTTTGCACACATTCTTAACCCACCACAGTCCCAGTCTGAACACTAATTAATTACATTGTTCCCAAATTCAAAGTACAACTGCTCTCCCTCCAAATAATCCTAAAGTCTCATCCTATTATTGCATCAGTACAAATTAAGCATCTGTTTATCAAAATCAGGTCAAGATACCAATGCAGATTCTTGGGTTTGGTTCCTAAAGTATGGTTCTTTACAATCTGAAGAACTTTGAACAAAAGAGTCAAGTTATCTGCCCATCACATACTCAACAAATAATGGTTATAGGATGACAATAATAGACACTCTCATTCATAAAGGGAAAATGTGAGGCACATAACAGTAATTTAGCAGTTGTGAAATTCAGCTGCGGACATTTTTCTAACCGCCCCTACAGACCAAGGTGATGACATTGAAAATGATAATGCCAATGAAATTTTTTCTAACACTTTACAGTCTTATGAATTTTACTGAGGTTTCCTCAGAGGAAAATGCCAAACTCACAAATCGTTTTGAGGCAGGCCTTACTCTGGCTAGCTAAAAGTCAGGTTATTATAGGACAACACCCTTAAGAGTCCTAGAAACATTTTCATGTGATTGAAGTGAGTAGAAGACATTTCTTAAGATTCTAAGGGGTCTTCTGTCCTAGCACACAGTCTAAGAGGCCTGACCTTATGGTTTGAGAAGCTCTTCTAGGTTTCCTCTTCAACTTTCTGAGGTTTCAACAAAGGACCTTACACTCTCATCTCTGAGATCTTTACCTAAAGCCATAATTTACAAACACCACCTGGGAATTTAATCTTTGCCCAGAGCTCTTCTTACTTGTAGAACATTCAGCCACCTAGACTAATTAGAACTGATTTACGGTTTACTTTTTGAGCCTGGGAACTTCTGACTCCTGTAATTTTTCTCAAAATTCTCCTTGAAAATAAGAGGGTTTGTCTTTTTAGCTCATCTCATTCTTCCCTACCTTATAAGAGTTAACTGAAAGATATAATTTGGAACGTCACCTTTCCCCTGGTAAATCTCATTAGCAAGTTCCATGGGTTCGACAGATACCCTTTCTATCTTCCATATTACTTTAGACAATACTCTACACCTTTCCCTGCTTCCAAGCCAATATTAGAGTTATTGCCTTGTATAAATTAACTGAGAAAGTCCTAGTACTGTTAAGGGAGGAAAAGGGGGCATTACGATTAGCAGATGTAATGTTGGGGGGGGCACAGGGAGGGCTGTACAGTTCAGAGAAGACAAGCAGTGATTCTATAGCATCTCACTACGCTGATGGACAGTGACTGCAATGGGGTTGGTGGGGGTCCCTGATGAAGTGGGTAGTTTAATAACCATAATATTGAACATGTAATTGTAGATTAATGATACCAACTAAATTGCTTTAAAAAAATACATCAAGAGGACCATACACAATGATCAAGTGGGATTCATCTCAGAGATGCAAGGATGGTACAACATTCGAAAAATCCATCAACATCATCCACTATACCAACAAAAAGAAGAACAAAAACCACATGATCATCTCCATAGATGCTGAAAAAGCATTTGACAAAATTCAGCATGCATTCATGATAAAAAATCTTAACAAAATGGGTATAGAGGGCAAGTACCTCAACATAATAAAGGCCATATATGACAAACCCACAGCTAACGTCATACTTAACAGCGAGAAGCTGAAAGCTTTTCATCTAAGATCGGGAACAAGACAGGGATGCCCACTCGCCCACTCTCCCCACTGTTATTCAACATAGAACTGGAGGTCCTAGCCATGGCAATCAGACAAAACAAAGAAATACAAGGCATCCAGAATGGTAAAGAAGAAGTCAAATTGTCACTATTTGCAGATGACATGATACTGTACATAAAAAAACCCTAAAGACGTCACCCCAAAACTACTAGAACTAATATCTGAATTCAGCAAAGTTGCAGGACAGAAAATTATTACCCAGAAATCTGCTGCATTCCTATACACTAACTATGAGCTAACAGAAAGAGAAATCAGGAAAACAATTCCATTCACAATTGCATCAAAAAGAATAAAATACCTAGGAATAAACCTAACCAAGGAGGTGAAAGACCTATACCCTGAAAACTACAAGACACTCCTAAGAGAAATTAAAGAGGACATTAACAAATGGAAATTCATCCCATGCTCTTGGCTAGGAAGAATAAATAGTGTCAAAATGGTTATCCTACCTAAAGCAATGTACAGATTCAATGCAATCCCTATCAAAATACCAACAGCATTCTTCAACGAACTGGAACAAATAGTCCTAAAATTCATATGGAACCACAAAAGACCCCGAATAGCCAAAGCAATCCTCGGAAGGAAGAATAAAGCAGGGGGGATCTCGCTTCCCACTTCAAACTCTACTACAAAGCCACAGTACTCAAGACAATTTGGTATTGGCACAAAACAGACCCACAGACCAGTGGAACAGAATAGAGAGTCCAGATATTAACCCAAACATATACAGTCAGTTAATATATGATAAAGGAGCCATGGATATACAGTGGGGAAATGACAGCCTCTTCAACAGTTGGTGTTGGAAAAACTGGACAGCTACATGTAAGAGAATGAAACTGGGTCATTGTCTAATCTCATACACAAAAGTAAATTCAAAATGGATCAAAGATCTGAATGTAAGTCATGAAACCATAACCTCTTAGAAAAAACATAGGCAAAAATCTCTTGGACATAAACATGAGCAACTTCTTCATGAACATATCTCCCCAGGCAAGGGAAACAAAAGCAAAAATGAACAAGTGGGACTATATCAAGCTGAAAAGCTTCTATACAGCAAAGGACACCATCAATAGAACAAAAAGGCATCCCACAGTATGGGAGAATATATTCATAAATGACATATGCGATAAAGTATTGACATCCAAAATATATAAAGAGCTCACACACCTCAACAAACAAAAAGCAAATAATCCAATTAAAAAATGGGCAGGGGATCTGAACAGTCACTTCTCCAAAGAAGAAATTCATATGGCCAACAGGCACATGAAAAGATGTTCCACATCGCTACTCATCAGAGAAATGCAAATTAAAACCACAATGAGATATCACCTCACACCAGGAAGGATGGCCAACATCCAAAACACAAACAACAACAAGTGTTGGCGAGGATGTGGAGAAAGGGGAACCCTCCTACACTGCTGGTGGGAATGTAAATTAGTTCAACCATTGTGGAAAGCAGTATGGAGGGTCCTCAAAAAACTCAAAATAGAAATACCATTTGACCCAGGAATTCCACTCCTAGGAATTTACCCTAAGAATGCAGTAGCCCAGTTTGAAAAGACAGATGCACCCCTATGTTTATCGCAGCACTATTTACAATAGCCAAGAAATGGAAGCAACCTAAGTGTCCATCAGTAGATGAATGGATAAAGAAGATGTGGTACATATACACAATGGAATATTATTCAGCCATAAGAAGAAAACAAATCCTACCATTTGCAACAACATGGATGGAGCTAGAGGGTATTATGCTCAGTGAAATAAGCCAGGCGGAGAAAGACAAGTATCAAATGATTTCACTCATGTGTGGAGTATAAGAACAAAGAAAAAAACTGAAGGAACAAAACAGCAGCAGACTCACAAATCCCAAGAATGAACTAACAGTTACTAAAGGGAAAGGGACTGGGGAGGATGGGTGGGAAGGGAGGAACAAGGGGGAAAAAGGGGCATTACAAGTAGCAGACATAATGTAAGAGGTGAACGGCGAGGGCTGTACAAGTCAGAGAAGACAAGGAGTGATTCTATAGCATCTCACTACGCTGATGGACACTGACTGTAATGGAGTATGTGGTGGGGACTTGATGGGGGAAGTCTAGTAACCATAATGTTGCACATGTAATTGTAGATTAATGATACCAAAATTTAAAAATTAAAAAAAAAGAATTTGGGGGCAAATGTAAAACCAGCATAAACCTGAATGCCCATCATTTAGGTTTGTGAGTGGAGCACAAATTGTGATATATTTATATAATGGAATACTACTTAGCAATAAAAAATAAATGGACTATTGATACACCAAACAGCATGGGTGAATCTCAATTCTCTGCAGAGTATAAGGAGCCCAACAAAGAAGAGTTGTTTGTGTGAATAAACCTTTTATGTGAAGTTCTAGAATAGGCAAAACAATCCAAAATGATAGGAATCAGATCAGTGGTTGTCCAGAACATGAGGTGGGGACAGTTTTTGTAAGTAGGCATGAGGAACTTCTGGAATAATGGAAATGTTCTGTATGTTTACCAGAGTGGTGATTACCTGGATGTATACATTTGTCAAAACTCTGTGAACTAGACATTAAAATCTGTGTATTTTATTATGTAAATTGTATTTCTATTTTTAAAAGGAGGAAGGAAATAAGCCAAAGCACAGGGCTATTGCATAAATACATTAAAGGCTTGAGGGGAAAGACTGGAAATATGAGAAATCAGTAGGAGGTGGTAACAAGCAAACAGTGCCCTTGTGTTCCTCAGTGACATGGAGGAGCAGGTAGCCTTTGTATTTACCAAACAGATCACATTACTGCACGTTTCCTCTGGAGCCTCCCCTCCTTTCTTAACTACCATTAGTACCAGTGATTAATTAATTGTGAGTTGTGAGGCCCCTAGTCTTGTCAAAATTTTCTCTTCATGGGATGAGAGTCCTGGTATCCCTTCCTCCATCGCCTCACCATGCTTCCCTTTCTACCTCCAATACTGCTAAAAGAGAAATTAATTTCCTGGATTGAGAAAGAGAGGTCGTTAGCAAAGAGCTCCATAGTAAAGAGCTGCCTCCAGCCTCACGTTTAGCAGGGCGATGGTAGGATGTGGTTAGTGCATGACCTCTTCAGCCAGCCCAACTGGATTTAGGTCTCAGCACCAGTGCTTACTAGATACACTTTCCAGACAAGTGATTTATCCTCTGTGTACTTTCATTTCTTCATCTGAAAACGAAGATATTAACAGTACCCTCCTCATAAAGGTATTATAAGGAGCAATGTACTGTGAAATGCTTTGAAGAGTTGCTGGGGAACTATGCACTACTAATCATTACTCTTATCTGAAATCTAAGCTTTAATTAATTTCAAGGGTATAATATTTCTCCATAGTCTGCTTTTAGTTGTTAGTATGAGGATCAAGTGGAGGGCCCAAGCAGTCCAGAAGCTCCTAGTCATGGGGAAGCTCTGGTGCCAAGGCAATGAAGAGATTCTCATTTGGTTGTAGGTAAGTTACTGTCTTGCAAATGAGTTTCAGCCCAGGCAACTTCACTATAGATTCACTGTGACCAAAGAAATTTACAGCAAAGCATTCTTGGGGTGAAAAGGTTATACCCAACTTTATTTCCAGGTGGCAGGTCAGTCCTTCGGCACTACCACCACTCCATCCTCCTCTCCGCTCTCCTACAGCCTTGCAGCCCCCATCGTCCCTCACGCGCAGAGCACTGGGTGGAACTCTTTATATTAACACAATAATGGCTTATTGCCTAAAGGTGTGGAAGCGGTAGCATAGCAACAGGCCAGTTACATTATCAGTTGGTTTAAGTTCAGTGAGAATCCTGGCCATAGGAACCCCACTTTACCCACACTCCACCCCTCCAGGATTCTCGCCTTACAATCTACACTTTCCATCTTCCACAGTGGTCCCTGTGCGAAAAAGCTGGAGCACTGTAACCAGATTCCACACAGCAACAGACGCTAACAACAACTTAGAGATAATAAAAATTAAGATACAGGTAACAAAAATTATAATAATCCTCAAGCCAGAGGAGGTTCTTAATAACAAAGACTTTAGGGGCGATAAGACACATGTTTTAATAACACCAACATAGGCAAATCTTGTCCATCAAGTAGGATGCATGCAAGAGACTGGTCCTGTGATAGGACTGTAGCAGGAAGGGGGGTCCCTTCCAGGTCTAGTATACCATACTTTTACTCCTCTCCCCATGGGGGTTACCGAAGGTTCTATACAATGGCCATAATGATAAAACAAAACTCCCTGGTAAGATGCTCCTACCTTCTGGCCATTCAGGATATACTACTGTGACCTTTGGTGGCCACACTGCTGTTATTCCAGGAATACACAGGAGGTCAGCTTCCAGGCCTTGTCCCCAAGGTGCAAGGAGAGCCAGCTATCATTGGTCCATGTGTCGAAAGGTCCAAGGCTATGTCCATTCAATGGAGTCTCCAGGATACAGTGCAGTTGGTGCTGGCAGCAAGATGTTATTCTGGTGGCCAAACCTCGGCTTCAGTGATTCTTCCTTGGTTTGCACTTGCAGTTGTATAGGGGAGGCTGCCACATGAGTTAACATGTCTACAGGGCTCAGGGCTCGCTTTTGGGGTCTCTCATTCAAACGCCGTAGCACAGTCCATAAGCAGACTGACCATCCCTGCAAACTATTGGTATCTGACTTTAGTCTGGATTTTAACAAGCCATTGTGCCTCTCTATCATGCCTGCTGCAGTAGGATTGTACGGCACATGAAACGTCCATTTGCTTCCCAGCTGTTGCACCCATTCTTGCACTGTATGTCCAGTAAAATGGGTGCCCTGATCACTCTCAATTACCTGTGGTCAGCCATAGGCAGCAAAGAGAACCTCCAGGCCTCTTTTGGTCATCTGCTGGTCTGCACAACGGGTAGGAAAAGCAACCAGAAGTTCAGTAGCTGTGTCTACTCAGGTCATCACATATTGATATCCTTCTGACACAGGCAAAGGCCCAATATAGTCTATCTGCCACCTGACGAGGGGTATAGGCCCCTTAGCTACTGTCCCATGTTACTGTGGAACTCGGTGTAAGTCCCTTTTGGAGCACATGACACACTCCTGCCAGGCTCTACTAACTTCTTCGAAGATCAAAGGCAAGCCCCACTGACAGGCTACAGCCCACATTGTCTTTTGCCCTGCATGCAACAAACGCTGATGTAGCCATTGGGCTACATCAGAGGCAGGCTTGCCTTCTAACCAATGTATCTGGGCCACTTTATCTGCTTCATCATTTCCTGGGGATGCCAGTGGCAAGTGACCTGTTACATGGTATACTGTAATTATTTTAGTCTGACCACAGGCCCATAAGTCTTGCCACAATTCTTGCCCCCAAAGGGGTCAGTGACCAACCAGCCAGTTGGCATGGTACCAGGCTGGTAGCCACAGGGTCAAGCTCCAATAGACAGCCCAGCTGTCAGTGCAGACAACTATAGGGGAGGGCTCCTGGCCGATCACAAGCCACACGGCCCGCAACTCTGCCCATTGGCTGCTCTTCCCCCCACCATCTTCCAACCATATTGTCTCAGTCTTAGGATAGAAAGCTATGGCCCTCCATTTTGGGGGCTGCCCACGGCTGGAGCCATCTGTATACCATGCATCTTTGGGTATAGGGGCTCTTCCCTCCCGATAGGGACTCTCTGCTACTAATGGTTCAAAAGCAAGTTCTTCCTGCTTTTCACTAGTATATGTCACCAGCCCCAACACACGTTGGAGTTCTTCTCTCAAGGGGCTACTAGAGAGGGCACTACGTTGTTGTAGGTAAGCACCCCACTTGGCTAGTGTGGGTGTTTGTGCCACACCACTCCTTGGCTTTTGGGTCCAGTCTCGTACCCACCCCAAAATGGGACAGGTGGTTATTACCTTTATCAGGGCCATCCCAGTGATGGGTTCTGTAGCCAGCAAAGCATGATACACAGCAGCCAGTTGTTTTTCTATCAAAGTGTATCGTACCTCTGCCCCTTTCCAGAGTTGTGACCAGAATCCAACGGGTTGATGAGTTCGTTCAAGCCGCTGCCAGAGACCCCAGCCATAACCATCTTCAGTGACATGAACGTCCCGCTCACACGGCCTTGATGGGTCTATCACACTCAAGGCCTGCACGGCCTTGACTGTCCGTTTTGCTGTAGTAAAGGCAGATGCACATGTCTCATTCCAGTCCCACCTGACGCCCTCTCATACCAACCGGTATAAGGGCTTCAGAATTTGTGCCAAGTGCGGGATAAACACTCTCCAGTAGCCTAGAAGACCCAGAAACTCCTGTAGCAATGCTACAGTTGTGGTGGTAGGAAAGGCCTGGACTTTATCTATAACTGTTTCTGGTATCACTTTGGTCTTACCCAACCAGACGACCCCCAAGAATTTGACAGACAAACCAGGTTCCTGAACCTTGGTGCTGTTCACAGCCCATCCTTTCTCCTGTAAATGTTGCAGCAGTGTAGGTGCTGCAGCTTCTAGATCTGAAAAAGAATCAGATGTGAGCATGACATCATCAATATAATGGTACAGCTGCACCATTGGCGGTTTCTCCCACGTAGCCAAGTCCTGTGCTACAAGTCCATGACAGATGGTGGGGCTGTGGCGGTACCCCTGTGGGAGGACGGTGAAAGTCCATTGCCATCCTTCCCATGTGAAGGCAAACTGTTCCTGACTTTCCTGCTCAATGTCAATGGAAAAGAAGGCATTAGCAAGATCTACCACATAATGATATGTTCCTAGTTCATGGCTGAGGGTATCCATCAAGCCTGCAATAGAGGGGACAGCAGCATGCATAGGGGGTATGACCTTATTCAGTTCTCTGTAATCCACAGTCATACGCCAGGAGCCATATGGCTTTTTTACTGGCCACACTGGGGAATTGAACGGACTATGGGTGGGCTTTATAATACCCACCTTTTCCAGCTCCTGGAGAGTTTCTCCAATCTCTTTATGCCCCCCAGGCAGTTTGTACTGTTTGGTATTAGTCACCCGCCGAGGCACAGGCAAAGCTATGGGCAGGTGCCTAGCATGTCCCGTCAGAACTGCCTTCACCACACGTACTCTCAGTCTGAACTCACCTGCAGTGGTCTGCAACCATAGACCCTGCAGGATATCAATCCCAAAATATACTCAGGGATAGGAGATATATACACAGTATACTCTTTTTGGGGTAGATGCCCTATTCCCAAAGGGATTTGGGCTTTTTTTACTCTGATAGCCTTCCCCCCGTACCCATCTATGATAGTTACCATGAATCAGTGAACATTCAGCCCCTGTCCACCAAAGCCAGGACATGTTGTATGTTCACTGGGGACCAATGGATAGCGATTTCAACATGTGGTCTCTGGTCCCCCCCTGGTCCCTCTGGGCAGATACCTTGACCTTCCCCTCAGTCAAACTGTGTTCCCCAATCATCTTCCTCTGTGGGCTCAAGTGAGGTTGGCTCACTTTCTAGCAGGAAGTCTTGCAAACACACAGGCCGGACTCGTGGCTCTGTCTCTGATCTCTGCCTCTTTGGTCTTAATGGCTGGAACTGCTGCTCTGGTTTCAGCTGTTGCCATAGCTCTAGTAAGATCCTATTTGACTTCCCATCTAATTTCCTTCCATCTGCTCCTGCCCGTATTAAATCAACCCACATCTGGGTCCTCATAACCTTCATGGGTCCCTGTAAATCCTTCTTGTGAGCAACAGGTCTTGCTTCTTTCTGAATTCTTGTGGCTTCAGTCTCTCCTAAGTCTGCAACTGTACATGTCACCTCACTTATGGGATACCCTAGGTGAGGGGAAAGAATGGCCACTAGAGAACCAAAGAGGGATGTAGGAGCCATTTGAAGTACAATATTCCTCATCCCAGTAGTGAAAATCTCTTCATCTGGGCCATAATTCTCTGGACTATAGATGGCATTTCTCATGCCTAGCTCTCGTAGCACCTGTTGGAGTTCAGCATATGTCTGCCATCTAACAGGAGAGGATGGTAGATCACTCAGATTGGGCCACACAGCACAAAGTGCAGCCATGAGCCAATTGAGGAGGGAGTGACTCCCTGGGGTCTGATGTACATTTTGTAATCGCTGCCTCAAGGCAGGCTGCACTGTCAGGGAAGACAACTTTCCCATCTCTGACCCTGACAGAACAATTCCATCCACCCCTAAGTCCCACAGACGCAGGAGCCAAGCTGATATTGACTCCGAGGGCTTCTGCCTAAACTGGGAGCCCAAATCCACCAGCTCAGCCTGAGTATAGGGGTGGACCATAGAGTGCTCCACGACCTGGGGAGGGGCTGCTCCTCTCCCTGGGGAACCTTCAGCTGCTGGGTCTTTATTTTCTTTACAACCACTGGGTGTGCTTTCAATACAGGAGTGGCCAGTGCCTCTGGCATCACCCCTTTGTCTTTCTCTAGCTCCTCCATTTCTGGGGCTGATGGCACCTTTCTCTCCCCTCCCCCAAGTGCCTCCTCTGCTACAACCTTTACCTTTTCTACTGTACCTCGCAGCAATACCACCTCAGTCTTCAGAAGGTCTCTTACCTTCAGCTCGATACTTCGCAGCTGACATTCTCGTACCGCCTCCGCCTGTGCTTCCCTCAGGAGTTCGTCTTTTTCCTTGATGGCCTCTTCCTCCTTCAGAACACCTGGCAGCGCTGCCGTCTTGTCTCCAGTGGCTCCTCGCTGCTGCCTCCTCTCGAATCAAAGCCATCTCCTTCCTCAGGGAATCCACAGAAGTTTGCAGCTCGCATTCTCATGCCTCCATTTCTTGGGTCTCCTCTGTAGACCTTTTTAATACTGTGAGAAGCAGCCAACCCACAGTCCCCGCTGCCTCACGGGCACTCTGCTTCTCAAAGGATCTGCTTACTATACCAAGGGCTCCCCTACAGCTTCAGGTGTCACCTCCACTTGCCTCCAGTCCTGGGGTGGGGCCCAGTCTTCTAGAAGGCAAGCCACCTCAGACCACATACCCACTGGGGGACAATCCACAGTCTCTCCATTCACAGGGGCAGCCGGCTGAAGCACCCCTCCCATAGGGGCAGCTTGTCTTTTTCCTTGGTCAACAACGAACCCTGCCGACTTTGCCAATTGTCTTGCAAATGAGTTTCAGCTCCAGGCAAGTTCGCTATAGATCCACTGTGACCAAAGAAATTTACAGCAAAGGGTTCTTGGGGTGAAAAGGTTATACCCAACTTTATTTCCAAGTGGCAGGTCAGTCCCTCAGCGCTGCCACCACTCCAGCCTCCGCTCTGCTCTCCTACAGCCTTGCAGCCCCTGTCGCCCCTCACACGCAGAGCATTGGGCGGAACTCTTTATATTAACACAATAATGGCTTGTTGCCTAAAGGTGTGGAGGCGGTAGCATAGCAACAGGCCAGTTACATTATCAGGTGGTTTAAGTTCAGTGGGGATCCTTGCCATAGGAACCCCACTTTACCCACAGTTACAAATGTATTCTCCCACAGCCCATCAATTTTTATATATCCTCAATGGTGTTGGGAATCAAACAAGGTCTAGAATGCTGGCCCTGGCACTGAAAAACATAGGGCAAGTTACAAGGAGAGATGATACTAATTATTTTTCAAGGATCTGGTTGTGAGATCTTGTTATAAGATACAGATATTCAGGAAATTTTTTTAACATAGTACCTGATACATAGGAAGCACTCAACAGAAGGTAACTGCTGAAGCAACACCCGGTTATCATTAGAGCAGAATTTGTCTTGTAACCTTGTAGCACCTAGAAAATGACTGGCTCTTTGGCGACCAATAAATGAAGAAGTGTGTGCATGAATATGGGATTAAATGGGAGGTTGAAAAAGTAGAGCTTACCTTTTGTTGCTGTAAAAAAGGAGAACCAAGAGCAAGAGGGTAAGGAAGACACATTATGAGAGAGAACAGGAGAGAATAGAGAGCTAAAGGAAGATAAAAACTGAAGAATTCAGAAATAACACACAGAGTGAGATAACATGCAGCAAAGAGAATAAGAATGTGAGAAATTCTACAGCTGATGAATGAATAAAATATGGTAGGAAATTGCTGAGATATAAAAGGTATGATCATGTGAAGTTCAAAAGGAATGATGAATTTAAAATAATCAGAATATTGTTTACTTCTTCAAGGGGAATGAAGGCGATGTGATCAGGGAGGGACATGCAAGGCTTCTAAGGTATCGGTAACATTTGTTTCATTCTTGAATTGGGGCAGGCAGAAGGGGCGGGTACACCATCTTTACTTCATTAGTCTGTTTATTATTTAATAATTTATTTATAAAATCCATAGACGTGTTTTATGTCATCTTTTGTTCAATCAACAATTTTTAACAAGGAAACAAATCTTATCCTCAAGAGGAAAAGTAATCATGGAGGAAGGAATATAGAAGACTCAGTAGGGGGAGTCCTGACAAAAAGGGAACGAGGTGCAGTTTTAACACAAAATGGAGACCTTGTGATGGAGGATGATCGTGCCATCCCGTAACTCCCAGGACACGTTCGGCCAACAAGGACACCAACTTGCTTGCCACCTCAGCCTCTAAATGGCCTTCCTAAGATTATTTCCAGAAGACCCCCCCCCCCCAGTTCTTACCTCTTAACTGCCAGTGTGGCCACCGCATCCCATCGCCATGTTTGACTAGCACCTTCTCCAGAAGGTTCTCCTTGATTCTCTCACCCAGATTCCTGCTTTAATGTGCAGATTTCATTCTCTTATTCATGAATTAGCTTTGTTTTACTTGCCTACAATTTCTGGGGCTCTTGACAGTTTTCCCTGTAATCATGCACAAGAGGCCATACTCTCTTCATCCTCTCAGCTTCTCCTGCTGAGGCCTGAACCCACCCACCACCCTGTACTTTAAAGCTATGGTTTCAGTGGCTTTGGAAAGGCAACGAAAGAGGCCAAGGTTAGGCAAGAGAGATCTGGAGTGGATCTTCTACGGGAAAAATTGCAATAAAGGACATTGCTAGCAAAATTATGAATATAGACTACAGAGTCAATAATAATACTATATCAATGTTGGATTGCCCAGATTTAGTAACTGTGCTATGTTTACATAAAAGAATTTCCTTTTGCTCAGAAATTACATGCTGAAATATGAAGGTGTGAAGAGGCATTCTGTATGTAACCCTCCCTCCAAGAGCTCAGAATAGGTATAATTGCATATATAAAGAGAAAGATGGAATGATGAAAAGTGGCAAATATTAACAACTTTTTATATGGATAAAGAATACACAATAAGTTTTTAAATCGCTCTTGGACATTTTCTGTAAGTTTGAAATTTCTGTATAAAAAAGTTTTTAAAATCTCAACTAGTGAACAGAATTAAGGAAGCATTAAACAAGTTCTAAGTTCTGTACCAAAATATCTGTCTCAATTCAGTGTATTTTACTACTGATATAATCTTATCTAAAAGGGAAAAGACAAAAAAGAATTATCTGTCTTGTTTCTTACCCCCAATACTTATAGATCTTTGCAGTTCCAGAACAAGACAACTGGCATAATTTTTTTATTTTGCCACATTTCACATAATGTTAAGTTGAGGCTTTTCATTTGTAGAGAACACTCTTGTACTTAGTACTTAAATCACAGTTATTCTTATTTTAAGGGGACAAGATCACCTGACTAATATCTCTGTGGTAGGGTCACTTTACACAGGAGAAATTTTAATTCATACATTCTGCCTTCAGTGGCTGCCCTACAAATAAGGGTTAAATAGATAAAACATGAATGATTCTAGGAAATTCATGCTCCAAAGTAGAAATAACCCTGCATAGGTACTTGCGAAAGGAAAAATCAGTCAAAAGGATTTGTTTGCTAATTCTTCCTAGATATACATAAGGGAATATTGAGAACTACCACAGCTCTTGGAACATAGTGGCACTCAATAAACGTGTGCTGAATTAATTACTCCATTAATCCATGTTTTACGTCAGCCTCCTTTACATTCAACCATTAAGTCTGGGGCACCAGTGGAAAGCTCCATTTTCTAGCACATTCCTGCTTTCCTCACTCCCACTAGACATCTGCTAGGAGGCCCGGTGTGGTGGGGGGGGGGGAGAGGGAGCTGCTGGGCAGGGATGTGCCTGGGGAGGCATGAAAGGAGGGGACATGAAATCCCACCTACTAGACCTGACAAGCACCCAGGGGGACTTTTCATAGACAGGCTGAACACACTGCTCTAACCCCTCTAGGTCTGGACATAAACAGCCATGGTCAACCAAAGCTCCCCAGTGGGCTTCCTCCTTCTGGGCTACACTGAACACCTTGTGTTTGAATGAACTTCCTACCTCCTGACTCTGGTGGGCAACATGTTCATCATCCTGCCGTGCTGGACTCCCAGCTCCACTCTTCAGTGTACTATTTCCTCTCCAACCTCTCCTTCTTGGTACTCTGCATCACCACAAGTTTTCCCCCCCGATGCGGGTCAACCTCAGGTGCTCTTCATCTTCCTATTTGTGGGGACCACTGAGTGCATCCTCCAACAATGACGGCCTTTGACTGCTCTGTGGCTGTCTGCCACTATCATCCACCCCAACCTGTGCAGGCAACTGGTGACTGTGGCTGGGTCATTGGGCTGGTGGAGCCAGTGGTCCAGACACCACCCACCCTCCACCTGCCCTCTGCCCCCACTGGCAGGTGATTTTCTGTGTGACGTTCCAGCTCTACTTAGACCCTCCTGTGAGGACACCACCTACAGTGAGATCCAGGTGGCTATTGCCAGTGACTTCATCTTGGTTGTGCCCCTCAGCCTCATCCTTGTCTCCTACTGTGCCATTGCCCAGGCACTGCTTAGGGTTAACTCTGCTTTTGGCCCTACTCCTCCCACCTCACTGCTGTCATCCTGTTCTACAGCTCAGTCACTGCTGTCTACCTCTAGCCCCAAAATTCCTATGCCCAGAAGAGGGGCAAGTTCTTTGGTTGCTTCAAGGCCATAGGCATTCCTTCACTTAATCCTCTCATATACACCCTGAGGAACAAGGAGGTAAAGAGGGCATTCAGGAGGTTTCTGGGGAACGATGGGGCCTCCAGGGAGAGCTGCTTAATGTGCTTTCAACTTGAAAGGATATTCTTCATGCATTTGTCAAGAAGTTTGTGTCCCCTTCACCTCTGTCTTCCTCATACCATTCAGGTCACAGCAATGGATGGTAGCCACATGTGTGTGCATACATGTACTTGTGTGCATGTGTATTAGACAGAAAATGTGGTAAGGGAAGAATACACCTCTACATGAGGATTACATGAACCAAATTCAGTATGTTCTCCTTTATTCTAATGGTGTTCAGCTCCAGGATTATGTGCCTAATATTATCGTTTCCTTTCTAACTCATCTCCCTTGTGTCATCACTATGTCTTCACTTCCATTTCTAATCCCTAGCATATCTGCTTTGCTTCTCCCTCAAATTTTTTTCACTTCTTTATCTGTTTTGCATTCTCATTATATTTTATCCCCCAAATGACAGCAGAGAGGAAGCTGAAGCCCAACCAAGTTCAGAAACTCACCCAAGAACACAGTGTTAGAACCAAAATCCCTGACTTCCAGACCCCTGACTTCCATCCAGGTAACCTCTCAAATACATGCTGTTGCTTTCATACCGTAAGCAAATATGACAATATGCTCAGGCATTGTCATTGAGCATTGAATCCAGAACACTAATGGCGAAAGTGAAACTTCCTCAGTCCTAGTATTTCTTCTTTTGCAATGCCTCCAAATCTCAGGCAAACAGTTCAAAGTGTTTAAATGTTTAGGCAGGCAGGACAAATTTGACAATGTGGGACTTGGTGCCATCTACTGGCGAAATGTGGTCCTGCATAGGGCATTCCAGACTCCTGACCTAAAACCTCTTAAGGGTCATTTTTCCAGTACTATGCTTAGAATGATAAACATTATTGTACTGTCATTATTAACTATTTATATAGTGATTATGACATTCTAGGTACCACTTCAATTAATTTACACATATTGACTCTGCGATATGAGTCATAAGAAATACATACTTGGTCATTCATATGACCAACTATTTATCTCCCAGGTATATTTGGTCTTCAGCCACAGTTTATAAAAACACTGTAGAGTCTTAAAGGTAAAACAGGTGTTTTGTCACATAATGAGAGACTTTTGGATTCCCACCCAAGGGCGGGGGCTGGAGGCTGAATCAGCCAACGGCCAATAATTTAGCCAATCATTGTACAAGACTGTACAATGAAGCCCTCACAAAAACCCCTGAGAAGAGCTTTTTGCTGTCTCTCTGCTCTGCTTTCCCTCCGCTGCTCAGCTGGATCCTGCTTCTTGGTTGGAGAGAGCTTCTATGCTTGGGAAACCAAAACACCTCCATGTGCCACTGAGCCAGGCCCCAGGCTCCATGAGGTTATGAACTCCTTTATTTGGGACTTTGCCCTGGGTCTCTCTTCATCTGGCTGTTAATCTGTATCCTTTACGGTATCCTTTATTAAACTGGCAAAAGTGTTTTCTTGAGTTCTGCGAGCCACTCTAGCAAATTAATCAAACCTAAGGGGGAGGTCATGGGAACTTCCAATCTGTAGCTGGTAGGTCAGAAGCACAGGGAACTGCCTGGGGCTTGCAACCAGCATCTGGAGTTGGGGGTGGAGGGCAGTCTTGTAGGACAGAGCCTTTAACCTGGGAATCTGGTGCTATCTCCGGACAGATAGCATCAGAACTGAGCTCTTCAAACATGCTGCTGGTGTTCAAGAATTGCTTGGTAAGTATGTGTGGGAAGACCCCCTCCCACATATTTACGCACACTGGAATCGGGTCCAGGTAACCAAATGAAGTTATACTATTACTGCTGTGTATAATATTTGTGGATAAAGTGGGGTTCCTATGGCCAGGATCCTCACTGAACTTAAATGTAACTGGCCTGTTGCTATGCTACCACTTCCACACCTTTAGGCAATAAGCCATTATTGTGTTAATACAATGAGTTCCGCCCAGTGCTCGGCCAGAGACTGGGTGGCGGGGCTGCAAGGCTATAGGAGATCCGGAGCGGAGGCTGGAGTGGTGGCAGTGCCAAGGATAGAGGCCCAGAGGACGGCTGTGCGGGACGGCTGTGCAGAGAGGCCCAAAGGTAGAGACCGGCTTGCTGCATCTGAAGCAGCAGTGATAACACAGACTCGCTCTGAGTGAACGGGATTTTAGTGACTGCCTGCCACCTGGAAATAAAGTTGGGTATAACCTTTTCACCCCAAGAACCCTTTCCTGTAAATTTCTTTGGTCACAGTGAATCTATAGTGAACTTGCCTGGAGCTGAAACTCATTTGCAAGACAATGTTGTTATTGTTATACATATATGTAGGGAAAAAATACACCATTGCATTTGGTGCTGGAAGAGTATCACAGGCTCATACCCTGTGTTAGTCCGGGTAAAGGAAATCCCGGGGCAAAATACCTCTAAAAACCGAAATCAGTCAAAGGGAGAAATAAAGTTTAAAATCCATTTATTGCTTACAAAACCAGTCCGGCCCATCTCTCTCTCCTGCTCAAGCAGCAAAACCAGCCCTCCCCCTCATCTCTCAGGTTCAGATAAGCCCTCCGTTGCCCAGGTAATTACCCACTGATATGGAATGAACTTCTCTCCACCCCTGAGGAATGATGCAAATGCACTAAAGCCACACTTCTTTCCACCTCTGAACACCTGTTTATATGCAGATGTACCAAAGTCAGGTGAGATATTCTAGAAATGTTTCAATTTTACCCACACCTGTAACACTGTGAAACAGTCTTTTAAGATGAGGAAACAGAGATTAGGTAGCAGCTTAAAGATGTCAGAGATTTGAACCCAAAAAGACAGACTCAAGTCTCCATGCTCTTAACCCCGCCTTTTGGTACAAATAATGCCTCCCTGGCCCACGTGAGAAGTCTCAACCTCTCAATAAACTTTGAGGGAATCATCCCAATGTAGAAATACATCTAACTCAATTCCCTAACTGAAGATTTACTTCCCTGGAATAAGATGTTATCAAATACTCAAAGCATCCCATGGGAACAAGAAAAAATAACCTGCTTTGAAAAAGTTTTGTTAAAGTTCATAGTGTATGTTCCTGGCTTACTTCTTCCACTAGACTTCAGGCTCCCAGAAGGCAAAGACTAGAATGTTGCAGAAAATTAGCACCCAATTAATTCTTACATGCATGACTGAGAATTGAATGAATGAGTGAATGAATGAATCTCTCCAAAAAATGTGTAAAGGGTTCTGGAGGTCCTAGTCCCATAGAAGCTGTCTCCCAGTTTTCCATGGCAATAACAATACCATATTCTCTTTGGGTACATGCTGATAAAATAAGAAAAAGGAAAATTCTTGTTTTTTTCCTAATCCCACACATAATGGCTTTGATTCAACATTTACTCTGGCATTAGCAGAGAACAGCAGTATTCACTCTATTTTAATCCCAATCTTCATTTTAGCCATCCATATAGTAATCTTGTCTCTACACAAGGCAAACAATGTATATCCCCCATTTTATATTTAATAATCCTAATGAGACAGGGACCGTGGGTGTAGTCAAAGTAGGGTGAGGGCCTCTGGAAAAAGCAGGGCAGGATATTTACAGTCAGAGCAATATAACAATGGGCAAAGAAGTCCCTTTTGAAACTCTGTGTTAAGCATCATGCAAAGTCAAGGTCACACTAATTCTCTAGGATAGATACCAGACTAAGAATATAGACATCTTTTGTTGCACCAGCATTTGTTGCACCTGGGGCAAAAGACAGTGTGGGCTGTAGCCCATCAGTGGGGCTTGCCATTGACCTTTGAAGAAGTCAGCCAATCCTGGAAGGAGTGCCCTGCACGTTGTGCAGATCAGCAAACCACCAAGAGGGGCATAGAGCATCTCTTTGCAGCCTATGGCCACTCACTGGTGATTGAGAGCGATCAAGGCACCCACTTTATTGGACATGCATTGCAAGGATGGGTGCAGTGATTAGGAGTAAAATGGACGTGGCCCTGGACATTTCAACACATGGACCGGTGATGGCTGGCTCTTCTGGCACCTTGGGGAAAGGCCTGGAAGCTGGCCTCCTCTGTATTCCTGGAATAACAGCAAAGTAGGCCCCCACAATCACGGTTATTTTCTTCTACAGTCCTTGTGTCCCAGATGCGCCCCCTGACTGCAGCTGCCACATGATGATTGCTCTGAACCCTCGGCTACTGCCTGCCTATGGAATGGACAAGCTATGGACTTACTCACCGTGGGACTTTGAACCTAGCTGAATTCTCTGGCTTAAGAATTATCGTGATTGTATTGCTGTTGTCAAGAAAAAAATGTTTAAAGAGAGGCCTGACTTTGTCTAATGTTTGGTAAAAGTTTTGTGAGCAATCTAGCATAGGTGTTAGGAATGAGTAAAAAAGTGTAGAAACATATTTTGTGCTTAGTGAGAGATTGTGCTGTAAAGTACATTTACTCAATCTGCATAGGCTGAATCCTCTGGCTTGAGGATTATCAAGATTTTATTGCTGTTGCTATTGGATGTTATTAGATTGGTCAGAAGAGGGGGAATTAGTAAATTGTAAGGGGAGATTTCTGGAGGGGTGGCCTGTGGGTGAAATTGTAACATTTCCAGAATATCTCGTCTGGCTTTACTACATCTGAATATCAACAGGCATTCAGAGGTGGAAAGAAGTATGGCTTTAGGGCATTTGCATCTTCCCTTAGGGGTAGAGAAGTTCATCTCCATATCAATGGGTAATTACCCAGGCAAGGAGGGCTTATCTGTACCTGAGAGGTGAGGGGGAGGGCCAGTTTTGCTGCTGCCTGAGCAGGACAGAGATGGGCCGGACTGCAGTTTTGTAAGCAATAAATGGTTTTAAACTTATTTCTCCCTTTGACTGATTTCGGTTTTTAGAGGTATTTTGCCCCAGGATTTCCTCTGCCTGGACTTACAGTAACCATTGTAAAACTGATTGGAGGCAAATAGGAGGCCAAAGGAATACAAGATAAAAGAAAGTGTATGAGTGCTTGGGGGATGTGGGGATCAGAGAATTCTCTCTAAAGGTTTGAACCATGGCAGAGGGAACAAAATTAGTATGAAATACTTGCCTATTTCTGTGTGGAAAGAGCTAAAGCCAAGTGTGCATTAAGATCAGAAGATGCGGGAGGAATTAAACCAGAGAGCTAAATGATTAAGGAGGAGAACATAGATTATTTTAGGAATATTGAATAGAACTGGAAAAATGGATCCGTTACAGATACTTTAAGACTCCAAGATTTAGGTCCCATGAGGGCAGGCATCTACCTATCCACCTAACACAACACTTTGAGACAGGGACCGTGGGGTGTAGTCAGAGAAGGGTGAGGGCCTCTGGCAAAAGCACGGCAGGATATTTACAGCGAGAGCAAGGAAACCCTCCTACCAAAACTCTGTGTTAAACATTAAGCTCTAGGGTCATTCTTCAGTGAACTCAGTTAATATTCCCCAGATAAAGAAGAGAAGCACATGTTTTTATTATGCTAATCATTTGTAATCACGTGTAAGATTCACTTTAGCATGCTAAAAGGCCTAGGCCTACGGTTTTTCCTCCTTCAGACCTGATGAGGTGATTTGCAAACTAGGCAACTAAGTTAGCATGCAGGCCCAGCCACAAACAACATAGTAAAAGGCAGGAAGGTTTCCACCTTAAAGATAAGATTGCATTTTAACACCCAGGAATTTAAGAAGATTCTTAACTTACTCTTTAGCAAACAGACAATAACTCAGCCCACCTTGGGGGCTGGGCAGGTGGCCTTGTTTGATATGTTCCCTGACCTAGATGCCAGTATCCCAGGGAGAAATCAAAGCAGGAAATTCCTTATGTTAAGTTAATTCTAAATATTCAGGGACCACTTAACAAGTCCACACCCCTAAGCCTCTTTTCACGTTCCCAAACATCTTCAACTGCCTATAAAACCCCTAGACAACGCATCGCTATGGGCTCTCTTGTCCCCTCCTGGCACGAGCTAGGAGCTCTGTCCTCTCACTGTATCTCTCAAAAAAAAAAAAGCCTCTCCCTGGCTCTCCTATCCTGGGTGTTTGCTAAATTCATTCTTCGACTCAGCAAACAAGAACCCCGGCATCAACTTGAGCTGGAAGCATTTAAGGGACATTATTGAAGAACCTCAGGGTTTTAGTTACCTATTCAAGTATGGTCACCAATCCAATTTGAAGGGCTCACTGAATCATGACTAGGTACAGATGCATAAGCCCGGCTCCTGTTGCATCCCGCCGACCCCCAGTGAAGCTGGCCTTCCACCTTCCCCTCTGCAGAATGATTCCTGAAGCATACGAAAAAATGCCACCCCCAAATAGGCCTCTTCCACATATGGATTATTTTGAGCTAATGGCCACTGAGAACCAGCAGATACAGGAAAAGCTCTATTAGTGCCATAGCTTTTCTTTCATAAAGGAAATTTACATTTGTAAAGGGCTTCTCTCTCCAGTACCAGGAAGAGGACTTTTAACAACTTTTACTAGGGAAGCATTGAGTTAAATGTGCATAACAAATTGTAATGTAAACAAGCCTTGTTTATCACACTTTCCTTGTTCACCTTCCCATAACTTGCCTCCACCACCCAGAAGCTTAAATCCCTTTTCCTTTGTTTAGTCTAAAGTGGTACAGAAGCCCCAATTCTAACCACCCCCCTGGGATTACCCATTACTGGGTGCTCCTGCATGTGTACACAATGCATATATTAGAAAACTTCTGTTTGTTTTCACTTGTTCATAGGTCTTTTGCCAGTTTAACTTACAAGGCTGGAGAACCTAAGGTAAGTCAAGAGTTTTCCACCCCTCCACCCCTACTTGGGAGGGGGCACTGTGTGTGCTCTGCAGGCCTTACTTACTGCACGTCTCCCCTGCTCTCCTGCACCACAGTCGCTGCCCAGGGCCTGGCCCAGGCAAGCCTCAGTACACTTCACCACAGCAGCCACTGGGGCTGGGGCTCATCTTCCATAAGAGGCAGTCTTCAGCATTCCCTTCTTTGCGCCAGAGAACTATATAAGTGTAGGCCATGAAGCTGGTGCTATATTAATGAAGTATTCTGAGTATCAATCTATATGGGGGAACGCCCATCCTGACTCTTGTTAAGTTAATGGACCATTAAGTGCAAACTAACACACTTTCCTCCTTTTAAAGCCTGAGTGAATGAGCAAAAACGTGCCAGTGCAGAGTGGCCTGAAATTACAAAGGACAGTAGGAGGAACCACAGCTGGCAGGAAGGATTAGTGTGGGACTGCCCAGGCCCTGAAGCATCCAGAAGGAACTAAAGGCCTGCTAAGAGACTGAGTACCAGCAAGCACATAAGACTGGGTGATCTGTTTGGGAGCCCAGACAAGCAGCACGCTGAGGCAGAATGAACACCTGCTTCGGAGAGGGCAGACCGTATGTGGGAGACCGTCCTTTCCCAAGAAGGTTGCAACAACATATTTATCCCATCCCACGTGCTCTTTTTACAGTGTGGCTGATGCTCAGCCCAGTTTCCTCCCCTTGAACCCGGACAAGGCCTTTTGACTGCCCAGACCCATGGGGCACAGCAGAAGTAATGCCATGTTATATCAGAAAGAAGATACAGCTTCAGCTTAGCTGGCTGGCTCTTCCTGTGTCTGTCTCCCTCTCTGTCTTTCTCTTGAGGACACCAGCCTTTGCAACCCAGTAATCATGTCCTGAGAAATCCCAGGCCACACAGAAAGGCCATGGTTCTAGCTGACAGCCCCAGCTCGAGTCTCAGCAGACAGCCAACTCCCACCTTTAGACCCTTTGGATGACTCCAGCCCCCGCCTTCAAATCTTCCAGGTATCTCCCCACAACCCCATCTTTGTTCTGACCCATAGAAACCATGAGAGGTATTTAAATAAATGACTATTGCTTCAAGCCACTGTTTCAGGGTAGCAGATCTGCAACAAGAGATGATAATAGTACCCACAGCTTGGATGCTGGCTCTACCCATTAGCTGCATGACTCTCAGTAAGTCCTCTCCCTGAGCCGCAGTCTTCTTCCAGATAACAGGTATGAGCACCCAACACCCTCCCTACAATGCCAACAGTCTTGTTACTCTCCCAAGCTACTTTGCACGCTTCTTTATTCTGCCTACTTATTTCATCTTCCCACTTTGAGAAAGTATATCCCATAGAAGCCCATCCTGTTCACTGCTCTAATCCCAGTACCTACAGGAGTGCCTGCCACTTCAACTTTCCCAATCAAAACTTGATTAACTGATTGAAAAGATGATAAAATGGGAGAAGCAAAGTACCCCCAAAATATTCCCTGTTAGTGACCAGGACAGGGAGGCAAAAGGCAATTAGGGAAGAACAGATGCCCCCAAGGCCTGACAGGCATCTAGAACCCAGGGTACTCCCCCATCAGAAAGATCTGAAGCCTGAGAGTGAATCCTATCCTGACCCAGGCAGGGCTGCAGATGCCGAGGGACTCTTCCAGAACTGCAGAGCAGGGGTCTCACTACGGGGGCACAAATCCCCTTCTACCAGGAGCCTCTGCTGGCCCTATCATTTGGCTTGTTTCCTGCATGCCTGCTGGCAAAAAATGTCTGGCTCACCCTTGGCCACAGTAGAACTTGACTCTGTTTGTAATTTATACCTCATCTAAGTGCAAAGAAAGTTCAAAGTATAATTCTGGGCTTTTAAGTCCTACTCTAGCTGGTACATAGCTCCTGCTGCTGCTTCTGAAGCCAACTGTTCATTTTCCACACTGCAGGCTTACCCACTCCATAGGCTTCTTCCCCTTTCCTTGAGAATGTTCCACTGTGGGATGAGGAGAAACTTAAATTAAGTTTAATTGGCCCAAGGTGGATAATCACAGTGGACTGGTTTTCAAGTACTGGTCTGAGATTTAACCCACCCATGCTCTGGTGGAACTTCAGAAATTGGCTTTTAAATGAGATCATGAAATGACAGGGACCTGCACAATCCCGCAGATCTTTTGTAAAACACATGAGAATCACTTAAAAACAAATGAACAACAACAAAAAAAACAGTGCCAAAGGGAAAGAGAAGAATTGAGTTTCAAAAAAAAGCACTTCTCCAAGAGGACACAGAGAATTATAGATGTCCCAACTAAGTCCCTCTAACACACACACAAGCGGGCCATTCAGTGTCTCATGTGGAGAGCAATTTTCTTCCAAGATGCTCAGAGCTGTTAAACAAAGGCTTTAGGGCTGCAAGCACTCAGGGGCCATCTCATCCACTATCTCCTAAGCAGTCATTATGCTTTGTTACTCTTAGTTCCTAGGAAGGCAATCCTCACATCTGTTCAGCTGCTTGATCCAGCCTCCCAATTTGTACTCCAAACTGCCAGAGAATTCTGTCAACAGTAGTGACAGTGGCTATCATTTACCCAACATACTCCACAGGCAGAGAACCATCCTGAGCACAAGTCCTTACAACCACCCTGTGGACGCATGCATGGCTGACTCAGCCCACACTTTCAACCACTAACATCGTCACTCACTAATCTCAGCCCTAATCACCTGTTGCTTTGCCCTGAGAAGCCCTCAGTGGATTAACACAACAGGTCTTTCCACCCCTCCACTTCGATGCCTTGTCATTAACACTGAAATGTGCCGTCCCCCTTGGACTGAAGCCCCCTCTGTTCACAATAAGGGACACGGTGCTGAGTCACACTGGTCACTGGTTTATTGAGATTGGGGGAGATCCTTCCCCAAGAGAAACAGCACAGTATGAAAGGGACACCACCTCCCACCCCATAGGTCCACCTGTCCATGTAGACAGTCAAGCGCCTCCTTTGGTCAGGATTCTCACCAACTATCCGCTAGAAGCAGCTCCCCAAACCTGCCCCCGTTTCAATAGCTCCAGAGAAACACAAAACCAAAGGGAGCCCTCTTGGGAAGGATGATTTTGGGTGTGGACTAAGTAGTAAATGAATGCAAAGGTGAGAGGGGGGAAAGTTCCAGCAAAACCCAGTGTGACAGTGTGACGAGACGGTGTGGCCCCACCAAACGTTAATCGGGGAAAAGTGCATAACAATGTGCAGGGCGGGTACATATGGCTCTGTTGGAAGAACACAATGATTTTGAGGTGCAAAGGGGAAGGGTAGTACACAAGGTACCATGAGTACACAGGGACAGTGTGTGTACGATCCAAGGACTATCCAAGTCTGGAAGCCAAGGCTCTCAGCACATTAGGCAAATGGCACACCCGTGACCACGAGAGGGGCACGTGAATCCATGAGTGAAGGGAATACACAGGTGCCCGCGTGCCCACGAGGAGGGTGAAGAAAACGTGGGAAGTGTGTGTGCACATGAGCACGGCAGTGGGAACAAGCTGCGGAGGGAGGACCCACGGGTTTTAGGAAGCATGTGCGGCCCAGAGCAGAGGCAGGAGCAGTGAGTACACCGAGGAAGCAAAACTCAAGAGGGACAAAACTAGTGGGTGTGCGGAGTGGCAAGCAAGATGGAAGGAGATCGTGACAGGGAGAGAAATAGAGAAGCCCCCAACAAGGAGGAAAGAGCACTTGGGGGAGACCCCTGCTGGTTGCAAAGGGAGCTGCAGCGTTGTCATGGCAACAAGATGGGGGCGTAGCACAGAAGGCAGAGGTGTAGGCAGTGAGGCTGCCCAGGTGAGGGACAGGCTTCAAGGCAGGCACAAACTAGACATGAAGTAGTGATATAAAGGTGTGAACAACTAACAGAGAAAAGGGTCTGCTTTTCCAGAAAAGCAAACTGGAAAGCCAGATAACCCCAGACTCACAGCAGGGCATAGATTTATAAGAGATGAGATGGGATGGGATGGGATGGGATGGGATGGGATGGGATGGGATGGGATGGGACGGGAGGGGGCCCTGCTTCCTCCCAAACCCTCCCCTCTCCCTTTCAGCCTGCCTCACACTCCGTCACTTGTAAAGCAAATGGACTCGACTCCCATCACAGCTAAGCCGGTCAGGGGGCTCAGGGGGCCCCCTAGGCAGGCCCCCTGAGGGGTCTGGGGGTGTCGGAGGGTGGCGCCGCGGGCGGAGCTGCTGCCGAGACCGGAGCTGATGGCGCAGCTCAGAGACACGCTCCTCTTTCTGGAGGAAGAGAATCAATCGGAGAGGGAGAAGGGCAAGTCACAGCAGGGGTTGTGGGTGGGGGGTATGGAAGGGAGGAACAGTGGAGAGAAATGTGGGGAATATATAAGGGTGGATGGACAGAAGATATTAAGGAATTGGTAAAGAACACAGGAAGCCCAAGAGGGCAGAGTGGGAGAAGCCATTGCAGGAAAGGGAAATAAAGGTGGGGGTGGAGAATGGGAAAGGGAAGGGAAGAGAGGTCAGCATACACAGCTTCCGGTAACTCAGGCACACATTTGCACCAGACCAGCAGTGAATGCCCGCCCCCACCCACCACCACCACTCTGGCACTGCAGGAGCCCAACCTACAGCCTGGGTGTGTGGACACGTGGGGTGGGGCAGGGTACCTGCCCACATCCCCCTACAGGACAGCACTCAACATGCAGCTGCTCGGAGTGTGGGCTGCTGACGGCTCAGGGCTGCCCCCACAACCTGCCACCCACAGCCCGCGGCACCCCCGGGCCTCCAGGGCAGCTCCCACTCCAGAGCCCCCAACAGCTGCCAAGGCCAACAACAGGCTTTACCTTTGCTCAGCCTTCTCTTCCCTGTCGTCCTGCACTCACTCCCCACATCTGGCTCTACCTCAGCAAACCTGACCTGAGACGCGGGCCTCCCAACCCCACCCCCACCACCACACACCTCAGCAATGATCTTCTCCAGTTCGCGGTTCTCCTTCTCCAGCAGCCGGGACTTCTCCTCCTCGTTGTTGTTGGTCGATGACCCTGTCTTCATGGTGTCCTGCGCCTCAGACTGCCATTCCCCTCTGGTGATCAGCCTGCGCATCTGGGGGTAATGTTTGGGGCGTGGGATCGTGGAGGGGAACTGTGTCTGATTAGCTGGCGGCAGGATGGTGTTGGGAGAATTGAAAATGAGAGGGACAAACTGGGCCCAACACAAAGGGCAGGGAACGGAATCTTGGGAGGAAGGGATGGGAGGCGTGGGCGAGAGAGGTGAGAGAATGCCCAGAACCTCACCTTGGGCACAAAGAGCACAACCAGAGTAATGTAGGAGGAGAAAACAATGGCCAGAGAAGCAAAGGCGAAGGCCGCATCCTGCTGGCTGGACAGGATCATAGTGACGGGGGCTGTGATGAGACACAGGACCTGGGGACAGAACGTGTGTGGATCTCAGGTCTGCAGGCTCAGGTAAGACTTTCTTCCCCCAGGAGGGAATCCAAGAGGAAAGGTTCCTGGTGAACTTTCCACTTGAAAAGGATCCAAACTTGAGATCATCCTCAACTCCAGATGGAGAAGAATCCCAAATAAACTGTCCCCAACAAGTTCTTCCCCTAGGTCAACCCCTCCCAGAATCTCTATGCACACACTCAGAGTCCTCAAGAATCACTCCCTGGGCACATCTGGCAGAACTCAATTCAGATTCTGGCCTGTGAGTCACAAGCTAAAATTTAGCCTCTGTTTCTACTTCCTCATCTATATGAGGATACTAATACCCACTTCAATGAGTGGTTGTGTGAAGATGAGTTAGTGTCTGTAGTGTACTTTATCAAATACGAAGGACTTTACCAATTCAAGGGTTAGAAACTCTTTGAGGATCCTCCCAATGACCCCAGATTTAACACCTGATTCTTCCTAGGCTGCCCCACCGGGCAGCTGTAGTCGGCCCCAGGGTCCATGCCAAGTGTTCAGGGAGTTTACCGCCACATTGTAGATGGCCATGCCCACAGCCCGGTGGTCATTGATCTTCTCAGTGGACACGCTCTTGGTCTCGTAGGCAAGAAAGATGCCCAGTAGCAGCAGCAGGCCCTTGTAACCATAGAAAATGCCTAGGGCGGCAGGAAAGGGTCACTGGGGCAACAAGACCTCCATACTCCCATTCACTCCTGATCCTCTCCATGTCCTTCACCTACTGCTGCTCCTTCCTACAGCTCCACAATGAAAGGGGGGCTCGTCCCCAAACCAGGCCCTGACCTAGCATACCCCTCCCTGTCCACTCCTCCCAACAACCACCCAACCCACCCAGACCTCACTGCTTCCTATGACTAGAATTGCCACACAGGAGACGATGGTTGTGATCAGCTTTCAGTCAGGCAAGGGCATGGACCACACACTGTCAGGCAAGAAGACAGCTTTCCAAGCTGAGGCTAGGTTTGCCATTTGTGGTCACAGATTGGAGCAATGTTAAAAAGGCCAAGGGGACCTAAACTCATGCCCTAAAGCTCTGGTCTTACTTTGACCAGAGAGAGATGGTGCCGGGTCTGGAGATGAGGACAAGGCCATCCTCACTGGTGCCTCCACTGAATCCAAGTTCTGCTTCATCTCTGCTTTAGACCCTAAGCTCCTCACAGAAACAGACCAACTCTCCCCTACTCTCAGAAAACATTAGAAAAGATAATGACAAAGAGAACATTCACACTAGGTTGACATAAACCCTCCACCTTTTTCCAAAGACCTTTCTCCCTCCCAACCTACTCTCCTTGCCCATCATCCCTGTCCCTTTCCCCCACATCCTACAAACCAAGCCATGTATTCATCTTCTTGGAGCTGCAGTGCTCCAGCTGGGGCAGAATAGACACATCAATATCTTCCTTGGGTTCCTCCTTGGCAAAAGTCTAAGGGAGCAACGGGACCACAGGAAAGATGGTCGTCATCCCTCCCTCCTCTCCCCACCTCTGCTCAGTCCATGACCCCTTGACTCTTTCCCGTGAGACCCTCAACACAATGTCAAGTCCCACTGAAGGCCCAGGAGCATTTTCCTGAACACCTTTGAAGTGCTTTTCCCCCTTTTTCCATGATGCTCAGGAAGTCTATACATCCTTCCCAAATCCCCCTTCCCATTTCCTTTCTTCAGATGAATCCAGTGGCCTCTAATGCTACTCCTTCTAGGAAGGAGAGGAAAACTGCTGATAGGCAGAAAGCTAGAAAGCAATCTCATGGCCCTGACCACCTGGGAGCCCCTCTCGGCCCTCTGACCTCAGCACCTCCTCCCAAGCGGTACCTCAATGGTCCGGTGCAAGGGGTCCATAATCTGCCAGATGGCAAGAGTGAGGACATCCATGCCCACCAGCAGGCCCACTGTGGCATACAGCTTCCAGGGTTCCAGGGTCTGGGTAAACAGAGCACAGGGATGTCGGGGCTCCTGAGAACAAAGGAGCTAGGGACTGAGGGATAGGAAGCAGCTCACCTTCCTCCATTCCTTCTTTTCCTCCTTCTTTGTGAAGACCGTGTGAACCCACCAGATCTTGGTGAACATGGAGCCATAGCCCAGACTAAAGCCCAGACCCAGGAGCCAGAGACGGGCCTAGGAAAGGGGAGAGATCAGGACAGAATACAGCAAGGCAGTGACCAGGCTGCATAAGGGAACGGATGACCACACAGGTAGGATGCAGGAGACAATGAACGGAAGAGGAGAGGTCCAGCAGAGGGGGCTCTTCCCTTCAAAAAATCCCTTCCATTGATCTTGTACTTTGCTACCAGGGCAATCTTACGAAAACCGGGTTTTAATGACCAGCCACTTCTGACCACTCACCAATGCTTACAGGCTGCAGCATGAACACCCCGAGATGTGGCATGAGGCCCCCTTCACCACAAGGTCCTACCCATCTTCCCAGGCTGTCTTCCAGGCCCTCATCTACCCCACACTCCAGTCATGCTTGACTGGCTCTCCCTTGATCTACTATCTTTTGTGATCTTTGCTAGCCCCTGAAGCAACCATCCTTAATTTCTCCAGCTGACAAAATCGCATGCATCCTTCCATATTCAAATGCCACCTCTTTTGAGGTCCACCCCACAGCTCTGCGAACCTCTTTCTCATCTTGGCTCCCACAGCACTACGTGCAGATCCCCGACTCATGTTGCACTCACTCCCTCTGCCACTACATTCCTGTCCCACTCAGGACAGGGAAGCTCTAAACTTTATGTGCAAATGCCACGTGCATAGATGTATGACCAGGACAGGCACAGACAGAGGAAAGGGTGGGTTTCCCTTTTCCCGGTTTCCCATTAGGGTAACAGAGAACCATGGAAATATGGCTACAGAAGCCAGCCTTTCTCCACAGCCCCAAAACCTTCCACGTACCAGAAGCCCCAAATGGCCTCCTCCCCGTGTGACAGTGGCCCTGCCCCCAACTCTCTCTGCTGTTGGTTCAGGTCTCTGCATCTGTCCTTCCAAACCACAGCTGAGGCTCCCACGGGAAGCCTGCAGTTCTCGTTCTCAGCACCCACATCACAGAAAAGCCACCATTGTTGAAGGGCTCTTTGTGCAGACCCTCTTGCTTGGCCTTCAACTTCTCCCCCTCTTCCCTGCAAAGCGTGCCATGGCAACCTCAGAACTAACAAGTGAACTACAGAATGGAAGAGAAGTGCCAGAGCCAGGCAAAGACCAGGGGGTGACATTGGAAGAAGGGACAGGGACAAGAGCTGGGGGGAAACCAGAAGAAAAGTCAGGGAACTCTAGTCACAGCAGGCGCTCCTGAGGGCGCGGAGAGCCATGCTCTGCCAGGACATGCCCACTCACCCCTCCTCACCTGGCAGACAAAGGGAAATTGGTTTCGCCCGATGTGGTAACCATCCAGCCCAAGGGGGAAGACAGCAGCTAATGCCAGCGAGCAGCCCACAGCAGTCAGATTATTCAGGTTGGGCTGTGAGTTCTGAATATAACTAGGGCAGAGGCGGGAAGGGGGGAGGGAAGAGAGCAAAATTACCCATCTTCTTCAGGGAAGTTCAGCTCTCCAAAAGCCTGACCCCACTCTGGGCCACAGGAAAAGGCAGGCTTAGAGCCAGCACTGCCGCCTTGGAGACAAGGCCAACTTCCTCACGGGGCTGGCAATGGGGCTGTGGAGGGCTTCTCCAGCCCAGGACCTCGCCGGCACACACAATTTAGAGCCCTGCACTGTGTTACGTGGCCCCAAAGGCCTTTTTGTTTCTCAGTGAGCTGCTCTGAAGCAGGGATGGGAGTTCTATCTGGTTTCCCCCTTCCGTTCTCAGTAGTCACTGGGAAAGTAGTCAGTCAGAGGGAAAACCTCAACAATTGGTCACCTCAGGAGTGACACAGGTTTTATTCTCTCTCCCTCAAGGGACATGTCATTGTTTTTGGAGAGGCAGACAGGACAAGGAAAATGTCAGCAGAGAAACTTACCGGACATGGGAGTTGTAGATGTTAAAGGACAGACAGACAACAGCTAGGACAATGCCCAGGCTGGAGAGAACCGAGACGGAGATAAAGAGTTTCTGTGACAGGAAGCGAAATGTCTTGATAACGAGTGTCTGGTCAGCTGGGGGGGCCCCTCCTGCATGGCACAGGAGAGAGTTGGAGGAAGGGAAGAAAAAGGAAGGAGGACAAAGGAATGAAGGCAGGACAGGAGAAAGGGGACAAAGGCATGGACACTCATGCCTTTAGCTCTGAGGACATGCGGCCCTTAAACGCCCTGAGGAAGGGCTGTTTTGGGTTGAACACTCATTGTGCTGGGGCTCTGAGGAAGCAATCAGAACCGAGATGAGAAATGAAGCTGGAGGCTGGGATGTTTCACCCAAGCTGAAGAGTCTTTGTTATTGTTTGTTGTGTTTTTCTGTCTTTCTTGCAGCAAAGAAAAATGGGAGGGGAAAGAAGGGGATAGGATAGAAATAAATTTTATGAGGTCTCTTGTAACTCAAATCAAAAGCTGCCAAAGACTATAGTCGGATCATAAAGCTAAGAGCTTCAAAGGATCTAGTCAGGCCTCCTTACCTTAGGAAAAAAACAACTAATCTTTGATTTTACCCTGGCATGGTGATATTCCCAAAGGTGTTTTCCAGTTATTATTAAGGGGAAGCTCAAATTTGTCAGAGTTCACAGAGGGGGGAAAAACACTTAACTTAATTTTAATTTGCTTAGCTTAAAAAAAAAAGTTCAATTTAGGCCATGAAGCATTTATAGCAATAACAGAACACTGTCCTAAATTCAAATTATTAAAAAAAATTTTTTTTCAAACCCCCAGCAGTGCTGAGAACTACTAGATTCCAGTTTGACAGTGTACTTGGCTGCTGTCTTCAATGGCTGTGCCTCCCCTCCCACCCGCTGCCACCCTTCATTTTTCTAATAGGTCCTTTCTTTTGCCCACACTGAGTATCTTTCCCATTTCCTGTTTTTTTGCCCACCAAGCACACAAGGACAGGTTGCTTACTTTTTCTCTCTTTAAAGCACATTTTAGCAGAAGATAATTATATGAGGTTTTACATCCACTCCTATAGTTCCTGACAGAGATGAAGAGGCAACTCTAGGCTTGAAGGAGCTAGTTCAGATATATCAAGGCAACAGAACATCTGGGAAACCCCAAAGGAGCTTCCATTTCCTGCCCCGTGCCCACCCCCTACCTCTAATACCCACTTACCCCAGGGATGTACTATTTTTAATAGTGCAATGACACCAACCGTCCATTCCCTCTCTGAGTATGTCCGTCTTCCCCACCCAAGCCCTGGGGTTCTAATCCCTTTCTCTTAACCCTGGCCCCCAGCCCATCTCCCTGGCACATTGTAACCTAATGGCACCTACAGCCCCACCCTCACTCAAGTTCATTAACCCTTTTCCTTGAGTGTTGAGAGGGACTGAAGGATCCACTTACCGATCCACTTATCTGTTTTGGACCAGGAAAGATCATCCTTGGTGCTATCATAGTAGCCAATCTTCTTGTAGCTGCCTCCTGGGTACATGATGACAGGAGTGACCACAGGTAGGTGGAAGGCTGCTCCTAGGCAGTCCTGACTTCCCGCTTCCCCCAAGCAGCTTTCCATGGCTTATCTGGTTTTACCTTCACCTGAGCCCCTGAGGAATACTTGGAAAGACCTGAGGTCGCCTGAATCAGCATTCTGACTTAAAAGCAATAAACAGTGGATTCCAAGGCAACGTAAATAAGGAAGATTAACTTGTACGTTAAAGCCTATTGGTGAAGAAGTCTCCACGGTATGTCTGCCACCCATTCCACAGCCTCAAACCTCTCACAGCAAGATGTCTCTCACTTTGATTCTGGCTTCTAAAGCTTCAAACATCTCTGCCTATTCTCTCTCATGATAGCCCCACAGGAGCTATTTTCCCCGTGGCTTTCATTTTAATTTCAGAACTTTCTCTTCCACTGGCTTGGGTTCTAACTCCTCGGATGAACTGCGTCTGCCTCTTAAAGAGCCACCAAGTGAAATCAGTGAGTCCTAAGATTTCTGTTCTAGCACTGCCCCAGTTACCATGACTTTTCCTTCAAAGGCCACCTCATACCCCTTTCAGCATGGCTGAAATTAATTCCCTCTTGCCCTGGTTACAAAGAACATCTGAGAGGATGTGGAGGTGGGGAGAAGGAAAGAAAGAAACTTTCCACAGGAGGCCAAGAAATGGCTCTCTTGGCTGTGGCACAGAGGCTGAGGTGGTGTAGAGTTGAAAAATTAACTCCCACAAGGTTTGCAATTAGTAAGTGGGCAAAGATATAAGAAAATTCAATCTAGAAAAGCCAAACTATGCATACTACAGAAAAGTTAGGAATGCTTGTTTATACCGCAAGGAAATTCAATAGATTCCCTTTAAAATTAGCAAGTTTCCTAGATTCAGCTTTCCTTGAGTCCCACAGGTATGCAACTGACAAGTCATTAAGCCTCAACCCAAGATACCATGGGGAAATTTCTGAAATTAAAATGGAAGCCACTGGGAAAAGAGAGTCGTTGCTTTCAATCTGCATGCCCCTTTTCAAGAACACAATTGCAACTCAGAGAAACCTACCCATACCTCAGCTTACCATTATTAGTAGTATTTAAAAGCTGGATGAACACAATTAAAAGATAAGGAAGGGCAGGAGATGGGGAGGCACCAAGGCAATCGTATGATGTCTCCCGCTGTTCTGCGCCCAGGCAGTGTCCTAGCCCAGCCCCCACCTGGCCCCCAGCCTCCCCCATGCCCATGCGCCTGCTCACCCTGGAGCTGCTCGATAAGTGTCCATGCCATCCGAGAGCCGCTAGCATCAAACACCACATGGCCCTGAGGGAGAGGAACATGTGGAGGAAGGCAAAGGGGATAAAAAAGCAAGAGCGAAGAGAACATCAGGGCTTTTTGAATCCTTATGTTTTTGATGTAATCGGGCTTCTGAATGATTTCTATTTATGGCATTGCCTGCATATAGGACATACCCCAGATGCCCATACCCTAGATTTTAGAAACATTATTCTTCTTTAAAAGAAGCTTCACCCTTGGGATTTGTATTGGAAAAATCCCCAGACAGAGCACCAGGAAACCTAACTTTCTGGCTGTGTGACCGGAGCAAGTCACTAAATCCCTCTGGATGCTAATTCCCCCACTTTAAAAGGAATAAGGAGCTGATCTTTTAGACTGTTTCCTCTTTTAAAATTCTATGATTCTCATCTGACTCAAATATCTGGACTAAGAAGAAATGAGGGGAGGCGTTTAAAGAAATGGAATACACCATTATTCCTTCTAGTCCCTGTGTGTTTTTCTGGTTTGGAGGTCCCTACTTCCCTGGTCTGAGACTGATTACTGCAGAGAGGTAACTGAGAGAGACAGAGAATGCATGTTTCCAGGAGAAGGAGTGGTATGTCTCTCTTTGTGAGGCCAGGGGAGTGTAAAGGAAGCTGTTCTAACTCACGGAGACACCCTCAAAGGACGAGGAGTTCATCGCCCGGTAGATCTGGTCGGTGATGGTCTGGTTGTTATAGTTGAAATCTTCCAGGCGCACACCCGAGCGGCCGCCCCCTCCAGACGTCTTGTTCAGGGCCAATGCCAAGGCCCAGATGGCATCGTAAGCCAGCGGTGCCTCCTGGAAGCCACCTGTCTCCTCAGGGTGTCTTTTTAGTCGTTTGGTCAATTTCTCCACAAACTCCTGGGATGTCTGGGAAGAGAAGAATAGGAAGAAAGGATTGGAGTAGGGAGGAGCGGGATGTGGTATCTTATTCTGGCTCCAACACTTCAACCTGAATGTGTGGTTTGTGTTCACATCATCAGACTGAGCATATGTATATTCAAAATCTTTAACTATACCCATGTGTCTGTCTTAGATTAGGAGCTACTAGACTGCAGCAGGGATTAGCTGGGTCCAATGGTCTCAGTGTGTACAGCTGCTAGTGCAGAAGTACAAAGAGAGATGTTTAATGACTAGATACTCTGCATAATGATAGCAAAGGATGGAAAGTAGCGATAGAGCAAAGCAAAAGATACAGATATTCCAGTGAAAAATTGCAACACTGATGTTCTCTCATTCTTCAGACTTTCTCTATAGTGTTGACCCAGGACCTAACAGCTCCTGCAATCCTGAAGGATCCTAGAAAAGGTGACACCTCAGCCTTCCTCACTGTGCTTGTCAGCCGGGAAGACTTTTGTTAATGTGCTACCTTCTTGCCATTTTCATGTGCTTTCAGTTTACCTTCTCTTGGAGGGTTTTCAGACAATCAAGGACTGCAGAAATACCCTTCACATTTCAAAGTCTATGAGTCAATCTCTACCCACACCCCTCCCGACCCTCAATCTTCTTTACCCAAGAAAGCTAAAAGAATGACAGCATCCTTAACGCTGTTAAGAAATAAGTCTAGAGACCTGAATTTCTACATGTGGTAGTAACCTTCTTTGGGCTAAATAACTGTAGGTAAATTGCTTAAGTTTTTAGAGAAGTCTTCCATGCACTGGAGGAAATCACATCTGCCCTTAACTCCCAGAAACAGTACCAGGAACGGTTCACTGGCTACCTCTTGACAAGGCACAAGTAATAAAAAGGGTGCTACAAAACTGTCTAGATTTGGAATGTATTAACATATACCCACTCTACTGAAGGAATGAACAGTGAATTAAGAACTAATAAAAATCTGTTACCCACACCCTGCCCATTTTTCTTTTTATTCAACTTTCTGGAGATACAGGGAAGTGGGGAAAGCAAGGGATAGGTAGGGTGGTGCAGTGGAAAGAGCCTGGGCCTCGAAGACAGACAGCCTGGGCTTCACTACCCAGAGGATAGGACCAGGTTCCATTCCTCTCTTAATCCAGCATCCAGCACTGTGCCCTGCCCATAATGGACAAACAACAAATATCCACTGGATTGGGGTAGGAAAAATACTGTGTGATACTGTAACAGTGGACACAACATTATACTTTTGTCCAAACCCACAGAAGGTACAACACCAAGAATGAGCCCTCATGTAAACTATGGACCTGGGTGATAATGATGCGTCAGTGGAGGTGATGAGTCATAAACACTCTGGTGGGGAATGCTGAGAATGGGGGAAATTGTGCATGTACGGGGGGCAGAAGCACTTGTGAAATCTCTATACTTTCCTCTCAATTTTGCTGTGCACTTAAATTGCTCTAAAAAAAAAGTCTCTGAAAAAAATGTCTGTTGAATGGGTAAGTAGACGGATGGATGGATTCCAATTCTAATTAATCCACCAATCTACTGCATAATTTCAAACAAGTTATTAAATCTCACTAGTTATTTATTCAGCTTTAAAATGGGAATTATGAGTTATCAGGATAAAATAAAAATATATATAAAATGCTGGGTAAAAAATAAGTTACATTTCTCTTTGTGAATTTCCCTCTCACTCTCAACTTTGTCACTGATACTCAGATCTATAACCCAACTCAGTATCCCAAGTCTTATATCTCCAACATCTCTAAGGCATTTGTAGCTGCGTGATCAATAATCTCAAATTTAAAATATCTAAGATTAAGCTCGATTTTCCTCACTCCCCAACATTTCCCAATACGAGACTGAAACCTTAGGATCACTTTAGACTCTCAAATTACCAAGTCCTTTTAATGTTAATAATAATAGCTAACATTTATATTGTCTTTACAAATGTACTGGGCACTTTTCTAAAGTATGCATATCAATATATTTAATCCTGAAATAATCCAGTGAGGTTTACTGCCCATTAGAGATAAGGAAACTGTGGCACAAAAGAGTTTAACTTGCCTGAAGTTATATTGCTAGTGCATGGCAGAACTGGGATTCAAACCCAGGAGGCATGGCTTAAAGACAACTGAAAAACAAGCTGAAATGCGTCTCTCCAAGAGTACCTGCTGGGCAGACAGCCGCTAGGCTGATGCTTTCTGAGTTCTTCAACCTCCAAGGCTATCCAAATCTGTAGTTCAAGTAAATACTGCATTAGAAAATCACCCATATGGAACTGCTCTGCATGATGCCTTCCCCACCGCCTAGATCCTCATACTCTCTGCTGGCTCCAGGTCACCGCCACTAACCCGCTTGGCCACTGGGGGTGCCACTGCACCCCCCCCACCCCCCCGCATGACTAAAGTTACAAAATAATCTTCCCCCTTGGGTCAGCAAAGACATGGTTAAATTTTCAAATGGCAATGTTAACTAGGCAGCTTAAAGACAACTGAAAAACAAAAATTCCACAAGCCATAGGAATGAGCGAGTACAAATTTATGATACTAATTTTTTAACAGCTCTGCCTATCTGTCTTTGTATGTGAGCATGGATGCTCAACCACTATCTAAATGTGTATCCTGGGTAGCTGTGGAGAGCGGTTGGGACAGAAGGAGCAAGAGTACAGGACAGGACTGGTTGTGTTTTTGTGCCTAGTCTCCATCTAAGGCCTGAACCGGGCCTGACTCTGAAAGAAACCTTGAAAAGTTTCCTAAATTCCAGGAACAAGTATCTCAGGGATGTAGGGAGGTCGTATCTCAAGGCCAGCCACCTGGACCAGATGCCCCCAGGCGTATGTGACTTAAGTATTGGATTAATGTCCGATTCTATTGATTTGTGGGCAATACTTAAGTGACTGGATTGAGGTCCTTGAGAAGGGCGTGTGAATCCAATCTGTAGGCAATTCATGGGTATATAAACCATGCCAGAATAAAGCTTCTTTGCATTCTGCTCCTGACAGTTTGCCCTCCTGTCGTCTTGTATATACAGCCTGACGCCCCCACTCAGGAACTGTTCGACTCCTGCTGGCAGGCCCCGGCAGGTAGCTTTTGACTTTCCATTTCATCCAGATCTGGACCTCTATCCCAGCAGAATCTGCTCAGAATCTTATCCCCAGGTAATGCCACCTCCCACCTGGTCCTCGAGCTACCCTTCTCTCAAATCACATTAACCTTCTTTCCCCTATTTGGCTCCTAACCACTCTTTTTCAAAACCAGGTTTCTCAAATCTCTGCATGATTGACATCTGGAGCAGAATAATTCTCTGTTGGTGGTAACTCTCAGGTGCACCTTAGAATGTTTGAAAGCATTTCTGGGTTACCCATTAGACACCAGTGTGAGAACCAAAATTATCCCTAGATATTGCAACCTCTGGTTGAAAATAGTCCTGCTCTAATCAACAGTCCTCAAAATGTGATCCCCAAACCAGCAGCATCTACGTTCCCAAGGAACTTGTTAGCAATGTAAATTCCCAGGCCCACCCTACACCCACTGACTCAGAACTTCCAAGGGAAGAGCCCAGTAATCTGTGCACTTACTAATCTTCCAGGTGGTTCTAATAGAAACTAAAGTTTGAGAACTACTGATCTGAACTTGAGGCCATACTATGAGTGAAGACAACTCTACTTCTTTTCTAAATCTCAGTGGCTCTGGGTCCCCAGGTACAACCTGCTTCTGACCCACATCTCTTGGTCCTGTTAGATTCATCCAGAATCTCTTCCTTAGTCCATTGTTAAGGCTGCTTCTACCCTCTTGAAAATCTTGGCTTCCCCACCTGGTGCTTTAGGCTACCAAGTAGGCCTGCTGTCCCTAGAAGTCCTATGGCCTTAAAAGCAGGCACCATCTTTCTCTGGAGACCAAGAGCCAGAAAAAGACCCTCCAACTCATCCTGCTCCAAAACCCAGATATCCCTTTACACTCCTAACCAAATCCATGCTTCCTGTCAGGGGCTCCTTTATATCCTACTATGGGATGGAAACCACAAGTGGCAGGTCCTGGCTTGGGGCACCAGCAAGGCTTTTGGCTTTGGTTACCAGCTCTTCTACCTCCCCAGGTTCCTGAGGACTCACTTCTGAGGTGCTCTATAGGGAAGCAACATTCCAGAATTTTTCATTGTATATTTCAACCAAGATATCTTACACAGAGTCCCTTGGGCTGTGCCAGAACAGTGTCTGTGATCAGAGTCCATGTGGCAACTGACCCTTCCATCACAACCCACTGCCAGAATAAACTTCCTGAATCTTCTTTCTCCCTTGCTCAAAAACTGCCACCAGCAAAGGAGTGTTAGCCAATCAAAGTATAAACTTTTCAGTCCAACTTCATTGTTTCCCATGGAAGGTCATGGGACAGAGTGGTTTGCAGTTAGATTCAACTAGGATTCAATTCCAGCTTCACCACTCAATACTTACATGACCTGAGAAAAGTTGCTTAACCTCTCTGAATCTCTTTCCTGGTAGTTGATAAAATGGAAATGAAAAATCTATGTCAGAGTATTACTGTGAGGATCACTGAAATCATGCATCTAAGCTCCTGGCTTACTACACAAAAGCAACTAATACTACAAATTTGTTGTAATGGCTTTACAACCATTAACTCACCCAGGTATTCCACACCTGGGCTACCCTTGGTATAACAAGCAGATACAAGTTGCCCATCAATCCCACCCAAGATTCTTGTATTCCTTAAGACATAATACTGAGCAAGGAAAGAGGCTCTTCCCCCTTATGCCCTACTCACTGTCCCCTCACTGCAGGGCTGCCCCAGGCTTCCCAAATCAGAGATGTGTCTTCCAGCTCTAAGCCTGTCACTAACCAGCTCTTGGGGATGAGTGATTTCAAAAGTATCTAAAATTCTAAAAGAGGGTCATTCAAAAAACATCAGGAGCCAAGCTAATTGAGTGTCCATCGGGAGTGAATAAGCAACTCTAAAGTGCTCTGAAATCGCCAAGAAAGTAAACTATATTTCTGCCCAGGAACAGTGCTCATGTAAAAGGTGTGCTTTCATATACAGCATCTATATCATCATTAACGCCTCTCCCTCATTTCACTTCTTGCTAACTGCCCACCATTTCCATGATAACAGCCCTTCCACTCATCAGGGACTTGCAGAACATACCGCTCTCTCTCTTTCCTGCTGAAGGAAGTCACAGCAGAGGTGGAAATCACAGGAAACACGATGCAAACAAGTTCTGGGTGGGCTGAGGCCCTCTGCCCACCTGTACCTGCAAATGCCACACCTGCTTCCCTCCCCTGTAAGGCTCCCTCAGTTCTCTCCACCTGCCCAGGTGCTGGCTGTGCCAGCTTCTAAGTGAGCTGGCACCCACACTCTCACCATGTTGGAAATGCTGCGGGTGTTGGCAGGGTTCAGCATGACAATCTCAGTGGTGATGTGGCCCTCCACTGCCTCAGTCATCTCGTCCACTGTGCAGTTGATGGACGGGTCATAGGTCTTAAACCAATTGTCAGCATACCACCCAATGAGGAACCAGACGTACTTCTTCCCGAAGAGCCGCTCCTTGTACACCTGAATGCAGAGGAGAGGAGGGCTGGGTCTTTGTTCATTTTCTTGTCTTACCTCACTTGACACTATTTGGCCTCCTGGGAATCAGAGAAGAGCAGAGAACTGGAAAGAAAATTCTACAAGCCTTGGGGAGCAGTAGGAAAGGCTCAACTACTCCTCCTCCTGAGTTCCCCTGCAGCCTCTATTTCTTAGTGGCCTTTTCCAGCCAGTCAGGAAAGAGGGGATTCATGGGTTCCTTCAGAAACACAAAGCAGCAGGAAAATGAGATCTAGACAAAGTGCCATGTGTGTAAGAAGCCAAGAGAGGGAGTCAGAGCCAACCAGCGGGAGCCTCTTGTTAATCATCACCTCAGATCATTTGCTATCAACGTGAGCAGAGATGCAGGGAGGAGATCCCATGAGACCCCCAAGGCAAAGAGCCCACCCAGTCCCCCTTCCTCTTCGGATTCCAACTCCACCTCACAAAACACTTTCCGGGCCTCCGTTTCATAGAAAAGTCCCACGATGATTCGGGCATCCTGGCGCTACAGAATGGAGAGAGAAACAGAGTTCCTGAGGGAGGCCTGGGCACAGTGGAGGGGCCAAGCCTAGTGCTTCCGCAGCTTTGATTTCCTGCCCCAAAGTGTTAAGTGCAGGGTTCTATTCAATGTGCAGTGGATAAATGTCAACTGGAAGATAGAGCTAAACCTCCCCAGGAGCTGCTACTGCCTCACAGAATCAAAATTATGTAACATGATAGAGGTGTTAGCTAATGCTAGAGCGGTAATCACACAGCAATATATAAATCAAATCAACATGTTGTATGCCTTAAGCTGACGCAATGTTATATGTCAGTTGTATCTCTGTACCAAAATAACCACCTACTCCTGCCTGGCTCTCCACCCCAAGCCACCACCTTTCCCCCCACCCACCTGGTCTCTCTGCAGACTGCGCCCACCACACCCAGCCACCTCACCTTAAGGTTTTTGACAGGCACAGCTGGATCGGAGAAGAAACTCTGGCGGAAAGTAATCTCGATTCCAGCCTCCTTCACTCGTTCCTCTAAGTCATCCAGAGTCTTGGGTAGAAATGAGAAACAAATGTAAAAAACACGGGGTGCACAGTGGGGTAAAGACCAGAGATATTACCTGGAAATTGCACGGTCAGAGCCAAGGAACAGCAGTTCTGCACCTTCCTTCACAGCTCTGTCCCCAGGGTGGGGAGAGATCAATGGAACACATCAGGAGTCTTAGGATGTGGCTTCTATGTAGGAAGGTGCACGGTGAGCCCTCCTGAGGCTCTGAGCCCAGAGAAGTCAGCCCATTCATCCTACTCCTACCAGACAGCATGAATAGGGGAAAGGAAAACAGAGGGAGCAGGAGAAGGTGGAGCAGGGTCTGGTATGGACAGGATGATGCCAATCTTAAGAAGCAAGTGGGCAGACAGAAGGAGCAGAGAAGAATGCCCTGAATCACTGAAAGTGGGGGCAGGATTAAAGGGCCACTGAATATAAGAGTGGATAGAGAATCCAAAGAACAGAATAAAAGAGAGGGAGCAGACTGTCTTCTTCAGGTAGAGAGCCTGAATTTCCTCTCTAAGGAAATTCCTCTCTTTGAAATTCCACAAAGCTCCCTCACCCCACTTCCACCTCTCCTTGTTTGTCCCCATCACCCTGGAACCATGTGCATGAGCTAGTCTGCCTGCCTCTCTCTCCTCTCCCCCCTCCCTCTCCTTCCCCTGCCCTCTCTCCTCCCTCAGGTCCCATTCATACACACACCCAACCCCTTAAATGACTATGAAATCTGCTACCTTCCTGGGCTCCTATTTCCTATTTGCTCTAGTCTCAACTTTGGAGTGAACCTACTTTAATAGAACTGGGTCATCTTGGGTCTGTCTGGGGAACAGAATATCAAAGGAGAAAAAATGTTCTAAAACCAAAAAGTTAGAGAGGATCCTGAAAACTGAACTCATTCATTCCTGTGACTACAGAAAGAACATGCACTTAAACCACTCGGAACATGTCCCCTTCTGACAGAGAAACACAATCTACCCCCAGAATGAATGCCGAGTCACATCCCTCTCCACTGAAGACTGAGCAAATGCCCCCCAACCCCCGTCCCTCCTCACCGAAGTGAAGACCTCAGTGGTCTGCTGAATGGTGGCGATCTTCTTCCAGCCCCACTTCTCAAAGAGTTTCACACGGGTGGGATTGTGAAGTGTGGCTGATGGATGCGTTCGAAAGAACGTAGGGAAACGCTGCCGGTTTGACAGGGCTGGTGAGCTGGAACCATAGGAAAGCTAGGGGGGCAGGAACAGTGCAGGCATGGGCATCACACTCAGAGCCCTTCCTTCAACCCTTCCCTGCCTATGGGCATCTCTTTCCCACTCTCCAAGCCTCCCTACTTCTGTCCTAGGAAACGGGCTTCTCAAAGGCCCGCACACCCCTCACAACCCGGATGCTCTTTCACTGCTCTAACTTCAATTCCTCCTGATGAAGAATGGGGTCAGTGGCAACTCTGCCAGGCCACTGTTGCTAGGATGCCGAGAGCTCAGGTCTAAAAAGGACTCTGAATCTTGGAAGCAGGTCCCCCACAGTCTTCTTAAATACAAACATGCAATATACCCCCTCTCCAGTACAGCAACAAAGGGAACGCCCCTACCTCCTCACCCCCACCCAGCCCAACGTACCACAATGAGGTTCCACATCCTGGCTGCCTCAGCTACAAGCGTGGAGACGGAGCTGCAGCCAGGCATGAGGATGATCTTGATAGGGTCATTGTAGAGCAGCTCATACAGGTATTTGGTGGCCTGGCCTGGGTCACACTGAGTAAGGACAGGGTAAGGGTAGATCCTACTAATGCTCTTCCCCCACCCCCAATTCCTACTTGCATATTTCTCCAACAACCTTGTTACTTCTCCAGCCACCCATGGGGAAGCCCCTTTTGTCATTATCACACTTTTCTTATTCTTTCTAACACCTCTTCCTGTCCAGTTTCTTATTTGTTGAAGACCTTCCAGTCTGCCCCCTGGCGCCTCCCCCATTTCCTCTCCTGCTCAGCCTGAGTCACTATTAACGGACACACCCCCTTCCCTCCTTTTAGCCCATCCTCAGACAGCCCCAAGCCCACCTTCCCTCTACCACCCCTGCCCCTTACCTCATGTTTCTAAGCTCCAAACATCTGCAAGGACAAGAGTCTGCAGGAATATGAATACACCCTCCCCAAGTCCCCAGACAGCCTCCTCAAAGCCATATTAGGAAAATTCCTCCCTCATCTCTGCAAACTCTCCCTCCCCTCAACCTTCCTTTTTTTCTCTCTCTTTTCTCTTTTCAGGGCTATTGATAAATATTAACAAGAGAGAATGGGCAGCAAGACCGGGTCTGGCTCCCCGCCTGCTGGGTCCTGACATTTGATGGGTCCATTAGAAAAAGAAACGCTCAGGGATGGAAGTGGGGAAGAAACCAGATGCATTAGGGGGTGCTGAAAGAGAGAGATGGAAAAGTAAACAATGCAGAGAGCTAGAGAGGAAAGGAATCCGAGGGGAGGAGAGGAAATGGGGGGAGGAAGAGCCAGCCCAGGTCTCCCACTGCCTATTTCCCTCCTGCTGAAACATGACATTTCAGAAGCTGCTGGAGCCCCAAAGGAAGTAGAGAAGAAATGGAAGCCAGTGGGGAGCCAGGGCTGAGGGGACACAGGCAGGAGGCACAGGGGATGGGGAGGGTGAAATGGGGCGGGGGTGGGGTTGGGGGGGCCAAGTTGCAAGTAAATAAAGAAGGCCTCCTACAGCCTGCTCACTTCCCACTGAGGCCTGACATTTGGGACACTGTGGGAAGTTGGAGAAGGGGAAACCGGCGGGCAAATCTGAAAAACCAACACCCACCCCTTCCCCCTGCTAAGGGCAGTGCTCCAGGAGTTTGCTGAAGGTTCTTCATGCCCCCCACCTTGGCATCTCTGTGTATCTTTACCATTCTCAGGTTCCACCTTCCCGAGCCCTCCCAGCTCTTACTCCAGACCCTGCCCCAGCTTCTCCCGGTACACTCCCCACTTTCTGGTCTGAAGAAAAGGTTGGTAGGAACAACGAGGACGTAAAAGAACATATAAGATATATGTAAACACAGTAACATATGCTACCCCAATGTCTCCTCTTTTGTTTCCTCACCCTTATCTACCTTTCCTTACAGCCCTTTCCCCCTTCCACGCCCTAGTCAACACTGCAGATTTCCTCCACCATGTGATTCTCACCCCCCTCCCCAATACACTTCCTCTGCTCTCCTCCCTCTCTGCTCTCCCAAGGATCCGGATTTGCAAGCAGGAAAGGACACATTTCCAGCTTGTCTGCCTTCCCATCTCCCCCTTGCTGCCTCTGCTCTTTCCTCCTCCATCTCCCTTCTCTTAGGCCCCCCATCTGCTCCCCAGTACCTCCACGGAATCACCTGTCACAGTAGATGAGTTTGAGCTCATGCACAGGGCTCCCCTAGCACCCTGTGGACCCCATAAAGCTGCACCCATCCCTCCCTGCCTCTCCCCCCATATTCCCACCCCCTCCTCCAAGTCAATCACCTCCAAGTCAAGTTCTCCTAAGCTTGACTCCTCCATCAAATCTGACCCTCTACTTCTCTTCCTACCTCTTTCGCCCTAAGACCTAATTCTTGCATTGAGCCCTGCTGCCCTTCCTTTAGGCATTCTGGGGTTAGCTACATAGGCATCCACCAGGACAGGATTTTTATTGGAAAATGCAGATCCTTGGGAATCATCCCTGACCAAAGATTAGAATCTGTATTTTTAACAAACTCCTCTGGTAATTCTTACGTACAATGAAGTTTGAGAGTCACTGTGAAAGTGTCAGAAGGGATTTGAAGTTGCCTCTCCAAGCTCCTAACAGTCCTTGTGCTCTTCTCCCCAACCATCCTTTCAATCCCCACTTCTTCCACCTCCTCCCTCTCATACCGATTTCTAGGTATAGATCGCTGGTCTAAGGAATAAAGACTCAGTCTCCCTCAGGTGTAGGGGGTGAGGAAATCCTCATCTCTGTGCTTTACTTCACTCCCTACCTCATCCTTTAAGTCTTTAGGGCCACATGTCAGAGACAGTAAATCAGAAGTCCCAAATCTCCTCCTCTCCCTGTGCCCCATCTTTCTCCACACTCCCACTTATTCATAAAAGGAATAGGGGTGGGAAAAGAATCTTATAGGACCGCCCCCCTACTGCCCCCCCAACCAAATTTTCTTACCTTCCCCCTCTCCCTCTTCCCCACCTCCCTAATCCTACACCCAATCTCCCTTCTCACATCCTGGAGACCACAGTGCTGTAAGAAAAAGAAACTCAATACCCAAGTTCCACTGGATGCCCCAGGATCTCACTAACCCCTCCCAGCCTTCTTGCCCCCCTCCCCCACTGCCATTCTTTCCTGTTCTTTCTCCTCCCCATATCCTGACTCCCCTCCATCCCAGTGCTATTGTGGGGGCTTCTGAATGGACCTCTAAATCTAATTCACTTTCTTAGAGTGTCCTCTGTCCTCCTTCCGCAATCACAATATGCACAGTCCAGGAATCCTCAACAAGGTTGGGGATGGAGGGATGAGAAGCCAGGTAGGACTCACAGGTACCCTGCTGTTTGTTGTGATAAACTAAAGTGCTCAAGTCCCTCAAAATTTTCCTCATTCAGTTTCTATTCCTTCCAGCTCCAACCTGCTGCCAAGATTTACCTTGTTACTATGGTAAATGTAAAACCCTGATCCAGCTCCCTACCTCTGACATCCCCTCCATCACCCAACCCATCCCAGGGTTAGTTTACTCCCCATAGGATCTGGATCACCTTGTATCCTACATCTGCGGCCAGTCTCCCCAAACCTCTGTACTTCCATGGGTTTGGAGGAGCAAAAGGGTCTGCCCAGCAGCATGACTAACAGTCTTTAACTCCTAGACCCTCATTTTGAATCTCCAGCAGCTGCTACTCTCCCCAAGCTCGCACCCCAGCCCATCTCCTGCTGGTCACACATGGGAGGGGTCTGCTTCGCAATCCCAGAAGCAACTCAGACTGAGGCACGTGCAGCGGGTCCCCTGCTCCCCCTGCCCCCCACCTCGCCCCCAGTCCCGTGTTCGGGGCTACCTTGCTGTCGTGGTGGATGAGCTTCAGCTCATAGTCCGGCAGTATGTCCCTGCGGCTATTCACGTCCTCCAGCGCCATCTCCACCGCGGGCTGGCAGGCCTGGCCCCCGGGCCAGCCCCCGCTCATGGGAAACAGCGCCCCGATGTACACTGCGCGCCGTTCTGAGGAGGGGTGCGGGGGGACCCGCGGGTGAGGCCGCTGGAGATGAGGGGAGTGGGAGGCCCACACCGTAGCCACCCCCACCGCCATCACCACCAGAAGCGGCAGTGGCCACCCCGCCCGCGCAGAGGGGACCCCCGAACCCATGGCGAGAGGGGGGCGGGAGCCGCCGCTTGGAGAGCGGTAGCTCAGGGAGGACACTTTTCCTGGGGAGGGCTGCTGAGGGGGTGTCGTGGAGGCGCCTCCATCCCGGGTTCTGTGGGGAGGAGGCGGCTAGGACCCCAGGGAAGCAGGCAAGGTTGGCTTCCTAAGGCCCCCAAAGGCTCTGTCTCCCGCCACCGCCACCGCGGACTCTCCTCGCGGACTGACTGACCGACCGAGGGGAGGAGGAGGAGGAGGAGGGGGAGGAGGAGGGGGAAGGGGAGGGAGATGTAGGGCTGGGGGGGCACTGACGTCACGGGCGGCGCGCGGCAGCAGTGGGGGGCGGGAGCGGGGACCAGGGAGGGAGGGAGCGAAGCGGCAGGCGGGCGCCGCGGGGGGATCCGCGGAGGGCAGGGAGTGAGAGAACGAGGGCGCGATCGGTGGGGAGAACGAAGGGGTCCCACCAAGGGGGACACAGGAGGAGAGGAGAACGGGAGGGGGCGTGCCGGGAGGGAGCCGCGGGAGACCAGAGGGTGGAGAAGGGAGGGACGAGGGTGGGATGCTAGAGGAAAGGGGCTGGCGCCCGAGGGTCGGAAATGGGGGTGTGAAGAGATGGGGTGCAGGGCTGAGGGCTGTGAGAAAGAAGGCGAAGGAAACGGTTTTGGAGAGATAGTTGGGGGCGGGGGTGTTGTAAAATGGGGCGATAGGGACAGAGGAGAGGGACCGGAGCAGAGTAGAGAGAAGATTCGTTAAGGGTGATAGGAGCTGGGGTGAAAAAAGAAACGGTACAGGGGAGGAAAGGACGTAGGGAAGCACTGCAGGAGGGAGAGTGAGGCCTGGCCGGGAGTGAGATGGGTGGGCTGGGCGGACGCAGCCGTCAGGTGGAATCCTAGGAAGGGGACAGACCGGAAAAGGAGCCAGAGGAGGAACGCCCCAGGGGAAGACGAGATGGAAGCTCAGGGTCTCCCAGCACCCTGCCCTCCCCTGCGGGGCTCTGCCTTTTGGCTGAAAGAGAGTCTGGGAGGAGGCGGAGCCGAGGGAAGCGCAGCCAAGCAGGGAGATGGGAGGGACAGCAGCCTCGCAGAAAACCGAGACTGGAGGCAGGAAACAGGTAGGGAAAGAAGGGGCAGGCTCCACACTGGGGTGGGTGGGGGAAGGTGGGAGACAGGCGAGATCCCACAGCCTAAAGGGCAGAATCCTTGAGGGTGGAGGGTGAAGAGTGAGAGGTAAGGGGTTGCAGTGCACGCAATAAGGGTTTCTGATCTCACCTGAGTGTGGCGTTCGATTCACTGGCAGCAGGAAAGACGAGGATCAGAGAAGAGTTACCACTGGCGCCCAGCTTCCCTGGCCTGATCCCCAGCCCCCTCCCACACCTGTCCATGCCGAAGAAGACGGGGAAGAGCAGAAGCGTTTCAGAGGGGAGGGTGCCTGGGGATAAGAGCAAGGTGGGGCTATGGGTCAGGACCTGTTTTCTTCTATTATTTTTCATAGGACAACAGAATTTGAGACAGGAGTGCTAACAGCTAAGATATGGGCAGATACTGGTTTTGTGGAGCCTAAATATAAAATCTGGGGGTCTCTCTTTAAAAGAAAAAAATTATAAACTACAAATACAACTGGTTTTAAGTTATTGCTGTTAAAATATCTCACTTTTTCAATTTTTACAAAAACCTATGACCATGTGAACAGTTGGAGCCCTCTACATTATTAGAGCACAGGAGGAGGCCTGTGTAAATGAGGAACCCTGAACTTTAAATTTCTGTTAGCTTTACAGTAAATGCACAGGACCCCCAATTTCCAGAATGGAATGGTAAACAACAAGCAGAATAATAAAGTGAGGAAAGCCAGGTCTGAGGATCTTGGAAGAGGGTAGCGGAAGCATGAGGTATTCCTGCATCCCGGGAGACAAGACTGCAGAGGGAGAATCTGGTGCCCAGGGAAAAGGGAAGTTTGCAGAACTAAATGGAAAAAAAGGTGGTGGACACAGGCCAGTTCCTCCAGGGGAATAATGGAGAGTGTCTGGGAGTATGGAAAAGGACTGTCCTCTTCCCACTCCATTCCTGGACTGTTCTTCTTGCTCTGAGAGTTCTGCCCCCAATTTTAAGTCTTTTAAATTTTTACCCTGATAATTTTCCACCCCAGATATTCTTTCCAGTCTTACTAATTCTTCTAAATATGACATATGATTTGTTTCTGAGTCTTTACAGTAATTCACTTATATAATGAATAAGGAGGGATCAATTCTTGAAAAGGGTTATGCATAGAAAGTTCTAAGTTCAGAGAAAGGTATTTAGGCTAACGAATACTAGAGTATTTAAACCTTAAGAAGGTTGATGGAAGATAAGATTCACAAAGGAAAAGAGAAAACGTGAGAACCAAGAATTGAGAGCAGGAAGAAGATATAAAGAGTAAGGCAAAAGGAAGGAAGCCCTCCAATGTAAGTAAAGTGAAAACAGGACTGCAGCATGAAGTGTGAGGCATATGGATGGAGGGAAGAGTTGGGCTTTCACCTCTGCTTCCCCAAAGCCCCCCACTTTATATGGCATCCCACCCTTCTCCCATCATTTCACAAGCATCCTCTCAGCTGCATGCAGGCAACTGTTCCCCTCACCCTGGCAATGGGGCTTGGGGGTGCTCCACTGGCCCTGACTACAGATGCTCCTGGAACTGCCCACCAGATGGAAGTCAGGGTCACACCGGAAATCCACCCGGGCTCCATCCAGAGCTGGGAGGTCCCCACCCGTCAGGAAAGCCTTCCCATTTTCCAGGGTCAGATAAGACTTGGAGCAGATTCGGACTGTGGAGAGATAGCAAAAGAAAGAAAGGCAAGTTGGAGAAGTCTCCTTCCCCTTGGAAAATAAGGGGCTCAGATTTGGGTTTGGGTCCACAGCATCCTATTCTGCAGGAAACAGGTGTAAAAAGGATTCCCCTGTCTAGCTTCCCCTCCTCCCTTAACCCTGTAAGCATCTACACCTTCCCGAAATAAAAAGGAAAAAGCATTTCCATTGTAGGAACCCAAGATGGAGCTATAAGCACATAAAATGGGATCTACTCAAAGTCAACTACAGTGGGCGGTTTTCTGGCTTTGAGATTTGTGGATGTATGTAACTTTAGACGCACAATCAAATTTGCCTTTCTTATTATAGTCAGCTTATATTAATGTTATAAGCGGGGGTTTGTTTCTTGATATATGATCTCTGCATTGCAGACAGAAATATTAGAAAATGTGATGAGGTCAATTTAGTATGTTTTTGCATAATCCACTACTAATATTCCTCAAAGAGAACAATTCACAAGATGAATAATCAAGTTATTTTATCAACGGCGAGTGGCCTAATGGAGAATGAAATGAAATGTGCAAGCTGCTAACTTCACTGCCTCCGATTGCACACAGCAGTCCTTTTTGCATAACAGTGATCCAATAAATGTGTTTCTGAATTTAGTTACACTGGATTTAAAGCGCTGACTTGCAAGCCATAATGCTAAATTTGGCTGGAAGAGGAATGGTCTTGAAGAGGGGGAGCTCTGCGAGGCTACTCACCACAGCGGCTGGGTGTGTCCATATCCGTCCAGGAACCGTTTGCCAGGCACTTGCGGACCTTGGGCCCCACCACCTCGCGCTCCCCCCGGCACACATACTCAATCTCATAGTCCACAGGTAGGAAGTTGATAGCCTTCACCTGGTCGCGAGTCAGTCCCCTGTACCTGATGCCCCCTTCCCAGGGCGGGTGTATGATCTGGCAGCCTGGGAGGTAAGCCCAGGAGGCATAGAGGAATGGTGGGGAAAAAAAGGAAAAGGCAGAATCAGCAGCGGGAAGCAGGGGAGCATAGGGAGTGGTCAATAGGCAGGTGGAGAACAGAGGGGATGGAATGGGATGGGATGCTGGGAGGTGGGAGTGGGGTTAGGTACAGAACCCTGGGCTAAAGGACCCAAGAGTATTGAACCAGGGGTAAGGCCGGTAAGGAAGCCCACAAGTGGGGATGGAAGGGAGCTGGTTAGAGGTAATAGAGAAAAGTAATTAGGAAATTGTGAAGGGGTATGCGAGTATGTTTGATGAACAAATTTGAGTTGAATTAGGATGGGGGGGCGGTCTTATAAGACCACCTGGGCATCAATGTGGGACCAAGGAAAGCGTAAGCTTAGGTAGTAATTTGGGACCAGGAAAGATGGTGCGGTCACCGAAAGGTGGCCTAGTGTAGTAATGTGGGGGGAGAAAAAGGTGAGCTGGGTAATATGTGGGGTGACAGAAAGGAGATCAGGAATAGTAAAGTGGGGCCGAGCAGGCGGGGTTGTCAGACCGGCTGACGGAGAGTAATAAGGACCAGGGAAGAGGGGTTTAAAGACGGTTAGTAGGGTGGAGGGTGCCTGAGATCGCCGGAGAAGGGTGCACCTGCTGAGGTGGCGTTGGGGGCCTGCGCCCCGCCTGCGCCCGGGGGCCGGAAGAAGAACGGCGCCAGCAGCACGAGCAGCATCTGAGCGAGAGGCGGCCGTGAGCGCCACCCGGCCCGCCGCCTCCCGCGCTCCGGCCCCGCGCAGCCTGCGACGCGGAGGGCGCCCCGCGGAGGCGGCGGGGGCGGAGCCCGGGGCGGGGTGGGGGTAGAGGAGGGGAGAGCCCGTCCCCACCCTCCTCCTGTCCCCACCCTCCTGCCTCCCTCGGCCCCCCACCCTCCCGGGACTCCACCTCTCACCGCCTCCCCGCCCGCGGCCCCCGCGGCTCTCCCGAGCCCGGCTTACCCACGCTCCCCAGGCCTGCCGCCTCGGCGCTCCCCGATTCCTTCCCCAGCCCCTGTCCCCCGCTCGGCCTCCCGCGCGCGCCCCTCTCCAAGCCCTGCTTCTCCGGCCACAGCTCTTACCTCGGCGCGCCGGCCCGGCTCCCCGGCTCTCCCGGGCCTCAAGGCCCCAGGCCCGGCCGCTCCTCCCCGCTCCCCCTCCTCTCTCCTCCACCCTCCCCTCCTCCCGTCCCTTCTCCTCTCGAATCCGGGCTCCAGCCCGGCCAGGGTCTCTCCCTCCTCTCTCGCTTCCCCCAAACCCCACCCCCGTCTCTCCTTCCCCGGGGCGGCGGCGGCCGCCGGAGCGGGGAGGGAAGGAGGCGGTGCCGGAGACTGGGGAAAGCTCCCGGGCGGAGGGAAGGAGGAGGGTGCTGGAGAAGACAGGGCGGGGGCAAAAGGGGGGAGACCGGGGAGAGGGCACCTCCCACAACCCAAGCCCCGGTAGCCGCCCCGGATCCCGGCCCCGCCCTGGACCGCCCACCGCCCCAGGGAGAGGTAGGGGCGGAGGAGGCGCTGGTGCACCCGCACACACCGGCGGGCTCCCGGGGCCGCACTGCTGGAAACCGGGCCAAAGGCAGAGGAGCTAGCTCTGAGACAGGCAATCTGGGATGCAGGTGAAGACGGTTGCACAAAGAGGAGGCAGCCCTCACCCGGGTGAGAGGAGAGAGGCAGAGCGGACGGGAGAGAAGGGAGAAGCCAGGGTCCGACAGAGGAGCACGGGAGGAGGGGAGTGAAGGCCGGGAGCCGCGTAAGCGCGTCAAGAGTTGGGTATAGAAGACAGATGGGAAAGAAGAGCCGCCGCATGGGTCCAGCCGCATTGCTATTCCTGCTCCGGGAAGGGAACAGGGAATGGGGAGGAGAGGGTTGGAAGCAAAAGACTGGGAGGGGAGCATCAAGGAGAGAAACTAGAGTAGTACCGGGAAAAAGAAAGAGAGGAAAAAGGCAAGAGGAAAAAGAGCTTCCAAGTGGGCAGGAACCAACATTATTCTACTCCAGCAGGGCTTAGCCATCAGTGTTTCCCAACTAAGGGAGACTTGGCAGCTCTGGAGGCAGTGGGGAAAGTGAGGGCCTTCTGACAGTTCCTGAGGCTCCTGACCATTGTCTGGAAGGTGTGCGTGGTGTTCATGGAAGAGAGACAGTAACAGGGGCTCCTTATGAGAGAGAGAGAAAAAAAATCTTCCTTTCTGGCTGGTGCTGGAAAAGAGGTGGTAAAACACCAAACACTGAGACAGATTGATTAGATCTGAGCTTCTCAGCCTTCAGACCTTTTTATAACAGATAAGTTTGCAATAACTGTTAATACAGTGAATTGAAATTTATAGATATAACCTATGTACACACGTAACTTAAAAAATCAACATGCTTCCCTGTCAGTAATGTAAGGAGAAATAAAAACAAAAGTAATTAGTAAACTAACATAAACAATATTTTAACGTGTGAGTGTTGAGGCCTGACCACACTAGGAGTATAATGAAGTAGGCAGATGCTCGCACGTCACAGAATCCCAGGAATGGAACGGCTACAAATGCGCGCTGATACAGGTGCTGAGCTGGTGACTCAGCTACCTCCAGCATGCTGCCATCAATGAAGTGATTTAACAGAATGTTGAACAATTCTTGGTGGCAAAGTCAATCTTCTCTAAATTTACACGGAACTGTAATTGCATTCCTAGAAAGTTCGTTGTATATTAAAACCATTTTTTGAACTGTATTAAATTCTAGGCTCAGATAATTAAACAGGGTTTCACCTGCATGATTGTCCTAGGGGACATTTGAGAATCTGGATGAGGGACAGTTCTTCATTGTGCAGTCTGGGCTTTGAAGAATATCTTATTCCCCTGCCCTACCATAAGTGCCAATATCATTGTAATCACAAAGAAAAAAGCCCACAAATTTTCAAAATGTTGCCCAGGGAGTGGTTGAGAACCACTGAGCTAGAAAATGGGCAGAAGAGAAGCAAAAAAGAGTGGGACAGGATTTCTAACCACTCAGAATTATAGCCACCCCTCCTGAGTGGCCTGCTGTGTCCTCTCAGCAGGGCAGAACCAAAAAAAGTGGATATCAACTAAAAGTCATTGATACAGGAAAAGCATCATATGGATGAAGAGTTTTCCAGGTTGCTCTGGAAAGAAAAGCTTCCTGACTGTGCCTGGTGTAGAGGCTATTTCAGCTGTCTAGCCAGCAGGACACCCTCTCTCTGGACTCCTGTGTGGTCCTGGCGAGGCTGAGTACCCAGAGGACACCCTACAAACATGCTCTCAAGGTCCTCATCTACTCTTGCCTTCTGGCAGCTTATCTGGTTTCGTTGAAGTTCTGACTTCTTTACTATGCTGAATTGCAGGGAATGGAAATGAGGGAAATGGAAGGATGGAATCCCCCCCTGGAAAAGAGGGCACTGTGATTCTATGAAGCTGAAAATTACTGTGATGCTATTCATTGCCACACTGCTGATGATAAATCAGGAAAGGAAGCCATGTTAATGTCCAAATCACAAGAGTATTGCAACAGTAAATTGGAATGTATCCACTCAAAGGAATAGTTATGAGAACATGTTTAAAAGAGTATCTAATGACATTAACATGGGAAAATACAAGTTTGAGAGAAAAAAGAAGAATATAAAAATTGTACAACTGTGGTTTAGATATGTTGAAAATTTTTAAATCTGGAAGGAAATACATGAAAATGTTAGGAGTGATTGCCTCTAGGACAATGAATTCTTGGGCACCTTTTTTTTTTTTTTTGGTCATACTTGTTCAGTTTTTGTTCAAATGCTTTACAAGTGTTACCTTTATAATCATTGTTTTAATTTTTTTTTAACCTTCCTAAGCACACTGAAGCAGTACAGCCAGTATCTGTTACTCACTTGGGCAGAAGCATTTGAGAGCATGAACAGACAGGTATATTTACTACACAAACTGCTTACCTTTTTCCACTAATAGCTGCAACTTGCTCCTTTTCACACCTTTTCATGCTCCAGTGTCACTTCCCGGATTCCTGGCCCTTACTCATCAGAACATTTACTGTTATTGAAGTCCTCCCCCAGCACTACTTGAATATCCTAACCTCACCATCTCCACTGTCCCCAAAGCCAATCCACTCCTTTCGTTTCCTTCCACACCAAGCACAAAACTCCTGTCTTCTGGGCAGGTCCCTGGACTTCATCCCTTCCTTCTTCCCTCACTCCTGTATTCTTTGTGCTTTCAGCAACAGCACCTCCTTTTACAGTCTTTGACTGTCTTTCAGAGATGGTGGAGTTCCTTGATTACCAGAGAATGACCACAATCTTGTTCATTTTATTTTCCATCCTTCCACTTCCTCTCTTGTGCCCCATTTGCCCAATCCTGAGAGAATAGAGCCCAGAACTTGACACTCCACACGCCCTGAAAACGTCCTAACTCCAGTAGTTCATTATTTATGATCTGATAGATGCTAGGTGCTTTCAGGGAGTATCTACTTTAATTCTCACACAGTCGTGCAAAGTAGATAAGGTCCTTATTTTGGAGCTGAGTAAACTGCAATCAAGACAAAGTAAAAATCAAATCAAAGGTCATTCTGCTATAAATATTGACAGAACCAATATTTGAACTCAACTCTCTTGGTCCATTTCCAAATTCTTTCTAATGTCCAGAGACTTAGTTTCAAGGTGCACCTCCACCCCAAGGCAGTTTTTATAGAAAGACAAACCACTTCAGCTGTTTCCCATATGAAGGAGTGGTCAGTGCATAAAGGGAGAATATTCATGCCTTCTTACACTGGGGTGAAAGACGTGTCTTCGGTGAGGGTTGTCTGTCCTAGAGAGCTGTTGCTATTTAGAAAAACGTGTGGGACAAAGTTTAAATTTCAAACATGAAGTCATTCACATGCCAGGCTTTTTAATGAGGGTTTGAACCCTCTCCACCATATTTAATATCACCAAGACTCTCCTGTTAGACCCTTGCCCTCATTTTTCATTTGCATGTTCTCTCCCTTGCTTGATAGGAGTAGACAGGCCAACTCACTGAGCCAGAAGATGGTAAGGGAATGAGGGAAAATATTTAACAAATCCTTTGGATTGCTTCCCACACACAGTTCTAGTTTGGTTGTACATTCTTGACACTGTTGGCCTTGGTTCTTTGTGCAAGGAAAAGAAAACAGGAGAATTCCAAAGCAATTTTTATTATGCCTTTACAGGGGGACCCAGTCTGGAATTCACAAAACATGAATGAAATAAAAAAGCCACGTTATAAACGCCTGCTCTAGTGCCTGCCTCCCCTTCCCACAGGATGCTCCAAGGTGTCTAGCAGTGCTGTTTCACAGGTGTTTGGAGCCAATAACTAGACTACGAAGTTAGCACTGTGAGTTGCTTCTATAAATTCTCCATAACTGAGCCCCTCTATAATGAACAATGTACTGAAATGCTAGGTTAACCTAAGCAACAAAAGTGAAAATAGTTAAGCCTGTTTGTCCCTTTTTCTAGAGAGTATATGATATCAGATTAACAGAGTTAACCTTAAAAATAAAAGTTTGTTATTTTACCAGCAAAAATGGGTTTATTTGGGAATAGCAGAGAATTACAATTCAGGACATGGAAGCTAGGGCAAAACCATAGGAAAATCCAATAAACAAAGGAGAGGAATATTATTTTATGAAGAAGAATGAGGAAGTGGGGAGTTGTTTTGAAGGAAAGTTCATTGGAGAAAACAAGAGTTCAGGGTTTCTCATCGGCTGAGTTACAGGGATAGTCAGTTTCTTGTATGAGATTCAATATATGCCTTTCCTTGTTGGGTCTGTAATTGATAGTTCTTCCTGTTGACAGTTCTTCCCTTGGGGTCTGTAATTGACAGTTCTTCCTGGAATTGAGGGGGAATGGTAAGGCTTCCCCTTTTAGCTTCCTTACTCCACTTTAGTGACGTTTCCCTTTTATTAATTTCCACGACAGATTTAGAAAAGATTGAGTTCTTATAAGTTTACTGAATATTTCTAGTCCTGGCACTACAAGAGAGTTGGATTTTTAAGTATTTCCAAATAAACAAGTATTAGGTTTAATTAAATATGTGTAAGTATATATAGGTATGAATATGGATACATAATTATTCATACCAATTTGAAAAGTATACACATCATGCATGTATGCCCTTGGTTGGTGGGGGATTTTGGTCATTCATTTTGTTGCAACAGATTTCCATCATATCTAATTCAGTAACTATTATGATTGTGCATTTATTCAAAGCACAATAGCACTCTCTCCAAATAAAACTCAGAGTGAAAAGATACATCACCTAGATTTTTCTATTAACAACTACAGAATGCTGAAAGCTCCATTACTTGATATGTGTATGCAGGTCTAAAACCCATAAGCATAATTATGATTCTGCAGTAAAATGCATGGTTATTAACATTAGGTGGAGTAAATAAAGACTATAAATGGCTTCACATCTGGTTTTGCTGCAAAATGAATACAAGTCAGGCCAGGTTTCACCACCAAAAGAGTAAGGAACAAAATTTTTGTTTTCAGAGCATTGTGAATTTTGGATTCAAAGAGAAGAGTGTGTGGAACTGAGTTTAGAACATGAAAGAATATTTACAAATAGATGTTTTAGGAGTCAAATGAACAAATCTGAGAAAACAGACTAGAAATTCTATTCATGGAAATACCATAAAAACACCCCATAAAGGCCCTTTATGGAAATCATGATCCTATTACAGTGGGTCAAATGGGTTGCCCTGTCCAGAGACCCAAAGGTACCATTCAAAGCCCAGAACAGATGTAAAGTTAGCTCTGTTTTTAGCAAGCTAAAGTAAACAAACACCTGCTCAGTTTTAATTCTTCCTTCCCTATCTTTTCAAGCTGTCACTCTGAAATTCTAAAAACCAGCCTGACCCATACACACCTTCAGGTGCTTTCAGTATTTATTACACTTAGATGAGCACAGAAACATAATACCTTATTGGTACATAATTTACAAAGAATTCACGTTATATCTCATAATCCTTTCAACTATGACAATATGGTAAATACTTCCATTTGTCAGATGAGAAAACTGTAGCTAAGAAAGTTTAAATGAACTGCACAGGGTCACTCAGCTAACAAATAGCAGAACTGGGTCTCAAACTCGGATTTTAGTTCGCCTTCCCTCTCACTTGCCATGTTCCAGCCACGTGCTCCAGCTATGCTGGCCTGACTGCATTCCTTAAACTTGCTCAAATATTTTCAACTCAGGCACCAAGCACACCTGACTCCCTCTGCCTGGAGATGCCCTCCTCAGCCTCCCAACCCCATGCCCTCTTTACCTCGTTAACAGCCTAAATGTCACCTCCTCAAGGAAGCCTTCCCTGAATTCCTCAAACTAACCTAGACCCTCACCCCACCCCACCCTGCTAGGTACTGTCCTAGCACACTGCATTCATCATTCAAAGCACTTCTCTCAGTGGTAGTTAGAGTAATTATGGAATCATTTATTTAATATCTGCCTTTCTGATCAGAACTTAAGCTCCATGCAATCAGGCCCATGACTATTATGCTCATTTTATCCCCACTACAAGAGCTGCATAGTACCTGCTACCTGGTTAGACACTTAATAAAAGATCAAACAAAAACACCTTCTGGCTCAAAAGTCAGTTTTCCCTCCACTGTACAGAATTATCACATCACTTTCCAAGCCTGTTAACCTCTTGGTGGTCTCTGTTGTTGGTCAAAGATTTTCTAAGTATTGGTGAAATGGTATGCTTCCTTCCATCAGCCATAATAGTGACATATTCACACAATTAAATCCTTCCACAGGATCATAACAGCATTGATTTTTAACTATAACCAGTTTGGGGCTGTTTTACTTAGACTGTCTCATTTGCTCCTTGTAACACTGTCTAGCATAGAGATTATTATTTCCATTGTGTAAATGGACACTGAGATTCAAATGAACATATTAATTAATTTGCCCAGTGTCTCATAATAAACCAAGGTGAGGACATTTGTTTACTCCAAAAGCCCTGCTCAGCCTAATAATCAGCTGTGGGAAGCATCCCCAAGGCACCTAGGGGTCTGGCTCCCTGGGAATCCTCCGTGTGTCAGCATTGCTGCTGTGAATAAAGCCACTGGGGTCAGCATTACCTGAGTAAGGTTTCTGTTAGGAGGAGATTCACCCTGCCATAGAGTGGGGGGCCTGGTTGGGACATCAGCAGAGTCCCTCTCTAGGAAGGCTTCTCCAACTGTGACCAGATAGACAGAAAAGGGATTAGTGGGGACCCTAAACTGAATGTTAACATTCTCTGCTAAGTGGTTCTGCAGAAGATGTTCAGGCTGAAGGGCCTAACTACTATTTGCCACCTTTCTCTGCAAGAGCTCCTCAGACTACACCCTGGAGGCGCTCTCCCTGTTGCCAAGGGCCGAGAGTTCTGGCCAACCGCCGCTCCTCTTCTGTACACCAATCAGAAGAACTGCACTGAGTTTTCACTCCATTGGTATAATCCATGTGCCAATCAGAATTGTACTGAGTTTTCACCTAATTTGCATGGGGGACCAAAATGAGAACTGATTTGTGCCTATAAAAGAGTAACCCTGTGACACGCTTAGGGATTCCTTGCTTTGGAAGCTCTTTCCAGAGGCTTATCTACTTGCTGTTAGTAGTAACTTCTCTTCCTGACAGTCTTGCTGTGTTGAATCTTAATGACCTACACATAGAGATAAACCTCCAAGACTGAGAATCACCAAGAAAAGAAGCTAACATTTCCTGAGAAGTGATCCCTATGTGTAGTTATGCAGTGTTTATCTAAAATGTTTCCTGTTAGCAGTATCTGTATTTACTTGCCTTATTTGCAGGTGCTATTGTTTTGCTGACATGCCTAGAATCTTTACCGAACAGGAGCTTCTTCTCCATCATTAGGTCTGGCAGGACCTCTGTCCATCTGCGAATCATGAGTTCTCTAATGCATTACAGGTATAATTCTGGTGTATGCACAAGGCCTTGTTCACATGGCAGCACTAATGGTGGCCCAAGTCAAGATTACTAGAACAGCAAGCTGTTACCAGGACATGGTCTTCCTGCTCTTTAAGTACCCTTCCAGAGGCCAACTTTCTTGGTCTTACTCCCAAGAATCTGCTATAAAATAGAAAAAGTGGAGAATTTCCAACTGTATCTAGCAAACTTTCATTCTGTCTGGACAATTACAAGTAGCACAGAGGAGTTAGAGAAGGAGACCAAGACTTGATGGGCCTTAGGAAAAAGACAGGTGACCCTGGTTGTTGTCAAGCAGCCAGCAGACAAGACAGTGTCTTCTTTCCCCTTCCTCCTGTGCTCACCATCCTCAGTTCTAAAACCGGTGCCCCGCATGAAGCATCCCTCCCTATATCCAACCCAAGTGAAGCCACAGTGGGAAAAGTATAAAATAGTAGGAGGAATGTATTAAGCCAATACACTTGAGTTTAAGGTTCTTACCAACACTTTGCTCAGGGGCCTGGGGTAATGTGCCTTCTAACTCTAGGGGTCTTTGATGGAAGAGTACAAAGTATCTCGTGGTTAATGCCGATGAAAGGGGGATGGACAGGGGTCAGGGACAACTGGTCAGGGACCAGAGTGAAATGGCTCAAAATACAGGCACAGCTGAAATGGGCTGGGTTCCTCCAACCATTGCTCTTGAATGTAACTCCTGAATAATTTCCTCTCCTGGGCACTGAGGGGTCATGTAATCCCCAAGTTCTATTTTGGAGTTATTTCAGCCTTACAGAATAAAAGGTTTGGGATTTATTTTTTCAGGGGGTTGGTTTGCTTTTACTTATGGAAGCATGGGGTGGTGGGTATATCTTTCTTGGATAAGATCAATAAATAGAAATAGAATAGCTTAATTTCAAAAGGATTTAGAATAGAATCATTGTAAACTTCAGGTTTATCTAACAAAGTATGGATTGTTCAATTTATAAAAACATGGTTTATAAGAATGTTTTTATTCCATAAATATGAGATACACCTATGTATTTGGTTTATAAATAGTCCTTTTTAGCAAGGATTTTTTTGGTGGAAAAGAGTTAAGAGAGAACAAAGTGTCATTTCCTTGCCTGATGGAGAGAGAAGGGGAAGGAGGGTAAAGACATGACCAACAGGATGGTGTCATGTCCACTTTTCTCTGTTAGGACACAGCTTCATGAGCAATAGTTTGGGAAATTCTCTTAGATGAACAATGGCAGCAAACCACAGGTAAAAGAGACCAGGACTTCAAGTAAAAAAAACAAACCCTAGAATCAAATCTGCTGCATGCCCTAGCAAACAGCAGCTGTCATGAGGGACGACTTGACTTCCCTGATCCCTAGCTTCCCTACCTGTAAAGTGGGGCAGAATCCTATACCATCTCATGTGTTTCACCAAATAGTTATGAGGCTCAAATAAGAAAAAGTGCCCTATAAGCTTGAAACACTGACAAAATATTAGTACTTAGAATTTTATTATGGGAGAGAAGTAAATGATAGAGTAAAAGATGATGTAGGCCTTGTAGAGACAGAGACCGAAAGAATATATGTTTCTGTGTAATATTACAAATGTGAGAGGCACTCACTGAATGTTTGCGGTTGATTTAGACACAGAAACAGGGACTTTTTCCAATTTCCCAGCCCAAACTCAATACTTTGTCACCATCCTCCGCCAAGAACCATTTGGAAAGATCTAGGATGCTGGAAGCAGCAAGGTGAGAGAAGTTGCCTCCTTCTCCCTTCCCAGAGGCCTGGGAGGCCATGGGTCTCCTCTCTGAATGTGCCATCCAGATTCTAGATCTTTCCCATCCGTGGACACTGCCACTGCACCCGGTCCTGAATAGCTCAGGAAGGACTCCAGAAGCCAGTACTCTAAAATTTACAAAGATGCTTAGCCTCTCTCTGCCTCACTGTTGTCATGCTTCAAATAAAGATAATAATCTATCTCTCCTGATGGTGTTGTGGAGTTAACTGAAATCAATTAATCATGTCTGTAAAAGTACCTAACCATAGGAGTTCTCAAAAACAGCTCCTTCTGCCCCATATGTCCCCTTGCCAAGTCTCAGTTCAAGACCCCTCACAATGGATACAGAAGAGTTGTCCTGGCCAGGCCTCAGGATGTATTTCTTATGTATTCCAGAGACAGACTGGCTGTTTAAACAAATACATTTACCCCTTTGTGACACAATAGTAGTGTACTATAATTGAGATGATTATTACATATCAATACACAAAGAGCTCCCTTTTGCTTTATTGTCCCTAAATATTTCACTGGACAGCCATCTCTAGCGTATTTAGTCAGTCTCCTTTTGCTAGAGGTGTTTATAATCTTTTACAATTATAAACACTACTGCATTGAATAACTTTGTATATATGTTCTTTCCCACATGTGTAAATTTATTTGTAGAATCACTTTCTAGAAGTAAAGTTGGGTAAATAGTGTATGAATTTGTTATTTTGCAAGACTATCAAACCAGGGGCCAAAGAGAACTCTTGCCTGAAAAAAAAGAACATCATCAAGAGGTCTGTTATCAAAGAGAAAAACAAAGGACTCAGACTGTTTTCCTACCTATACACTGACATTATAAGGGGCTCATTAAAAAATATTATTTGTTGCTATCATCTTCCCTAACTACCACTGAAAGTACTATAGGTGTGTGAAGGAAAATCTTAGCTGGCCAAAGTTTTAGTTTTAGTTTTTTGTTTCCATTTATTCAGTAAATATGGAGTAAAGCACAATGCCAGGCACTTTGGGCAAGACAGTGTGTCAGCCTTCACAGTCCCTATGGTCTGGAGATGTAATTTAGGAGCTCACTCTGCTCCCACCTACTTGGCAGCAACATATCAAGCTTCCTTACTCTGTGATGAAATAATTCACACACATACACATGGTGGTGGCTAGAAGACTATGGGAAGTTACAATTTAGAATATGTTTAATTAATAAGAAACAAAGAAATGAATTATACATAAATTTATCTTTGTTGTTAAAAATCACCTCTCCAAACAGAGTTCAGGTTGGGGCCAATAACATGAAAGTATAGAAAAACAAATAAAAGCTACAGAAGTGGCAGAGAAAACCAGAGAACCACTAGGTCACAGTTCCTAACAAAACATCTAAATATAAAATTAAGCCTGCATGGCACTATTTACAATAGCCAAGATATGAAGGCAACCTAAGTGTCCATCAGTAGATGAATGGATAAAGAAGATGTGGTACATATACACAATGGAATACTATTCAGCCATAAGAAGGAAACAAATCCTACCATTTGCAACAACATGGATGAAGCTAGAGGGTATTATGCTCAGTGAAATAAGCCAGGTGGAGAAAGACAAGTACCAAATCATTTCCGTCATTTGTGGAGTATAACAACGAAGCAAACTGAAGGAACAAAATGGCAGCAGACTCATAAACTCCAAAAAGGCACTAGCTGTTACCACAGGGAAGGGGTGGGGGTGGGCGGGTGGGGAGGGAGGGAGGGAGAAGGGGATTGACGGGTATTATGACTACTACATATGGTGTGGGGGGAATCATGGGGAAGACAGTGTAGTACAGAGAAGACAAGTAGTGACTCTGTGGCATCTTACTACACTGATGGACAGTGACTGCAATGGGGTATGGGGGGGACTTGATAATATGGATGAATGTAGTAACCACATTGTTTTTCATTTGAAACCTTCATAAAAGTGTATATCAATAATACCTTAATAAAAAAAATTAAGCCTGCACATCTCTGCCCCCAACTACAGTGGAAACACCTGGAAAAGAATGTCAGCCTGGCAGCCTAGAGTCCAGAGTTCTAGGTCTTGTCCTGATAATAGTTATGTGCCCAATCTTGGGCCCCTCACAACATACTCTGGCCTCAACTTCATCATCTGTAGAAAGAAATAAAACTATCTGATCTGCTTACAATGCACATTACTGTGAGGAACCAACACAATCAAAGGTGTTTTGAGGAAGTTAAAAACCGTATGACTGCAAATTAGTATTTCCTCCATTAATTGGCAATCAGTGTTGGTGTGTGACCCACCACCAAGTCCTTAAATGTGAGTTCATCAACGGATTAATATTCCAGTAAGAATAAACTCTGTACAACTTTGGCAAACGACTGTGGTATGTCATCCACTAAGTATTCTCACCTACTGGCATATCCCTGCTAACCTCCCTCACCCGCTGCCTTCCCTGTGGCTGTTTTTCGTGTCCAACATCAGAGCAATAACTCAGTTTGACCATTAGATGGCACTAGTTACAAGGCAAGAGCCAAGTCTCTTCAAAAATTGAGCAGTTTCCCAACAAAGGAGTTTTTTCAGGTTTGTTTGTTTTGTAACTTAAAAAAAATCATTATTATAAAGCCATATGCTCACTTGTTAAAATATATCAAATGGAATATTAAACAAAAAGGAAATCCCCTTTTTCTGGTAAGCCTCCTGGCAGTTTCCTCTGCCTGATTTGAATACAACAGTATGTAGCCCTGATTAACCCTCGTTAGGCAGGAAGCTGTGCTGGACTAGATGAAATCACTGTAATGTTTCAAGGCTACCCCAGAAGTATAACCGTACCAACGCAAAACCACTGCGCCCACTTCTGCCCTACTCTACTCCTGAACACACACGTCACATTCCACTCCATTCACCAATGTTAAGGCCCCAGCCCCTATTATAGTTTACTGGCTCTTTACAAAGTCCTTGTCCTTCTTTGAGGGAATAGCATCAACAGACTAACTGAGCCGGCTGGATTTTTGGGGTTAAGTTACTTCAGTAACTGAATCAACAGTTTCAAGCACACAAAAAATCTTACAATCAAATATATTAGCATGCAGCTTTTTTTTCCCACCTCCCCCATACTTTTTCTGGGATAAAACTATAACTACATAGTGCCTCCTTTATTAGGTCACTTGGCAAAACCAACCATTCAGAATGCTGCTGAGAACCACGGGCAAATAGAAACCAAATCACACCATTTGGTCAAATTGGCTGTCACCAAATTCATTCAAGAAAAGACTTTGATTCAACTTGGTTGGGCTCAATTTTTAAAAATCTGGACCTCAGTTTCCTCATCTAGCCCTTTGAGGATCTTTGAACACCCCTGATAGGGGTGCTGCAGGTCCAGAAGCTCCAAAGTCACCTGGCAGGCACACACACACATAGACCAGTTGCCAAGGGAAAACTAACGCGTCCCCTGCTGCAGCAGGAAGGAAGGAGACACAGAAAGAAGGTCTCGGCTTCTAGACCTGTGAGAGTCTTGGAAGCTGTGGAAGTGGCTGTGGGGAATAACATTACAAAAAGAGAAAGGAGAGGGGAACTGGACCCAGATAACCCACCTCCGTGCCTGGCGCCTGAAGAGGAACCGAAGTTGTTTTATCATGGGCCGCCCCTGCCTCTCCAGATAGCTCCCTCCAGGCCAGCAGATATTAAACGTTCCTCATCAGGGCACAAGGCCCTTCACCCAGAATTCAAGATCAAAAGCCAAAAATGCTAACCTCTGAATTAACAAATGAGTGCTATCCTAGAGAAGCAAGAGTGTAAATATTGACCTAGAGGAGTTAGAATACAAAAAAGTGCCTGAGGGGAGAATGCTAGCCTGAAAGGAAGAATAGGAAGCTGGAGATTTAAAGGTGGGGCTCTGCTTTGTCATTCATCCTTTCAACCAACTTATTCTATTATGTATGCCACACTGGTCTAGGCTGGGAGAATGCAGGAAAACATGATAAAAACCCTGCCCTCCTAGCCTACGGTTCTTTGCACAGGCCAAGCACAAAAGGTGTTATTATGATTTTTAAAAGCCAGACACAGGCCTACCCACTGATGTGTCTTGTCTCATGTATCTTTCTGTCAACCCCATAAGGTGGGTGGTGTAACCCCCACGTTACAGTTAAAGAAACTTAGGTTTCTTTAAACTATCTGCCCACGGTCACAGATCTTCCCACAGGACAGTAAACTAGAGCTGACATGGCCATCAGTCAGTTGCATAAAGCTGCAGTTTGCATCTGAGCATTCCGAGGTAAATGAGAGAAATTATTACGAGAGAGAAACGAGGCGGACGGCGGAGGAATGCCACTAACCAAGCACTGTACAGGGAGAACTAGGTGTCGTTGCGCCACCCACGGGCGCCTGGCTTTTGCCCCTCGGGAATCGCCGCCTTATTCTACGCCCCCAAAGGCTCCTGGCAGCCAATTCTCGGTGGGGAAGCCATGGACGTCACTGTTGCGGGGCAGATTGGGAGCGCCTCCTGGTCTTTCACCAGCAAGACCAGACACGGAGGTTTGACAAAAAGTGAAGGTGCCAGGGAAGTGGAACGGAGGCGAACAGGACCGGGGAAAAGGATGGGAAAGGAAAATTTATATTCTTGTAAGATCCTACAGCTAGGAAAAAAGCTTAGAGTTACCTAGCCTAACCTCCCCTTCAGCGTTGGCTTGAATGTCCAGGAAGGGGAAGCTGTCTCCCACAGTCGGCTCCGCCGCGCTTGGACAGTTCTGATGGAGAGGAGATTCTTGTTTGTGTTGAACTGAAATCTGCCTAACAGCTCTACCCCACAAGGACCTACAAAACGATTAATGGCTCTTCCACAGAACAACCCATAACATTTTGGCCAATATCAGCAGGAATTCATTCCCATTTTTGTGGGGGGGGTGGGAAGCCCAAGGTCCTGACTCTCCAGATTAGTAACAAGCTGAAGGCTTTTCTTTATGAAAGGGGAAAATCTCGGTGAATTTCAAAATAGAATAAGGAAGATACCAAAATGGATAAAAATGTTGATAGATAAATTTGAACCTTTGGCAAAACATCACTGGTTTTATGTTCTATACATTTTTTCCAATTTTCTACACTGTGTGTGTTACTTACAGGAACACACCAGCATGAAGGAGCAGCCCCTGGCTTTGCTACAACACACATGCTCACAGGCTGCTTGCATTCACTTGCTGCTACCGGCACCTGGTGCATTCAGATCAGTGTTCTCATTTCTCCAGCCCACCTACGAAACATCTGGCTAAATGGACATAAAATAAACACTTTACGTTTATCAGTCATTGAGTCTCCGTGGAATAGCCAAATGAATTTAAACACACAAATACTAAGAAAGCAGGGCCACAAAAAGTGGTGAAGAAAATGTCAAATTCCTCAACATTTGCCACCAGAGGGTGTTCCACAAGAAAAGTCACTGCTATGTGGGCCACTGACAGCTCACCATTAACTGTGTACCATTCACAGTCCACCTGAACTCATTCACATAATTCTCATCATAACCCTACTGAGGTGGATGTTACATTCTCCCACTGACAGAGGAGAAAGGTGAATCACAACATATACACTTGCAAAAAATATACAACCTGGTGTGGGGCCATTTATCAATGTGTATTAAAATAAAATGCACATGCTCCTTGAACCAACAATTCCACCTGTGCAGGAGGCAGTAAACTTCATGGGGTGTGACCAGGACAGCTGCACAGGGCTTCATGCTTAGAAGGGGACACTGTGCTTGGGTTTTAGTGCTCTGTGTTACTGTCTTGAAATTCTTAATAATTTTAGCTTTCAGTTTGTGTTTTGTAAGGGAAGTCCACTGGGATTGCACTGGGGGTTTCTGGGTCTTGCCTCTCACTCCTCCCAGCCTCCCCAGGACTGGTTTTCAGTTGCCTCCTACTGGTCCTGGGAACCCCTGCCACCCTGTGTGCTGCCCTTTCCCAGGAGGGGCCTGGGCACAGGGGAGAGGAGAGCCAGGCATACATACCTGTCTTGCCAAGCCTAAGGGCAGAGCCTTAGGCATTTGTGAAGGACTGCTCTCACCCTGTAAGTATCCCTGTGCCTGAAGAACTGTGACATTAAATAGAAAAAGAAAAAGCCACTGTGACAGATCAAGAGTTGAAGTTGCAGAGGAAAGAAAAGGCTTTTTTCTTGTTGTTTGAACGTGGTGCACCATAGTTTGATTTTATACTGGGCCCGTCAAATTATATCGCTGGTCCTTGTAAATCAATATTCATTGCCAAACTATACAGAAGGTTGAAAATGATGGTCTTATCATCACTGACTTTGCCTTTTGGTAACATCACAAGAATATAGTTGTCTTATAACTGGAACATAAATTTCATGAAGGCAAAAACCTGTGTGTCTTACTGCAACTTTAATAATCAGAGCCTAATATAAAGCTTGACATATAACGTTTTCTGTTAAATATTTATTAGTTCAAATTAATGGAATGCATTTTTATCTATCCTAGTCAAAGAGACATTTAAAAAATTAAAACAACCCAGGAGTCCTGGAATTAAATATTTAAAGTATGATACATCCGTGCAATAGAATATTGTGTAGCTGCATAAAATAACAAGGATGTCCTTTAGGTACTGATAAGGAAAGCTTTGCAAGATAAATTGTTGCTACCAGTTATGTAGGAAAAAAAGTGGGGAGTGGGTGCATTCCATCTCTTGTCCTCACATGCAGTGACCTTCCTGGAGTTCTCTCTAGTGGCCTATATGTGGAAGGATTCAGAGGAAAAGTTCAGGTGGCTCTGGATGGCTGGGAGAGAGACTTTCAAAGTATGTTGTTCTATAGCTTTTGGATTTTGAAACAAAAGCAAATAAACAACCAAGTAAACAAATAAGTAAGAATCCATTTTTTAAAGTACAACAGTGCTACATTGTGTATCAGTGTGGAATTATGCATACTTAAGTAAACAAAAGAAGCAGAGCATTGTGTGTATTTTCATTTGTGTAAGGTATATTTTACACACTATCTAGAAAAAGCTTATACAGTACTGTCACTGGGTGGCTACCCGGCTAAGCTACTGTTTATGACGTGCTTACTAGTTCACACGCAGAGTTTTGATTAGCATGAACATTCCTTGTATTCACACAGTATGTCACTTTGCATACCTGACTGTGTACATGGCCTGTCATCAGGCAATGGTGAGAGATGCAGATTAAATGGAAATGACTGAGGAGAGCAATGCATTCACAAAACGACCTGAGAATACTTGCAAGGTCACATAACATACGCTACGTAAAATCAAAGTAACATTTAAATCCTGAAGGAAATGACCAGCACTGATCAACTCAGGGGTCTTGCCTCTTAGAACATCCACATCATGCTCTGTGCCCAGTGACAACCTGATGCTCCTACACCCAGATTTCTGTACACAGCAACTCTACCAGCTTCATTTTTGCAGGTGGTCCATGCTGCTTCCCTTGACTACATCACCTTTGCCCAAAGACCATGTTCTCCACAGGACTGCTCAGCCAGCTCCAGGAATCCACCTCCTTCCCAGAGATCTGAGGTTGTTGAAGGCATGGAAGGGAGTGAGGTGACCTCTTCAGAGGTGGGTGCTCTAGTCATCACAAATACTAGTTCTGGGGCTAGAAAGCCTGGCTTCTAGCCACTCTCAGGTGGCGACCTTGAGCAAATTACTTAACTTCTTTTGTATCTCTATTTCCTCATCTATAACAGAGTTAAAAATAGTTTAACATTTGTTGTACTGTTGTGACAATTAAATGAATTTTCAAGTTAACCGCTTAGAACAGTGGCACCTGGAAGCATTCAGTAAGATATTTGTTGGTGTTCTTGTTTGTTTTTTCAGAAATGCTGTGATTTCGCCAAAGTGGCAGCTTTGATGCCTAGCTCCTGACCCTCTCTGTTCTCCAACGCTCCACTCCACCCTGATCTCCCATTCAGTTCTTCGCAACTGGACTGGTGCTGGACAATTTCAAGCACCCTATGGGCTCCAAGCCCTGCCCAGGCAAGCACCTGTGCATAACCTTCTTGCCTGAATGTGTATCATGGAGGAGGGCATGGAAGGATATATTAGGTTTTGGAAGGAAAAAATCCCCACTGGAGAAGAAGAGGCTCCTCTTCCCAACTGATTCACCCCTCCTGATCTTAACTTTCACCCTCACAGCTCTCACAGCTCCAGAGTAGCCAATCTTTTTGTGCCCAACTCCAGCAGCTTTGCCGGGGAGAAAGAATAAGCAGCTCCCAGACTCAGCTGACCAGAGTCTGTCCTTCCAGCCTCTTGTGCTCATCTCAGACAAAAGCAGAAAATATTATGTCCCATAGTGATCCCAGCCGTTACATGATGCTGCCCAGTATCATTTTTCAGGATGCTGGAGATGGTCTGTATTTGTGCTGTCCCATGCGGTGACCACTAGCAGTATGTGCTCCTGAGACTTTGAAACATGGCTAGTGCAGTAAAGGAACTAAATTTTTATTTTGATTTAATATAAATGGCTGCTTGTGGCTAGTGATTACTGTATTAGACAGCATGATTTTAAACTGTCCACCCTGACCCTTTTTTCTTGTTTGATGAGACATCCTTGCTTTAAGATTGTCATATGTATTTTTCAAACTTGGTGCTGATACTGGTCTCACCCTTCACCGATCAGATGAGTAAGGGCAAAGGTCATATTTCCATTCTGGGTCTTGCTTTCCCATGTAAGGAAATCAGAGAATGATACCAAGGGTGGCAGATGCGTTCTGTTGTGGCTCTATCCTCATGCCTGTGTTGAGTGACAGTTACTGACCTCCATAATATTCCTTCCTCCGTGTTTGAGTCACTGAGCACAGGTGGCCATCAACTCCTGACATTCAACTCCTGACTTTCCTAAATACATTTTTGGGAAGCAAGACACTAAACCCGAGCAATCGGCCACGCATCTGAACAGAAAGAAGAGAGTTTGGATTTGCAGGGAGAGGGAGGTTAGATATCAAAGAACATGGCCTGGTAATCACAGTTATGGGACAGTAGAAATAGAAACCAAGTCTAAATGTCCTTTATTTTTTTAAAAGCCAACAATAATCCCTCCCCCTTGGCTAATACCAGGAAGAGAAGGGTTGAAGGGACCTTGCAGATCACAGGGTCAAGCCTCTTCCTGAGGTCCAGTGAGTGATCAATTCCACCTGGTCAGACCCTAAAAGCCCCCTCAAGGCTGGGTAACCAGGAGGGACTGGGGGGTGGGGGGACAGTACCAGGCAGCCTCTGCTCCACAGCCCTGAGGGGGTGGGGAGGGCAAACTCTGGTCATCCCTCTGTCTGTAGCCCTTTTGTGTAAGTGCCTGGCGAGGATGGCGTGGGGCTGTTCCACAGAGCACAGCTGCAGGCAGCCAGGGAGGAGGTGGGGCCTGGGCTGCACTGCCCTCCCATATCTTCCCCCTAGGGTTGTCTGAAGGTAGGGGACATGTACCCTTAGGTCTCTGCTTGGCCTGACCCTGCTGCAAGGGCAGTCTGACCCCAGTAACAGTGGAAATGGCAAGTTTATTGAGCTCCTCTTTGCCCAGCTGTCTCCCCTCCCTCCTCCTCCTCCTTCAAGTGTCTTCCAGCTATGCAGGTAAGTTTTATCTTTATTCCTGCTCTGGGGAGAGCCTGAAAACAGAAATGCTAGTTTCCCTGGGCTCACTTCCTTCAATTCATCCTCAAGTTGCTATGCAGGTTATCCTTCCCAAACAAAGCTGTGCTGGACCTGGTTCCCCTCCTCAGAAACCTTCAGTGGCTCCCTACAGCCTTCAGAATAGAACCAAAACTCCATGATGTGACCTTAACTCAGGGCTCTCCTTGAACTCGTCTTTTCCTGTCTTTCCAGCTTTGGTTTCTCACCTACCAAAAGGAGATAAAATAACAATTTCTTGGAGTTGCTTGTCAGGGTCCAATGAGATGAAGTATTTAACATACTTAGTAGTACCTGTGCCTGCTAAATGTTGATAAATGGTTGTTGAATTATAGTATCTTGTCAGGTTCAAGAGCTTAAACGGTTTTCATAAAGTTTTGTAAGTTTTTATAAAGGAGTCCTGCTTTCACATTCTGGGGAGAGAATGAAAAAAACAGAAGACAGATTCCCAGACTTAGGGAATCACCTAACAAAGGAGGCCCAGTCCACGTACTCCCTTGGGAAATCCTTGCAGGTGTAATGGAGAAACAGGCCATATCTCCTAGTAACTCCAAGTTGAGCTGATAAGACACATTCCACATGGGAAAGAGATTGGGAGCATGTACAGGGCAGGGTCCAGGAGCTATAGTGAGGGCTGCAGGTACAGAGGAAAAGGATATAGAGCCAGCCGCAGGCTGGGAGACCTCAGAGAACTTGGGAGACCTCAGTGAACAAGGACAGAAGGCTGGGAAGCGGTAAAGAGGCAGTGGTGGAGAAGTGGCAAAAGCAAACCTCTAAGGGGAAGGAAGGGATCAGTTTGGCCGAGTTGGATCAGGGAGGCCCAGGAGAGAATTAAACTGTAAGATGCTGGGCCACATTCCAAGGAGGGACCTAACCCTGGACTGAAGAAGGTGCATCAGAGATGGGTGCAGTTGGCAGAAAGACAAGCAGCCTCTAGCAACAGCCACATGCTAGAATGTTCTGTCCAGGGCACTCACGGTATCTGTATAACCAGAGACCTTTAAGAAAAATTGAGCTCCTCCCTGGCTCTAGAATTCCATTTAAAAAGCGAGTGTCTTCTTCCTTCCCTGTTTTGAAGCAGCTGCCTCCCATGATATGCTTGTCTGTCAAAGTTCCCTCTGGAGCTCAGTTTCCTTTCCTTGGTATCTTGGACAGGACAGTTCAGAGTAATAGGACCAGGGCATCCCATCCGGGCTCTGGTAGGGGATGAAGTGGAATTGCCATGCCGCATATCTCCTGGAAAGAACGCCACGAGCATGGAGGTGGGATGGTATCGCCCGCCCTTCTCGAGGGTGGTCCATCTCTACCGAAATGGCAAGGACCAAGACGCAGAGCAGGCACCCGAATATCGGGGCCGGACGGAGCTGCTGAAAGAAGCTATTGCTGAGGGGAAGGTGACCCTCAGGATCCGGAACGTAAGGTTCGCAGATGAAGGAGGTTTCACCTGCTTCTTCCGAGATCATTCTTACCAGGAGGACGCAGCGATGGAACTGAAAGTGGAGGGTGAGTAGTGCCATATAATATTGGGTATTATCTGCTGGGTGGCCAAGACCTCCCTTTGAGCCTTTAACAATTCTCTCAGTAGAGATTCAGCCCAAACATCTCACTCCTGGGAAACACTTCTCTAGAAATGCACGCATCAGTACAGAGGAATTGTGTGTTCATAGGTGTTTGTGGCATTGTTATTTAGAGTGGGAAAGAAGCTGGAATCCAAGTCCATGACCAAGAGTAGGCAAGTGACTGAATAAATGTTATCTGTACCCTATTATGCAGCCACTAAGAAGGTTGTTTTAGGGCTACACCAGATGGCTTGGAGGCACTCCATGAGGTGTTGTTGAGAGAGAAAAGAAAGCTACAGAATGGAGGGAACAAACATAAAACCAAATGTTGGAGAATATAGACATGTTGCAGAAAAAATTAAGAGATACCCATAAGAAAATTAATATAATTCACTTTGGAGGAAGACGGGAGAGGAGAGAGGATAGAGTGGTCCAACCAAACATTAAGACCGTAATTATCCATATGATCATATTTATGAATTATTATTAAAGAATATATAATATGTACATTTGTGGATACATATAGAGAAAAAAATCAAGAAAATTTTTTAAAAAGAAAGGAAAACCAAGAGGCAGAAAAATCCAAAATAATCAGTTTCTAATCAGTTTCTGATTATTTTGTACTAATAGAAGGGAATATGAATAATCTGAAACTTAATCCCCATATCCAAGTGGACTTTCTTCTCTGTTTTGCTTTGGAATGTCTTTTTTTTTTATTTGTTATAAACAAGGGCGTCATTCCTAACAAGTCAGATTGATCAAATCCTGTTACCATGAATTCCTCAGTTGATGTTGTTTGTGGTGTTTTATTAGAAAAGGAACATTACTGAAAAATATATTCTTGATATAGTTCAAGTGAATAAACAAGTAAAACAAATGTCTGAGTATCATAGCATGTCTGAAAGAAAGAGACGTCTCCTGCAGATTTTACCTTCACCACCTCCTTTCTCTGGAATCTCGTTTTCCATATGTCTTGTGTGATGGATGACTTTGGAACTTTTTTGTTTTATCCCAGGATAATTACGATGCAGACAAGGCGAAGTGGATAGAGGGAGAGCTTTAAAGTTAATTGCTATTTAATTGAAGAACAAAAATGTTCCTAGGGCTCAGCTCAGGTCTCTCCCTTTCCTCCTCCCCAACCTGCAGTGCCAACACCAGACAGTCCATCACTTTTGTATCCTAAGAGCTACTGTTGCAGAGCTGGGCCAGAGATGGCATTGTATGGGGAATAACAAAGCACTATTTCTAGAGACAGATAGCAGGGGTATGAAAATAGTCATGGAGGGTTCCTAGAGCTGTCACTGGGGGATTTTTACCTGCAAGGAAGTTTGATAGTAAGGACCTCTCCCATTTATAAATTTTCCTCCTTCCTGTTCCATAATGTCCTAGTTCATTATCTGCCTTCCCCGGCACACTCCCCACCCCCACCACACAAAGGAAGGAAGGAAGAAAAAAAAGAAAGAAAAGAAAAATGGCCTCAGGGGAGAAAGTTTTTCTTTGGGTTGGTTTCCATATTCCAACCCCTTCCTCCCAACTCATAGTCTGCATGCCTTAAAAGTCTAAAAAAAAGTTTTACAAATAAAACAGGAATCTAAGACAAAGTTAGGAATTTGAGACAAAGTTCGGACTGAAACACCACAACTGTGTATTGCAAATTTCAGACAGAATTACCTCCCCTCCTCTAGAGTTTTTGATCTCTCTCCCCAAATCCTTTTTGACAGCTCTGAGGACAGGATTCTAGAATGTGAATAGGTAGAGGCCAGGGAGAGCTGAACACCCTCTCCCCTCTTACTCCCCCCTCCAACCCCAGGCCTCTCTCCACACACACACACACACACACACACACACACACACACACACACACACACCTCACTCAGGGGCCAAGTCTTGTGGAACAGACTTTCTCAAAAGCTCTGGAAGAGGTCTTCTTAACCTTTGTGTCACTCTTGGCAAATTGGTGAAGTTGGCGGACCCCCTTCTCAGGATACTTTAAATACACAAAGTAAAATATATTTGGTACTGAAGTAGTTATCAAAATATTAAAATAACAAGACACGGGGTGGCCCTAATAGTTTAATTTCAAATTAGCGATGAACGTAAGTGATATTTTGAGATTTCTGCAACAACTCTGATATAAAAATATTTGTGATTTTCACTGATTTCGAAGTCACAGGTCCTATTATTGTTCTGTTGCCTACAAACATAATTGCAAGAAACACTAAATTTGAGTTTAAAGGTTACTGAAAAAGTTTTATTTTTCTATTTAAGCCCACAGATCCCTTGACTTTCTACACCCCCACCACTGTACTAGGTCAGGCTCACACTGTGTCTTTACTTTCCCTATTTCCATGACCTCTTAACTGACCTCCCTCCCTTAGTCCTGCAGTGGGTAAATCGGATCTTGTCACCCCAACCTAGAATCCTCCAGTGTACCTCCGCGACCTGGAGAGTCAGATCTTGGTCCTTTCGCTGGTTCTCAAAACTCTCCAAGACCGTTCCAAAATACAACCTTGAATCTTGCTGCTCTAAGCCAAGCCCTGCCTGGGAACAAACCCACTTCTTCAAGGCTTGGCTCACAGGTCAATTTGGTGTCATCTTCTTTGAGTCTTGGTGATATTTGTTCCTTTATTCAACCTGATTCATTGAGCCCCAGGCACCATGCTGGGTGTTGAGGAGCGGGCACTGGCCATGCCACTTCTACCTTTCAGATCGTTAAAAAACAAAATTCATCCAAGTAAATTTGAAGATCTAATTGGCCCTATTAAGTGATTCATGATTCAGACAGCATCCCCTCTAGCAAGGAGACGCTCCAAGGACTCCTACAGATGTGAAATTTTGATAGACAGGAAGGTGGGGGAAAAGTTACTAGCAGATGAAAAGGGATTTTTCAGTCAAGGCCAGTTTCTCTCAGGCGGAAGAGCAGGGGGTCTGGTAACGCAGATTAGCCCACTTCTTTTAGAGAAGATGGAGAGGCTCATGTGGTGGGTCATCTAATCCACTACTGACCAAGAAATTCCTGACTGACCACATTTCTGGGGGAGGCTGAAACTATAATCGGGTTTAAGCATTAGGCCCTGGTTTGATGGCTTGGTCGAGCAGAAGTGACCCCTCATTGGGCCCGTGTCTTTCTTCCTAACAGATCCCTTCTACTGGATCAACCCCGGGGTGCTGGTTCTCATCGCCGTCGTGCCTGTGCTCCTCCTGCAGGTCGCTGTGGGCCTCCTCTTCCTCTGCCTGCAGCACAGACTGAGAGGTGCGGGAGCGGGGGCTTGGGGGTCTCCCCTGCATTGAGCTGGCATCTTAGAGCTTGATGAGCTTTTATTTTTGAGTGACTTCTGGGTTGGAAAGTCCATAATGAAAAGTCTCCCATCTTACAGAATACCTTCATTTGGGTAGCCTGGCTTTCTCTCTGAGGAGCCCCACGCTACAGAGGAGGCAGCGAGGCCCGGGGTGGTTCAGGGATTTACTCAGTGGCAGAGCTCAGGCCTTACCCCCCACCTCTTGGCTCCTTTGTCACACCTAGAAACGTCAGGAAACTGGGATAGTGTGAGCTTCAGAGTGGGACATGTCTAGGTTATTAGGAGGTTTAAACAATGACACTGTAAGACATAGTAGGCATTCAAAAATTGCTTCTTCCTTCTTTTCTATTTAACAGGGAGGACTCAGGTTGAGTTGATGATCCTTCTCCTCAACCAAGTGTTCTACCCAAAGCCTGAGCATGCAGGACCTCCCCCAGTCCTCCTGCCCTTCCCATTCCTCAGAGGAAGCAGCAGGAGGGCTTGGGTATGCAAGGTGTTGGTGGATCTACAGCAGGGTCTTCTCTCCCCTTGAATTCAGCAGATACCATTACCTCCTTCTTCATGAAAGAGGTTTTTCAACCCACATGGCTGAGCAGAAAGAACCTGAGCTATGGACTTGGGCAGCCCCAGCTTGACTCCAGCTGGGCACTGACTTGACTCCCCAAGCCCAAGTTGCCTAGTGAGTCAAGGAGGGACAACACCCTCCCTCCTACATTAGAGGATTAAAGGGGACAGTGTTATGTAAAGTGCTTCGTATAGAGCCAATCCCAAAGTAGCTGCTCAGTTAACTGCGGAGTTCCTCCCTCCCTCATCAGAAGTGTCTTCAGACAAAGTGACAACCCAGCAAGGTGGAGTGGCAAAGAGAATGGAGAACCACCAGGAAAAGGAGCAAAGAGTAGTGACGGAGGCAAAACCTTAGGTCGATTTGGAGCATTGCTGTCTCCCGAGGCTTTCTGAATCCTTCATCCCAATATTTAACCCAGACAACAGCCAGCGAAAGAGCCAGAGCTCTTGGCTCCACATCCACGGCATTCCCAGACTCCTAAGGATGCTCCCAGGCTGCAGAGAAACTGCCTGCATAGAAGCCCGAGGCGCTGGGTGAGGGAGGGGACCCACTTAGTGTCAGAGCTGCAACTGAAAATGCTGTCTTTTTCTGTTTTAGGAAAACTTTGGGCAGAGATAGGTGAGTTCCAGGCACCATCCCTCCCCAATCCCTCCTTCCTGGCCTTTTGGTGTAGCTCAGTCCGTCTTTGCCTCTGCCCTAGGACCCCACTCTCCCTTAGGTGGAAATTCACTATTAAAACTCCTGTAACCAGCTGAGAACTGCAGAAAGTCTCCTTCCTCTTCCCGGCTGTCACCCAGGGTAGAAGCAAAGCAACATCCTACAGCTTCCTCCTTAAGAGTCATTTACAACTAGAAACAATTTTAAATGATTAAATAACAAAAGCTCAGGAGAGAAAGCATCCCCTCCAAGCGCCCTACTGAGTCCCTTTCCATTTGTTCCTCTTCCAGAGAATCTCCACCGGACTTTTGGTAAGTGCTGAGTAGCCACCCTCCCAGGTCAGCCTGCTGGTTCACTCGGTTCCGGTCTCCTGGGAAAATAAGGAGCCCTCGTTCCTGGTTGGTTTCCTTCCCTCTCTGCCTCTTTTTCTTTCTTTGAATAAGTCTTCTAGTTTGAGGATTGGTAAGATAATAATAGCAAATACTTATATTATACTTCCATGTGCCAGGCACTTGCTCTCCCAACAAATTTCCCGTATTAACTGATTCTGTAAGAATTATAGGTGCTTCATGCGCATTGTTGCTCTTTTCAGGAATTACAGAGGGGAGGTAAAAAGATCTTTTGGGCATAAACTTGGTGTCTAGTTGGGGAGGCAATACATACACATGAATTAACTAGAGAATGATGTACACATATGTCATCAGCTGAGCCTAAATGGCAGAATGAGTTCTCATGAGTACAGAACAACTATGTGACTCATCAGGGAAGGATTCTTAGAGGAAAAGTGAAGACACCAAGGGCCACAAAAATTTGGCCCCTCCAGGGTTCGGTCCCTGTCCTTTTTGTTTACTGCAGATGCAGCCCTTCCTGAATGGCCTCAGGCCATAGGTACCCCAGCACCTGGCACCCAGCACACTAGAACTCCATCCTAGCATTTATGACATTGCAACAGTGTGCACAACACACACACACACACACACACACAGTTTTTGTGACCCAAAGGGGAGGAATAGGATCTGTGTTGTAAGATCTGAATGGCAAAGGTCTTACCAACTTTTGTACCATGATTCTCTTTGGCCGTCTGGCGAACCCTAATGGACCCTTCCCAGAATAATATTTTTCAATGAATGTATAAAAGGTAACATAGGATTACTAAGAAAACCATTGCATTGAAATACAGGTATCAAAATATAAATATACCTGATATAGTAACAAATGTTTAAGTAAGAAAACTACATTAAATAACAATGAGCAGCTGATCTAATAACTTGTAATTTCAAAATACTGATAAACAGTATTTTGAGATTTCTGCACCAACTCTGATGGGAATGAAGGGATCTAGTTCCATTGGTGGTAAAGTCACAGGTATTGCGTTAACTATGGTTTGCTGCCTACATTTTTAATGGAAGAAATGTGCTAAATTCAATTAGAGGTGAAAATACAGATGTAGTGCTTTTCATATCCAAGCTCATAGACTCCCTAAATTCTATCCAGACTCCTTTGGTGTTCTTCGACCCCAATAATAAATAGAGAAGGGTGGTGGGACATGGAGGGAACACATGCTAATCCTGTTTGTTCTGTGATGAATGATTCAGATCCCCAATTTCTGAGGGTCCCCTGCTGGAAGATAACCCTGTTTGTAATTGTGCCGGTTCTTGGACCGCTGGTTGCCTTGATCATCTGCTACAACTGGCTACACCGAAGACTAGCAGGTGCAATGGTGGGGCAGCAAACAAGAGTACTGAGCAGCGGGGGTCTGACTCAGCTCTGAATGGGAATGGGAGGAGGTTGGAACCAGGGCTCAATATTCTAAGTGCAGAGACTTCCTTCCTCTCTGTTCCCACAGTCAACCCCAGGCTCCTCAGACACTCTATGAGGAGAACCACTTACTGAGCTCTGTGGGGTCCCTTAGTGGAAAGGCAAGGGTAGGCCACTGCAAATCCCCACAGGGAGGCTGTGGGGAGGGAGCTGGTCATTTTCTACCAATCACCTGTTTCTCTTTGTTTTCAGGGCAATTTCTTGAAGAGCTGAGTGAGTTTTCTTCTCCTTCTTTTAAACTAAGAACAAAAAACCAGGAAAGCAGAAAAGAGGAAGAGGGCAGATACCAAGGGATCAAAATCCCAGAGGGAAGGCAGGTTGGGAAGGAGGGCTTATCTGTGAGGTAAAAGCAAGGGTTCCAAAACCTGCTGCAGATTTGCTCCACCTCTGGTGCCCTTGGCAAGCACCACCAAGCTGGCCTCCTTTCCCATTTCTTACAGCAGCTGCCCTGTGCCTCACCTCCAAGACCAACCACTGAGGCAGGCACAGGGACACGATGACTCCAAAGGGCTTTTTCTCTCCTGGGTTTAATGGCTTCGTGATAGACCTACTGGCAGATTTTTCAAGTTATTTTCTCATCCTTCCAGGAAACCCCTTCTGAGTGACGTCGCATCTTGGCAGGGGCGGAGGAGAGCCTGGCTGTCCAAGGACCAGTCCTTGGGGATGTCACGCTCGTCACGCTCATCACGCTGCACGCTCACTGGCCTCCTGCTGCGGGGACATTCAATCTGCACTTCCAGGGACGCCGTGAATTCCAAATAGGATTGATTTCTTTTGTCATCTACCTTTTCTCTTTTCTCCAACTCCTTCCTTCCTTTCCCCATTTTGCTGCCCATGTCTTTCCATTCCACTCTTCGTCTTTCATCTGGAAGCCCCCTCTGGTTGCGGCCAGGCAGGTGCTCTTCTCTCCGCTGGAGGACACTTGTATTGGAGAGTGACAGACAGGACAGTCTCTGCTGCGAAGCCAAGACCAGGAGCCTCCTCGTTGCAAATTACTGCAAATGGTGCTTGTTTCTTCCAAGATCCCAGCTTTGATGGACAGAGCTGAGGTGTGGAAGTTTGAAGGGACTGAACCGGAGAGTCCAAAGCATCAGAGAGAGAGCTAAGTGAATTCCAGTGAGGACACGGGGAGCCCTGACCCAAACGGAAGGCGCAGAGAATCCCACGGAATACTGGCCAGAGCTCCATCTTGCCCAGCAGCCTACCAAAGGACCTTGCGCAGCACGGGGTGTGCTTCTGAAGGCTTTCCCTTCCGCTCCCTCTCTTGTACGGATGGGTGCCTCCTGCTCTCTCTCCTCATGCCCTTTCTACCCATCTCCAGACCCAGATCCCAGATAGGATTCCACCCATCTTCCACACCTCTCAGTGTCCCAGTTTCCTTCAACCATTACTGCTTGATGGTCTATCAGATACAAAAAAACAGGTGAGGTGCTAATTAATAACAATACATGTTTCCATGCACCACTTGTCCCTTTTCCTTTCTGCATTTCCTTCATTACCCCCTCACATCTCTTCCCCTACCTGGCTCCTTACCCTGGAGGTCACTCCTCAGAAAAACCAAGGACAAAGAAAGACCTCTGTCAGAGGGGCCATTTACTTAAGTCCCAAGATCCTAGAGGCCTGTGTGCTTTCTTTCCTCTACATGCCTTCTTCCTTCACTTCCTCCCCTTTTCTGGGGGCTTGGATCCCAGGGGGAGACCCACTTCCTTCCCTGCCCTAGAGGAGGTGTCTCCAAAGAAGCCAAGCCATTGACCCAGGATCGCCCGGCATTTATAGGGACTACGTGGGCACAGCTCCTTGCCTTTGCAGCAACCCCAGTGACTCACAAGGCCCTCCTTCTCCCCAAAGCAGACATCGCAGATAGGGCAGCGGTAGATCTTCTGCTTCCAGTGAGTCTGCTGGTGTCTGATCAGCCCCGAGAATGAACCGCAGGCCTTGCCACAGTGGAAGCAGCAGGTGGGCTGCTCTGTGAGGTGGGCCTTCTGGTGGCTGGCAAGATAGGCTTTCTTGGTGAAAGTCGAAGGACAGTGAGAGCATGAGAAGACCTTGAGCCTTGAAGGCTTTGCTGGGTTAGGGTTGGAGTAGGTTTCCAGGCAGGGGGCTCTGGTGTTGGGTGCCTGGGTCCCGGTCACAGGCTGTGGGGTTGGAGTAGCTAGGGCCCAAGTTCTCACAGTGATCACCTGCTTCTTGGCTGCAGCTGCCTGCTTCCTGTCTATAGGTGGCTGGGTCTGATTCATAGGACCCTTGGTACTAAATATGGGTTCTTGGGTCCTGGCCACTGGTGCACGGTCCCCAGCCATAAGCCCCTGGCTGGATTCCTGGTTCTTGACAACAGGCTCTTGGGATCCAGCTGTGTTGCCTGGAATCTTCACAGTATGCTTCCAGTTTCCAGCCACTGGCTCCTGGTTTTGGTGTGTCCTCAGGTGTCGTTTGAGCTCAGACTGGTCCCGGAAGCCCTTCCCACAGAAGGGGCATGAATGGGGCCGGTAACCCAGATGGACACGGCGGTGACGACTCAGTCCAGAAGCATCACAGTAGGTCTTGCTGCAGAGAGAGCAGCAGAAGGGCCTCTCCCCAAGATGCATGCGCCTGTGGTAGCTGAGGGCCTTGGGGTTCCGAAATGACTTCCCGCACTGGCTGCAGTTGTGAGTCTGCTTGGGATTGTGAACAAACTGGTGGCTACGGAGGTTGGAGAGCTTGCTAAAACACCTGCCACAGGTGTGGCAGGTAAAGGGGGGCCCAGCCCAGTATGCTGGGAACACTGGGGTCCTGTCTGTGGACCCAGCTGGAGCAGAGGATGGGCCTGCCCCTCTGCAAGCAAGGGAGACCTTCCTGTCATTGCTAGTCCCCTCATCTCTCAGACTCTCTTGAAGTTCCTCCTTCTTGCCTCCTATGAGTAAGGAAGAATAACAAGACTCACCACAGAACCCAACAGAAGCTCCCCTCAATTCAGTCACACTACTCCCCCTCTTTCTCCCTCAGTCTCCCATTCAGCTTTCCACTCTCACTCTGACTTCATAGGCTAGAGGTAAGAATACACGTTTGGGTTTTCAGATGAGAAGTAATTAAAAATTTATCTGGGATCTTTCAACAAGATCAGAAATCAAAACTTTAACTTATAACCACATTTCTTAAAATGCATATTGTCTCATTTTCAATACTACTCATACTCCAATGGACACACCTCAGATATCCACAGTGGAACCCATAATATATCATGCAAATGGGGACACCTGAGATACTATTAATAATCAACCTAGGATGAGAAGTATAAGCCAAGATTGTCCTGGCAAACCAGGAATGTGGTCAGCCTGACCTTAAATTTCTCCTAAGACCTTATTCTATTCTCAGGAACAAGTCTCCCTGACTCCAACTCAGCATCAGGCTCACCTCCCTTTTCTCCCTTCTTGGAAAGGACTTTTTAATCAAAGGGGTCTTCCTGACTTAAGCAACCTCCATGTAGTCTCTCAATCCCTAGAAACTGAAGATGCTTAATTATCCTGAAAGACTTAGATATTCATCTTCTTGAAGCCAAGGGACTTGAGCAGATGATCTCAAGGTCTCTTCCAGCTCCAAGTCTGACCAGGCTGGAAGGATGCAGGTTAGCAGAGGAGATACAAATCCCTGATCCTCTCAGTCAGCTTTCCCTCCTCCTAGGGCATGTCCTGGACCCTTTCCATATTTCTCTCTCCTTTGCAATTCTTACCAGAAGGGAGGCCTTCTCCACTTGGGGGACAGAGATCTGCTCTCCACTGTTTCTCTTCTTGTTCAAGCTCGGTGATCAGATCTAGATGAGACAAAAAGATTCTGACTAGTAAATGGGAAAGGGGGGAGCTGAAGTCCCAGGCTTGGTCCCTTCACACCTGATGAGGACAACAGACTACCTTCATCCATATCCTTGGTTTAAGAACCATAATCTTACGGGCAGGGAGGAAAGCTCAAAAGACTAGCTTCTAACAAAGTGTCTGGTATATCATACCAGTGACTCAGTAAATATTGATTGGATGAATAGGCAAATTTGCATATTTGGAGAATACTGTCATGTTGCAAGTGTTATCTTTGCCCTCAGGCAACTTTCATCTCTTCTCATTTTATCCTAAGCTTACTGACCCAGATCTTTCATGTTTGGAAAGTATGAAACGAAGGGTCAGTGAAGTTAATTGTGAGCTGATCTACCTGCCCAGGAAAACCCAATGTTCCAGGACCCCTAGGGGCTTGCTGAGGGAACCCCTCCTCTTACCCACAGATACCAGGTGTTTGAAGGTCTCTGACATAACATCCTGGTAGAGGACCCTCTGCCTGGCATCTAGACATTGCCATTCTTCCTGGGTGAAATTCACTGCCACATCCTCAAAGGTAATTGGCTTCTGGAAGAGCAGGAGAGACTCAGGGAGTCTGCACACATTCAGATACAGACATCCAGTCTCAAAGTTCAGAAAACTAAAAGAAAATTAAAACCGTGGAAGGAAGGGAGAAATATGAAAAGACAGGCACATAGCCAGCTGCGACCAGCTCTGCAAACCAGCTGAGCCTGAGAGGAGTGGGTGGGGAGATTAAGAAAACAGAGATAGCAAGAAAGACACAGAAACCAAAGTTGGGATCAGGAGGATCATTGACTGCTGGTGGCAGAACAGTGGTGCAGTTTTATTTCAGAGTACTGCTTATATATACAGGCTCACTTTCTGTGAGCTGCCCACAATGATGTCACTTTTGGTGTTGTCACTTCTGGCTCATCTCACACCCAGTGATCTCATTTCCAGCCCTCCATAGCCAGCAACTTTAATGTATAGAAAGGAAGAAAAGAGAAAGAAACATGTGAGAGGGAACATGAGGAGTATATACTGAATATAAACAGAGAAAACAAGTGAAGGAAAAAAGCCTGCACTTGACAAATTTCAGGAGATACTCCACGAAGAATGACAGGGTGTTGCAGGGACTGAGAAAGGCTTGTAGCCCCTTTTCCTGGGTGGTGTTCAGCTTGGAACAGTCTGAGATTCCACTGCTCTGTAGACAGGAGAATGGATGAAAGAGCTCAGAGTCTAGGAGCTGGTCCTTCCCTCTCTCTATCTTGGTCTCACCTTCACCCATGCCTTCCACCAGCACTCTCTCTTCATGGCTTCCAGCAGGGCCTCCTCGGCCACCTGAGGGAGCTTCTGTACAGGTTCCACCGGCTTCAGCTGGCCAAACACCTTCTGTTTCATGGTGTCTCTTTCTAGCTTTTCCACTCCTAGCATGGCCCCCAAGACTGACTGAACTCCTTCCTGGAGCTATCTACCTCCCAGTTACTGAGCAGATAGAGAGGCTTTGCAAAGTCCTCCGGATGTGATGCAGCTTCCAGTAACAAATATACCTACTCGAAGGGGCTTTCTCTTTTGTTCTGCTGTCCAAATTCTCTTCTTTCACAACTGAGAATACCTGTGGTTCCCTCAAAGCCTAAGCTACATATAGAATTCAGGGACCTAGTCACCTTTGGTTCAGCTGCCATCATCCAGGAATGCCAAGTTGGGGCTATGAAGGCATCTTTCTGTTTTTTTCACCCTGCTTCTAGTCACTGGCTGGTGCCCACCTCTAGGAACCTGAAGTCAGAGAAGAACAAAACATATCAGCAAGAGAAGGGGAGTGAGGAGCAACAGTTTCTTTATTTGGTCAGGCAACACTAAGAATTATGAACCCTTATCACTGAATCCTCTCAGCACCAGCCCATGAGGTAATAATTACTGGCCCCATTTTAAGGAACCTTAAGCGCAGAGATGCTGAGTAGCTTGCTCCAGGGCACTCTTGGACACTGCAGAATCAGTGTCAAAACCTAGACTCTGCACCACTGAGGGCATGAGTTTCTCTGTCCTAAAGCACTCTCTAGAGTGACAGTATAATATTCTGGAAAGAAAGCATGTACCCGAGGTAGCCAGCTGGATCCGTCACAAGCCACCTTGTACAAGTCTCTTCACTTTGATTTGGTTTCACTGGAAAATTAGATTAAAGGAGACACTCTCTAAGAGCCCACTTAGGACCAAAAAAATACAGTTCTGTGGATTTTTAATACATACAGATTCTTGTAAAGCATAATACTGATAACAACCCGTCAGCAAACACTTCTTTGGGGCTCGCGATGAGCCCAGCACTGGGGTTGCCAGCCCATCCAGGAAGTTCTTGCTCTGAAGCACCCATGGCTCATCTCTAGCCTTTTCCTGCTGACAGCCACTTTCTCCACTTCTTACTCTTGAGATGGAATAATAAGAATAAAGGCAAAAACCATTTGACTTTATTTCTTTCACTTTTTTGGACGGGTGATAGAATTGACAATACCAGCAAGGAAAGGGCATTTGACAACAGAGCTAATGGGATCACTTAAAAGAAAGTTGTCATGGAAGGTGCATTCCTGGGCTCAGAAGCTGAGCCCCTCCTTCTCCTTCAGGACCTTTCAGTCATTCTGTGACATGGGCGGGTCTGGATGATTCTATCCTCCAGCCCAATACAATAAAACCAACACTTTGAAACAGTCCCAGAAACAGAATCCTCCATGTCCTGGCTATCCTGTTCTCCAGGACAGAAGACCAGCCTCTGTCACTAGTCCTCAGAATACCATTTGCTGGGGGTGGTAGAAAGAGGCCCTTCCTCCAGATTCTAAGCCGGCTCTCTGGTTCCGGGAGGGGGCATGGCCCCAGAGACTGGATTTCCACCGTCTTTTGCCCGCTTCTGGCACCTCTTTCTACCTCCGATGGTACTTTCTTCACCCACAACCCCCCTGAGCTTAGATGCGCTGGCAAGCCAGGAAGGAGGCTGGGTAGATCTCACTGACTTTGGCGCAGTGGGGCTTATCCGACCCCGCCCTTCCAGAACGTGAATCCCTCGAGGGAATGTGCCGCCATTTTCCGGTCCTGAGTCCCCCCAGTTTCTAAGCCAAAACCCGACGATGGTTTCCCACAGCAATTCTGAGAATCTGCGAATCCCCAACTCTCCTGCAAGTTTTCGTGCATTCGCCCTCGCTGTGCCCCACCCGGTGCTCCCGCCACTGGAGTTTTCTGCCCTTTAGCCCTCGCCCTCCTCACGGCCTTCGGGTGTGTCTGCTCAGTCCCTGAAAGACCCTTTTCCCTACGGCGCCTTCCTGCCCCCCAGCTCTCTTACCTTCCGCCACAGCCTCCAGCTCCCGCACGCCGGCCCCGAGGCCTCCTGCGAGCCGGGCCTGGCAGGGCGGGTTTGGCTCCCACTGAACGGGCGCTTATTCACTCCCACTGAACGGGGCTTCTGTGGCCCAGAATCGGTCCCACTAACTGGGACGGCGTTGCCCGAGGCCCAAATGCCCCGAAACTTCATTTCTGGGATCCTGACTTTCTCAACGCTTGCCCGAAGCCCCTTCTCGGCGCCCGGTCCCCAGCATGGCCGGAGAGGTGGGCGCACCAGGCCACACCCCTGACCAGCCGGGTTTCCCCGAAGGGTCCCAGAGGTTGGAAGCTTCCCCAAGATTAGGGGTACGATGCTCCCCTCGCCGGCCAAGGTCAGGGGTAGGGAGTACGGGACAATGACCTGTATTTGCCTCCACCACCACGAGCTCAGCTCCCGGCTGCCCAACTTACCCGCCGCGTGCGGAGGACTGAGACCTCGGGGGCGTGTTCCCGGGCTCAGCCGTGAACCCGCTCCAGCCCAGCGCACCCTCCCCCTGGCGGTGGGCTTGAGGCGCCGGCGACCCCGCCCTGGCTCCTCCCCGGGCCCGCCGCTCCCCCCGCCCACAAGCCCCCGTGCACCCTGCTCGGTGACCCAGGGAAGGTGTGGGCCCGTCAAGGTCAAGAGTTCACAACCTAAGAAACCTAAAAGGAAGAGAGCCCCGCCCCGCCCCACCAGCCCCCAAGACTGGCCCTACCTAGCGCTAGTACCTGTTCTTATTCTCAAACTTAACTTACTCTTAAAAAAAAAATTCCTCAAAAAACTCAAAATAGAAATACCACATGACTCAGGAATTCCACTCCTAGGAATTTACCCTAAGAATGCAGCAGCCCAGTTTGAAAAAGATATATGCACCCCTATGTTTATCGCAGCACTATTTACAATAGCCAAGAAATGGAAGCAACCTAAGTGTCCATCAGTAGATGAATGGATAAAGAAGATGTGTTATATATACACAATGGAATATTATTCAGCCATAAGAAGAAAACAAATCCTACCATTTGCAACAACATGGATGGAGCTAGAGGGTATTATGCTCACTGAAATAAGGCAGGCGGAGAAAGACAAGTATCAAATGATTTCACTCATGTGGAGTATAAGAACAAAGAAAAAACTAAAGGAAGAAAACAGCAGCAGATTCACAGAACCCAAGAATGGACTAACAGTGACCAAAGGGAAAGGGACTGGGGAAGATGGGTGGGAAGGGAGGGATAAGCGGGAAAAAGGGCTATTACAATAACCACACATAATGTAGCGGGGGGTGGGGGTGGGATACAGGGAAGGTAGTATAACACAGAGAAGACAAGTAGTGATTCTATAACATCCTTTTATGCTGATGGACAGTGACTGCAATGGGGGTATGTGGTGGGGACTTGATAATAGGGGGTGTCTAGTAACCATAATATTGCTCATGTAATTGTATATTAATAATAGCAAAAAATAATAATAAAATAATTTTAAAAAAGAATGAATTACTTCTGATTAAACACACAACCACCAACCGACATCACCTAACAGCCCCAAGGAGAAAAATATCACAGGCCCCAGGAAAGAGAAGTGGAGGCACTTAGTACCGTAGAAAACCGAAGGCAAAAGGAGAGAATACAGAGTGACTTAAATGATGACAGACGGGACAGAGGTGGGAGAGTGGAAAGGGCCATATCCAGGTAAAGTTCTACTTACCTCGGCCATGTACTGAACCCAATTCAACCCTTCTCAGCAATATTTTTTCAGAAAAGATTTTGTAAAAAAAAAAATCAGTCCAACAGAAATCAATTTATTTTCTGTCCACTTAATTAGCACTTATCGTGTTACATTTTGTATTATGATCATTTTTATATTCCTCATTGGCATGGGGTTTTACGATTTACAAAATACTTTTGTAAATGTGGTCTTCATTAAATCCTTACAAACATTGTGGGGTAGGAATTGTTATTCTGTCTTTACAGGCAGCAAACAGGCCCAGAGATGCTGAGCCTTGCCAAGCCCACATCCTGCTGCACTGGAAACCAGCGTCCACACTGGTGTCTGGGCTCCATGGTTCATACTGGATAGCTAGCAGGTTCAGGTTTTAAATTTGGGGAGTGTTCCCAAGTTACTTGGCACAATGCTCTGCCCTTGTGGACAGACAACTCATGGTGATGGGCTGAGAAGGCTCCTGAAGAGTCAGAGTGACGTAGCTGGCTGGTGGGGAAGGTGGCAGGATAAGCATGAGGTTGAGGCAGTCATGTAAATATTAACACCATCTTCAGACCAGCATGAAACAGACTGGTGGAAGGGATGGCAAATGCACTTTCCATTACCAATGAAAAAATTAAACCAGCCTTTCAATAAAGACAGGGTCTGACCCTGCACTTGCATAAACCTGCCTCACTTGCCGTGCCCTAATCCTGGTCATGGTTCCAAATTACTTTATTTACAAAACTAGGCAGCTGGTCTCCAGACCATAACCTACTGCTCTGATTTGCACCTCAAATCTTAGAATCAGCAAAGAGACATGGCATGAATAGGACATTTATTCATATATTCTATAAGAATTAGACCATTGGTTTGGGACAGGGATTGGTACAGACCCTGTTTTATTCATCTCTGCATCTGTTTCAGCAGCACTCAGTGCAATGTTTAATTTGCACAGATACTCAACGGAATTATAGTTTATGATACAGACAGGAGAACAGCACCATATGCCCTATGATGCATTGCGAATCCCTAAAACAGAGAAGAAAACTGGCAGTGGAAACTGACTCAACTCTGATGACAGAGACTGAGGAATATTCTGAAATGTGGGGTGGAGGGGAGGCCAAGGGAACTACACTAAGGCAGAATAAGATACCAGATAGACATTGAGGTTTGTGTGTGGAGAGAATAATCAGAGGAGTGCTGGGTAGTGTGGAAGCCTCTATGAAGCCTGGATGTAAAGATTCTAAGGACCTGGGTTTGCTAGAACTGAGGGCTGATAAGAAGGGGAAAAGGTAGAAGCTGTCTTGGTTCTCATATATGTGGTTCCAAATACTGACACCAACCCTTGAGCTAACCACCGGATTGATGATGGAGACCCTGGTCTGGAGTTTAGCGACAACCAGGGCACCAGTTGGACAGCTGTTTTTAAATCAGCTTCCTAGTTCTTGGTCTGTACCAACTATTTCCCCAATTCTTTCTCAATAGGCAATAAAACGGAAGACCTCAGCCCCATCCTAACCATCTAGCAATCTGTAGAAAACTTCCTTGGAGCTCCACAAACCCTTTGAGCTACTGTCGAAGTTCATCAATATGTCATGACCCTGTTTACCCATAAGCAGGACCCAGACAATAGGAAAATCCTCACTCCCTCCCCTGTCCTTGGAATATATATGTTCCACCTACTATTGCCATACTGGAAGCTGTTTCAAGGACACAGCCTTAAGAGAGTAATGTGTTGTTGAGACCGTCTGGATTGAATATATGACTGAACCCAAAGCCTCTTTATAAACTTGTTAAAGACTATGCCAGGCGAGTGCAGAGATCTACTCATTTTGTGACCACCCAAGATGAGCCTCATATATAAGTTCCTTTGCTTATTAGAACTGCTGCCTACCAATCTGGAGTGGCCTGCCTCTTTCTTTGGTCTCTCCTTGCCCCATGTACAGGTGCCAAATTTCAGATTTCACCTGCAAAACAGAGGTTGCGAACCAACCGCTACAAGTCTCTGTGATTGATGATTTTGCTGACTGGAGCCTCTGACAAAGGGATCAAGGTGAATGCCCACAGAGAGCCTGTTTTTTGCAGATTGCGTCCCTCGTGGCCTGGATGCATCATCATACCAGGTATGACTAGACATTCAACATCATAAACCAGGCACAAAGGATTCAGTTTCTGATTTGGACTTGTGACCACTGTCAAAAGCTAACCCTTTTGTCTTACGGTGAGGGAGACCACACAGCAAGGGGCATTGTCCACACCTCCTCCTGGCAGATGGACTTCATTGGATCTTTGACCACCTCTCAGGGCTATGTAGCGCCTTACCACTGTTGACACTTTTTTAGGGTACAGTGCTGTTATTCTAATCCGATAAGCCTATTCCAGCCACATCATTGTATCCCTTGAAACTAACTTGTGTCATGTTTTTAGCTTTCCATACCATTTTTGATCTGACAATGGTGTGCCTTTTATTGCAAAACCTCTGGACAATGGGCTGATAACTAAGGTAATCAATGGACCTTGCATGCTTACTACTATCATTCATAGGCTAAAACAGCCTTATCAAGAGTGGACTAAAAAGGATTTTTTTACTCTTCTCCCTCACCTCCTCCTGGTCCAAATACCTTAATAAGGCAGCTTACTCACTGAATGCTATCCCCCAAAAAGGATCATCTCCTCTTAGTCACTTCCTGAGGGCTGATCAGGATGGAAGGGATGGGAGTTATACAGGCCTATTTTGGAAAGACCTTGATGCGTCTTCCTTTTCCCTAACAACCTAATAGCAATCCCAGATTTGCCTGGCTGGTACATCCTCTGGGTGGCAGCCCGGTCAAAAAAAAAAAGGCCGGGGGTGGGGGGCGAGGGGGGTGGTGCGGGGAGGGGAGGACACGGCCTAAGGGATTCTAACTTAATTTTGACCCAGCTACTTGTATTCTCTTGTTGGACTTACTTGGTCCTATATTATAAAGACAATGACCTCTGGACTGAGTACATTGCTAAGTCCCAAGTCTCACATAGCCCATTACGTAGGGGACATAATGGATATCTCCATGGTTTTATAGAAAAGTTTTTGTCCCGCCTGTTGAAACAGGGAAGGATTCTGATTGGTGCAATTTGGGTCACATGCCAGCTCCTGTAGCCAAACACCATCTACACTGATGTCAATCACTACAGCCAAGAGGATAGGGTACTATGATTGGCTGGGGCTTTGGATGAAAGCAGTTCTCTAAGAGGAGGAGGGTGGGATTTTGTTTACTAGAAAAAGGGGCCGTGGACAAGTAAAAAAAGACAAAGCCCACACTTACAGACCATAACTTTATGTATATAAAATATAAAAATATCTGGATACATTATATGCACATTGCAAAAAATTTGAGAAATCCTTGGCTACATTTCCTACTCCTCTCAACAGAGTTTTCTGTCAATATGGGAGACTTCAGACAATTCATTCTCTATTGTCAGGACATATTAAGCAAGATATGTTGGTAGTTACATGAGAAAATGGTGTTTGACTCATGGCAAACGCTTAGTAAATTTTATTTTCTCCCTCTACACCACTACCCTCCTTTGTGCTATGGGGTTACCAACAGACACGTCATGATAGATGAGGTATAGTTTATTCACAGGACAGTAGGTAGCAGGTAAATTTTGGAAAGGCTATGCTATCACGGTGTTGCTGACCTGCTCACCACCCCCTTGAGGGGGGATAACTCATCTTGTTCAGCCTTATTCTCATCTGTGATGATAATCCAATGAAAGATTTTATAATTAGATCTATTTAAGATACACCAATCTTGTACACCATACATCCTGAAGCTCAGTTTTCAAGCACTTCACCTTTCATGGTTAAAGATAACATCAGGTATACTTTAATGAGTTCAAAGTCTTCGCTCTTGTACCTGACTCAGTATGAGGGTTACAGTAATTATCTCTTTGTCTCATGCCCCTGTAACTTAGTAATCTGTTTCTATTTTGGGCTTTCTGAACCCTCAACTGTTCGTTCAGCTCAGCCTATGACTGAGGCTTGTCCCATCCCAAGTGGAACCCAACTCAATAGTTCTATATATAGACTGGTTTTGTCCACACTGCTGTCTTCCTGTTTTGGTGTTTTATCCTGAGCCCTACAATTGTGTGCTTATCCTGTTCCTTTGGTACTCCACTCCAATTCCTTAAATGGGTTCTAGTTCCCTGCCTATCTCCAATTTCACAGAACTACTGACTTTGCCTTCTTGTTCTCTAAGGACTGGATTCCTAACCCTGAATTGTCGATCCCTCTTCCATGCTGCCTCTGCTGCCAAATGCCTGTCAGTCTTCTGCCTGTCACTGGCACCTTCTCCTCTTACCATTCCACGCTTAACTGTCCACTGATTTAGCTGTATGGAGCTCTTTAATGTTTCAGTAAAAGGGGATTTAGTGGATTGATGGGCACGGAAACCAGAATGCAGGCAGCTGGTACAGACTTTCTAAGATAACTGGCTTTAGAAATTGTATGGTAGCTTAATTAAAAGAGAGCTATTTGAGCGTATTTATAAGTCAATAGGAATCATCCCACTGAGAAGCAGTAACTGGATAAAGAGAAAGAATAGCTGTTAGCATAAGGTTATGAGAAAGTGGAGAGGCACCTTCCACTACAAGAATAAAGAGAAAAAGAGAGAGAAGAAAAAGTGAATGAGCAGATGCAAGAGAAGATGAAGAAACAAAGTTGGTAGGAATACTTACTACCTTGGTTCCAGTCTTTTGTGAGGCCCTATTATATGAATGTTTTAAGATAGTGTCTGTTGATTCCCCCTTTTTCTTTGTATTAGTCCAAGCAACTTTCTAAGGTTTGCAAACAAAAAACTTTGACCACAATGTGACTAAAGCTAAACTCATCAAACTTTTCAAAATTATTTTTAAAGTGTAGACTCTTGACTTCAATCCAGTTTAAGAAATCCCAGAGTCTCTAGTACAATTGAAACCCACTACTCAAGACTTGTTTTTCCTCTCTAAACAGATGATCTTACCTCCTGCATCAGAGAAAATAAGCTATGTTAAGGAAACTCCTTCCTTTTTACCCCAAATATGTGTACGTCAACCCCCAGCCCTTGTACCTTGCCTCCAGATAATTTCTACTATATTCACATGGAAAACTTTCTCAGGAAAATGGTATCAGTGGGTGTCCTCCTCAAATAATAAGTTTCTTTGTTTTCTGTGGGATTAATATAGAAATCAAGTATAGAAATCAAATGTATAATCATATATGACTTGATTATTTTTCCTGTAATTCCTGATAAGTGATGAAGAACAGAACAAACAAGACCAAAACAGTTTCTGGGACCTAATTGCCCTTGCTAGCGTTTCAATACCATGTAAGACGTTGCGCCCTAGGAGACTGGAGACTGCCGAGGGTTAAGTTTAGAGTTAGTTAGTGGTTGTCTGTTAAGTCCCCCACACAGAATTCTATTGTTGTTAACTTGAATTTGCACAATAAATACGAAGGGTGCCCTCTTAGCACCACTCTTGCGCTGTTAAGCCTTGAGTCCCCTGGCTGGCCTTTTCAGGTCTTCGATAACTCATCGTCTCTCCTCCATTATCTGCGGGTCAGAAGCAGGAAGGGATCGACATTTTCTTAATCTTAAAAAGATTGTAATTTACCAATCTATTTGATAGCTTGTCAGGTATCTTTCATTTTGGATAGAACTTAGCATTGTAAAAACATATTCAAATGGAAAATCCTAATGGTTTGCAACTACATTGTTTTGCATACAACCACCCAGTTTGCTGCTTGGGCTAAAATTACCAAAATATTGGCTAATGCCAATATTCACAAATTTAGCAGTTATTTCTGCAATTGCTTATAAAATCAGACACCACTAAGCACATCTACCAACAGCTGCTCCTCAGTATTTAAGTCCACCACATTTCTTGTTCCCCAAACAAAATACAAGTTTCCCCCACTTTCTGAAAGTTCACACTATACCACTTTGCTTTTACAAAAGGCCTATATTATTACTACCGTAAAGGCTTTTTTCATAAAAGCAAAAATCCTCTTTGGATTTCTTTCAGTTAGAGAAAACAGGTAAAAGTGGCACAACATGAACTACTTCTTTTTAAGCCATTTTTGCTTATGAAAGGTTTTATAGGAACACTCTACTTTTGGAAAGTGGGGAAACCTGTATTTACTTACTTGAAATCAAGTTCAAATAACATTAAAGTTATCCTTAAGGAAACATTTCCCATTGCCAGCAGGGTGGGGCTGTATGGAAGGGGCTAGGTAGGTTCTCAATCAGCTGCACTTTAGATACAGGTGGGGCTAAAATAAATAAATAAATATTGTCAAGCGATATTTCAGTGTATATCCCTACAGATTTCTTTTTTCCATTCTTGGCCCAACCTGTTTTCTGGAGTTTCTCTTTACAATAATTTTGGCTAGATGAGAACTGTACTCTCATGCCTTGATGGCATTTCCTGACCCACTGTCACCTTTTAAAAACTGAACTTTTTAGAACTCAATTTCCAATCCCATTTTAATAAAAGGGTTGATGCCAAAGGTATGACTACAAACACTGGAACTCTGACCCAAATGGGAGTATTTTGGACAGTGGGGGAAACCTGTTTTTTATACTATTTTGTTAATTCAATAATTTTAATTTCCTTTTACCCACCAGTTTTATTCTTCTGTTACTTCCCATTGTCTGAGTCAAACTGTTGCTATCCAAGATCCTATGTGCTCTGACCCTGACAGTTCTTCATGGTTTCATCTACTGCCTCTCCCCTAGCCCTTAGTCTTGTGCAGGTCCTTTGCACCTGCTGATCCCTGGGCCTAGGTTTCCTTTCTTATCAAATCTTCCATCCTTCAGTTCAAAGTGTTTACCTCTTCTCCAAAACTTTTCCAAGAGGCTTTTTAGTTCTATTACAAAGGGCTGTGCAGTCCTTCTCCATTGCTTCTGTAGCACTTAGAACACTTCTATTAGCTTTATTCTTCCTGTAATATAAGTAGCAATGTCTTTACCACTAGATTGCAAACTCTCACAGTGCAGAGGACCCTGACTTACCCATCCTTATATCCCTGGCAATCAGCAGAGTGCTGGACTAACAGGGTTCAATACGAATGGGATGAATAAAGATGCTTTATGTTTAAATAAACCATGTTTTTGCCTCCTGGGTAATGTCTTGTCACGATCTCTATTATGTTAGCTCATCCCATATTCTGCCTTCCATGGTATCCTGTGTCCAGATATTTCAAACAAGTTCCTCCAATACATAAGCACCTGGCTTACCTATTATTATCAGCCTAAGTTTTTCCTCTGCTGTTTTTCCTTTTCTACTAATTGGCCTCTTTTCATTGGTATCTTCCTTTTGCATTTTAAGCCCAAACTATGGGAGTTTTCATACCTCTATCTGGGTAGACATTATAGCACAGTATGAAAGGAGAGGAAGAAAACTGAATGAAGGACAATTCATGATGTTACCTAGCATTTTATGCTTACGAAGCACTTTATTTTTTACCTCACCGTAACACTTGGGTGGGGAAGAATTTATTTTCCACACTGTCAGTCCTAAGGGTAAGAGCTTCCTCACATCAGTCAGCATGTGGCAGAGCTGGAACCCAAAACAAATCTCACAATTCTAAACTCAGAACTCTATTGGGGCTAAGTCACAAAGTGCTTGAGGGCTAAGAAACTTGGACTCTTCTCTAGCAGACAAGGAACTGTTAGATACTCTTTGACTAGCGTCTCCAGGAACTTTAGCACCCTGTCCTCCTTCTTTGGCCATCCTTTTGTTCAGACTTCAATGAAACTTTATTTTATGATGTTGCCAGGTACCTTGAGAGGAGGGCATGTAGGTGACCTTTTCTAGAAGGCAGCGGAGAAAACATTCTGGGAAAGGAGATAAATAAAATCCAGAATTTTACTGAAGAGTATTAAAAAGCAAATTAATAAAGATATTTTAAACCTCAGCTGAAATATAAGAACAAAGAAAGGTTGACTATGATTGCTCACACACAGGACGTAAGGAGGTATAGTTGAATATTATCAGCTGTTTTTGTATTTTGGGCCTGGCTCTCTTGGCTGTTTTCAGCAGTTAACAAATGTCCTCCTTTCTTTTGATAAACATTAAGTCTAATATGTGCTAGACTCTACAGAACAGACTTATGAGTGTAAAAACACAACAGAATGGAAATCTAACAAGTTCCAGGACCGGGCTTATCATATGAATGTACCACAACTTATATACCTTGGAAAAACTCTTGCATGTGTGCTCCAGAAACATGTTAAGGGGATGTTTATAGAAGTACAATCTGTAGAAGAAAACACAAAAGCAAAAACTGGAAATAGCCCAAATGACCTCAACAGAATAGGTAATTAAGATGTGGCATATTCATGTCATAAAAATGAACTACACTAGAAATATACATTTGGATTGATGGTTTACCTATGTACAGACAATGTTAAAATCATGAGATTTGGTAAGATTAACAAGAGAGCAAGTTTGGGAAGAAGTCTAAATATTTAGCCCAGGAGCTCTGCAGAGACTGGAAAGATGAGGAGGAATAAACAAAAGACTTAGAAGGAACAATCCACGAGGTTGGAGAAAAAGCAGGAAAGTGTGTTATCCTGGAAATAAGTAAGGAAGCTGTTTCAAAGAGGATAAAAGAGAAAGAAAGAAAAGAAATGAATTACAGTGCCACATATCAACATGGATTAATTCAAAATAGTAATGGGCAAAAGAAGAAAATCATACACAGTATATTTACAGTTATACAAAGGCCATAAACAGGCAACTATGAATAATTATCTCATTCAGGAATATGTACATAGGTGGTAAAAACTATAAAAAGGTAACAATTATCACAAAATTGAGGATAATGATCACCTCTAGGGATGAGGGAGAGGGAATGTGAAGGGGAAGAGCACATGGGGCCTTCTGGGGTGAGGTAATGTTTCATTTCTCAGCCTGAGCAGTGGATACCTGGATTTTTTTTACTGTTCTTCCAACTGTACATATACATTTCACTTGTATATTACATTTCACATAGAAAAGAAAGAAGACTACAGGACAAAAGAAAAGCATTAAGCATGACTCATGATTTAAGTAAGGGTGCTAGGGAGTAATTATGGTATCGCTCACACACAGTACAAGGAAATGAAAAGGTGACTAGAGTTTGTGAAGTGGAGATGATGGGTTCAGGCGTAGCCAAACTGGGCGCTTTAACCACAGACATTTATTTTTGTGCAACTGTCCTAAGATCAGTTGCTTTGATGCTAGATTTGGAGGAGAAAAGAGGGCAGGGCAGATGACCTCACCAATTTGTATGTCCAGCACTGGAAATCTTTATGGTAAAAAATTATTAAGAGTTATGTGTCAGGTTACTTTCTACTCCCACTCAACTCAGAGGGTTTATCATTATTATGCTATTGATTTGGATTTCTAAGTCTTCTGTCTCCTGCATTTGCACAGAAAGTCCACAGTGCTTTTTGAATCTTCAAGTGATTAGGGAGCCTCTCAAACAAGGGAAATAAACTGATACTAATGTAAGATGAGCAGATTTATCATACCTGAAAATACCGTCAAAGACAGAAAGGTGATTGTGGGACAGAAATCTAGAATAATAGAAGTTAGGGTTATCTAGTGCCACGCTATACAATATATGGTGGTCACCATATACTGAAATATATTTTATTTATAAAATAAAAAATTCAGTTTGTCAGTTATACTAGCCATATTTCAAATGTTATATAGCCACATATGGCAAGTGACTACAGTGCTGAAGAGCAAAGACAGAGAACAGTTATATCACTGGAGAAAGTTCTATTGGACAGTGCCGATCTAGCTATATCTTGGGTAAATGGTCCTACTAGACAGAAGAATGGACATCAGAATGATCGCAACTCAAGTATAATATTCCTTAGGGCATCCAGTTTCCATTTCTTTGATTTTCTACTAACTCTGAAACCCTACTTTCCCAACTTTCTGGTGTCTGGAAAGAAAAATAACTGATTAGAAAACCATAAATTTTCATTCTGCTTGATCAGAATTCTGTTTTCATAAATTTGCTCTCTGACTTATCAACGAGTGTTGGAGGACATCTGTTTGAGCGGGTGAATTTGGTACCCTGAGTATACCCTGAGTATATCCTAACATTGGGAAGGTCTTGCTTAAGTGGGTGATGGAAAGTGACAAACTGTGGAGCTGGAAGAAATGTGAGAGACCTCTACACTCCCTTCTCTGACCCTCCTCCTCATCCTGCTTACCTAGGCCAGGTTGGGTGTCCCTCAGCACCTATACATACCTCTATAATAACCCTTACCACATTTTATTATGCTTATAGAGTGAGCTACACCATTACCTGTAAACTAATCCAGGGCAGGGACTTCTCTTTTCTTGTTGTAACTAACAATGCCTGGCATACAGGAGGTTCTCAAAATTAAGTTTCATACAAATAAAATTGTATAGTGCAAGTTAAAGAGTTTTAGGACTTGGTTAGCAGTTTCCTGATAAAGGTATGAATGGCAATGAAATGAAAGACCATATACTGACCTATAGCAACCACATCAAGATAACTTTTAAGGGTTGAGAATAGAGGAAATGGGAGAGGCAGATTAGAACAAGCCTTATTCACCATTACTGCCCAATCCAGGTGTTCCCAAGTGGGGAAACTAATATTTATGAAGCATCTAATATATCCTATGCTTTACAAAAATAAAATTACTCCCATAAATGCTATGAAATATTATTATTCCTCTAAAGATGAAGAAAGTGAACATCAAAAAAAGCATAAGTAACTTGAACAAACATAACGCAACTAAAAATAGTTAAGCTAATTTTCAAGTCCAGAACTACCTCATATTTCTGTACCTGATACAAATAGGAATATTCACTGAACCCTGGAGAAAGATGAAAACTAGCATTAAAAAAAAAGGTTAAGAGACATAATTTTATCATAAAAGCATTGAAACTTTACTAATCTTTTATTTTTCCTATTTGACTTCTCAAAAAGCATGGCATAGTTAAGAATTTTCTTTGATGTGGTTTTATAATTGTATCCTCTTATTCTCTATTTTGACACTTTTCCATAAGAACATTCACTTTAATCTGACTTCTACTGCATGGCTGGAAAAGTGGATATGCAGTAACGTTTTCAAACTCTTTAACCTCTTTCTTTAGTCTCTCATGCTTCTCGTGTGTGTGGCTGACTCTGGCTTCTTCTCAAGATTCTTTCCTTGAGCTTACTCTGTAAGTTCTCTTCCTCAAAGCATGCGTTCCTGGTGATCTTTAATTTGGATCTGCTCCCTCTCATTTACCAACTTTCTTCTCTGTGTGTTCTGGATGTTATGCTCTTCTGGAACAATTTTTGGGAACATTGTTCAACTAAGGGGATGTAGTAATGGTATTAATGTTTTATGCTTAAGAGTTCTGACCTGTCCTGCTCGATGTATGTGCCTTTCTGTGTGTTTCATCTCTCTCTCAGGTACCCAATAATACCATTTTTGTCTGTCTATGCTTTGGATTGTTTTCCCCTCCAATTTCTTCTTGATTTCACCACCTGTCTCTTGTTCTTTCACCATTTCCACTGTTCTTTTATTATAGTAAGACTCTGCCTTGGCAAGCCAGTAGTCAAGAGAAAGAGCCTTCTCCCTACAGTGTTTCATGCTCCTCTTGATGTTTTTCCGTTATCAGTTGTCATGCTGCTGTTGAATGCACACCACCTAGATTCTGTCAAAGTGGGGTACAGAGTTTTATAATGTGACCCAGTTTTTACTTCCAACACATTTAATAACAGGAGCTTACCCTCACTACAGACACCAAGAAAAGATGTGTGAGCTTTTATTTACTTCAGTGTAACTCCCATCACTCCTACATGAGCCTGTGAGTTCTGAAAGTTCAAGTACTCACCATACAAATCAACAACTAGTTTTTAGAAATATACTGTTAAAAGAGTTTTCAAAATAATACTTTGCTCTGCAAGTATGGATATAGCCAGAGAACATATAGATAGAAAACATCTGCCAGTGTAGACATACCAGGAGGTGTCACCTGGGCTGCTAGAAGGATTTTAAACCTAAGGCCCCTTCTCCTAGTAGTTCCAAACTGTATGATGTGAAGATAATTTATGTACCAAGATTTTCTTCTCCAGTGGGGACTGTTGACCTGAGCAAATCTAGGTCTTTATATGCTTTAGCCCGGACAATCTGGAAGATAAAACAGCAAAGGTAGTTAGAATGTCAGGGGGTGCCAGAACACATCTGCTCACCCAACTGTTTTGGCCAAGACCAAGGGTATTTCCCTTCAGAAAGAGGAAACCTACTATAGGCAGGACTACAGCAGGGCCATTTCCTCCATGGGAAACCACTACATTCCTATGGTGAAGAATAATGAATGCTCTTTTAGTAAGAACATATAATCCTCCTATGCAAACTAAAAACATACTTCTCCTGTGGATTACACATGAACCATTCTGAATCTTGTATCAAGGGTTGGGAGACAGAAGAGACAGGCTCCTTGGTGAAGCATTGCCCAAGCACATTAATATCACATTGCTTAGTCCCCCAGCCTACATTGTCTTCTGAGATAATTACAGATTCCAGTGTTATCAGTTCATTCTCTTTCTGCAGTTTCTCAATCCGGGCCCTCTCTGCCTCTATCAGCACATACAGCATCTCTGCCCTGTAATCTTTTGTTCTGAAATTTTGTTCTTATTTGATTGTACAGCCCTATGCTTGCCCGCCGTAAACTGCCAATCATCCTTTATCTTAAATCCATTATGAGACCATTCCATGTTGAAACCCTTAGATGGGAGTTTGTAGTTACTCTGGGTTTATTTATAGTACAGGCTGATGGCAGCACAAGTGAAGACTACCAACTTTTTATGTGTCATCCCTGGTCTAGCCTGAGTTTACTGTGAGGTCGTATTTAAGCCAATGAGGATGCCTGGCATTTCATGTTTGTGCTTTATTTATACTATTTATGGTTAAGAACATGGGCTCTGAAGCCTGACAGGGCTATGCCCTAATTCCACCACTCTTAGATGTATGACTCAGGACAAGTAACTTAATTTCTATGTTAGTTTCCTCATCTGTAAAGTGGAAATATAAGATAAAAACAACCTCTTGGGGTTTTAAAGAACAAATGTGAATTAGATTAAAGAGCTTGGCACAATGCTTGATACATGGTTAGGTTCTCAATAAATGGCAGTTCTCTATCCTACACATGTCAAGTCCCTGACTCTCTTATAAAGTCTTTCCCATCTACTCTATGTAACAGTGATTTTGCCTTCTTCTGAACATTTAACATTTTTACTTCCACAACTCACTTGCAAATCAGTCATGGTTTGCATTGTGGTATCAAGAATCATATACCACCTATTACCATTTTTTCCTTTTTAAAAAATTTTTCTTTTGGTATCATGAATCTACAATTACATTGTGCAACATTATGGTTACTAGACTCCCCACATCATCAAGTCCCCACCACATACCCCATTGCAGTCACTGTCCATCAGCGTAGTGAGATGCTATAGAATCACTACATGTCTTCTCTGAGTTGTACAGCCCTCCCCATGCCTCCCCACTACATTACATCTGCTAATTGTAATGGCCCTTTTTCCCCATTGTCCCTCCCTTCCCACCCATCCTTACCACTCCCTTTCCCTTTGGTAACTGTTAGTCCATTCTTGGGTTCTGTAAGTCTGCTGCTGTTTTATTGCTTCAGTTTTCTTCTTTGTTCTTATACTCCGCAAATGAGTGAAATCATTTGATACTTGTCTTTTTCCGCCTGGCTTATTTCACTGAGCATAATACCCTCTAGCTCATTCCATGTTGTTGCAAATGGCAGGATTTGTTTTCTTCTTATGGCTGAATAATATTCCATTGTGTATGTACCACCTCTTCTTTATCCATTCATCTACTGATGGACACTTTGGTTGCTTCCATTTCTTGGCTATTGTAGATAGTGCTGCAATAAACATAGGGGTGCATATGCCTTTTTCAAACTGGGCTGCTGCATTCCTAGGGTAAATTCCTAGGAGTGGAATTCCTGGGTCAAATGGTATTTCTATTTTGAGTTCTTGAGGAACCTCCATACTGCTTTCCACAATGGTTGAACTAATTTGCATTCCCACCAGCAGTGTAGGAGGGTTCCCTTTTCTCCACATCCTCGCCAACATTTGTTGTTGTTTGTCTTTTGGATGTTGGCCATCCTTACTGGTGTGAGGTGATATCTTATTGTGGTTTTAATTTGCATTTCTCTGATGATTAGCAATGTGGAGCATCTTTTCATGTGCCTGTTGGCCATCTGAATTTCTTCTTTGGAGAATTGTCCAGGTCCTCTGCACATTTTTTAATTGGATTATTTGCTTTTTGTTTGTGAGGTGCGTGAGCTCTTTATATAATTTGGATGTCAACCCCTCATCGGATATGTCATTTGTGAATATATTCTCCCATACTGTAGGATGCCTTTTTGTTCTACTGATGGTGTCCTTTGCTGTACAGAAGCTTTTCAGCTTGATATAGTCCCACTTGTTCATTTTTGCTTTTGTTTCCCTTGCCCTGGGAGATATGTTCATGAAGAAGTTGCTCATGTTTATGTCCAAGAGATTTTTGCCTATGATTTTTTCTAAGAGTTTTATGGTTTCATGACTTACATTCAGGTCTTTGATCTATTTTGAATTTACTTTTGTGTATGGAGTTAGACAATGATCCAGTTTCATTCTCTTACATGTAGCTGTCCAGTTTTGCGAACACCAGCTGTTGAAGAGGCTGTCATTTCCCCATTGTATATCCATGGCTCCTTTATTGTATATTAATTGACTGTATATGTTTGGGTTAATATCTGGACTCTCTATTCTGTTCCACTGGTCTATGGGTCTGTTCTTGTGCCAGTACCAAATTATCTTGATTACTGTGGCTTTGTAATCAAAGCTTGAAGTCAAGGAGCATAATTCCCCATTTTATTCTTCCTTCTCAGGATTGCTTTGGCTGTTCAGGGTCTTTTGTGTTTCCACATGAATTTTAGAACTATTTGTTCCAGTTCATTGAAGAATGCTGTTGGTATTTTGATAGGGATTGCATTAATCTGTACATTGCTTTAGGTAGTATAGCCATTTTGACAATATTTATTCTTCCTAGCCAAGAACATGGGATGAATTTCCATTTGTTAGTGTCCTCCTTAATTTCTCTTAGGAGTGTCTTGTAGTTTTCAGGGTATAGGTCTTTCACTTCCTTGGTTAGGTTTATTCCTAGGAATTTTATTCTTTTTGATGCAATTGTGAATGGAATTGTTTTCCTGATTTCTCTTTCTGTTAGCTCATCTTTAGTGTATAAGAAAGCAACAGATTTCTGTGTGTTAATTTTGCATCCTGCAACTTGCTGAATTCACATATTAGTTCTAGTAGTTTTGGAGTGGAGTCTTTACGGTTTTTTATGTACAATATCATGTCACCTGCAAATAGTGACAATTTGACTTCTTCTTTACCAATCTGGATGCCTTTTATTTCTTTGTGTTGCCTGATTGCCGTGGCTAGGACCTCCAGTGCTATGTTGAATAACAGTGGGGAGAGTGGGCATCCCTGTCTTGTTCCCAATCTTAGGTGAAAAGCTTTCAGCTTCTCACTGTTAAGTTTGCTGTTGGCTGTGTGTTTGTCATATATGGCCTTTATTATGTTGGGGTACTTGCCCTCTATACCCATTTTGTTAAGAGTTTTTATCATGAATGGATACTGAATTTTGTCGAATGCTTTTTTAGCATCTATGCAGATGGTCATGTGGTTTTTCTTTTTGTTTATGCGTTGGATGATGTTGATGGATTTTTGAGTGTTGTACCATCCTTGCATCCCTGAGATGAATCCCACTTGATCATGATGTATGATCCTCTTGATGTATTTTTGAATTCGGTTTGCTAATATTTTGTTGAGTATTTTTGCATGTATGTTCATCAGCGGTATTGGTCTGTAATTTTCTTTTTTGGTGGGGTCTTTACCTCGTTTTGGTATTAGAGTGATGCTGGCTTCATAGAATGAGTTTGGAAGTATTCCCTCCTCTTCTATTTTTTGGAAAACTTTATGGAGAATGGGTATTATGTCTTCTCTGTATGTCTGATAAAATTCCTCAGTGAATCCATCTGACCGAGGGGTTTTGTTCTTGGGTAGTTTTTTGATTACCGATTCAGTTTTGTTGCTGGTAATTGGTCTGTTTAGATTCTCTGTTTCTTCCTTGGTCCGTCTTTGAAGGTTGCATTTTTCTAGGAAGTTGTCCATTTCTTTTAGGTTATGCAGCTTGTTAGCTTATAGATTTTCATAGTATTCTCTAATAATTCTTTTTATTTCTGTGGTGTCCATCGTGATTTTTCCTTCCTCGTTTCTGATTCTGTTTGTGTGTGGATTCTCTTTTTCTCTTAATAAGTCTGGCTAGGGATTTATCTGTTTTGTTTACTTTCTCAAAGAACCAGCTCTTGGTTTCACTGATTTTTTTCTATTATTTTATTGTTATCAATTTTATTTATTTCTTCTCTGATCTTTATTATGTCCCTCCTTCTGCTGACTTTGGGCCTCAGTTGTTCTTTTTTTTCCAGTTTCAATAATTGTGACGTTAGACTTTATGGAGAATGGGTATTATGTCTTCTCTATATGTCTGATAAAATTCCTCGGTGAATATTCAGTTGCAATTGTTCTTCCCTCTTTAAACAGGCCTGGATTGCTATATACCTCCCTCTTAGAACTGCCTTCGCTACATCCCACAGAAGTTGGGGCTTTGTGCTGTTGTTTTCATTTGTCTGCATATATTGCTTGATCTCTGTTTTCATTTGGTCATTGATCCATTGACTAGTTAGGAGCATATTGTTAATCCTCCATGTATTTGTGAGCCTTTTGGTTTTCTTTGTACAGTTTATTTCTAGTTTTATACCTTTGTGATCTGAGAAGTTGGGTGGTAGACCTTCAATCTTTTTAAATTTACTGAGGCTCTTTTTGTGGCCTTGTATGTGGTCTGTTCTGGAAAGTGTTCCATGTGCACTTGAGAAGAATGTGTATCCTGCTGCTTTTGGGTGTAGAGTTCTGTAGATGTCCATTAGGTCCATCTGTTCTAGTGTGTTGCTCAGTGCCTCTGTGTCCTTACTTATTTTCTGTCTAGTTGATATGTCCTTTGGATTGAATGGTGTGTTGAAGTCTCCTAAAATGAATGCATTGCTTTCTATTTCCTCCTTTAATTCTGTTAGTATTTGTTTCACATATGTTGGTGCTCCTGTGTTGTGTGCATAGATATTCATAATGGTTATATCCTCTTGTTGAACTGACCCATTTATCTTTATGTAATGTCCTTCTTTATCTCTTAGTTTCTTTGTTTTGAAGTCTATTTTGTCTGATACAAGTACTGCAACACCTGCTTTATTCTCCTTGTTGTTTGTATGAAATATCTTTTTCCACCCCTTCACTTTTAGTCTATGTATGTCTTTCGGTTTGAGGTGAGTCTCTTGTAAGCAGCATATACATGGGTCTTGCTTTTCCTTCCATTTGTAAATCTGTATCTTTTGGTTGGTGCATTCAGTCCATTTACATTTAGAGTGATTAGCAATAGATATGTACTTATTGCCATTGCAGGCTTTCGATTCGTGGTTACCAAAGGTTCAAGGGTAGCTTCTTTACTATCTAACAGTCTAACTTAACTTTCCTATTAAGCTATATAAACACAGTCTGATGATTCTTTATTTCTCTCCCTTCTTATTCTTCCTCCTCCATTCTTTATATGTTCGGTGTTTTATTCTGTACTCTTTTGCGTTTCCTTTGACTGTTTTTTGTGGATAGTTGATTTTATTTTTTGCCTTTAGTTGGTATTTGGATGGTCTGCTTTCTTTCCTGTGATTTTATTTTCTCTGGCGACATTTACTTAGCCTTAGGAGTGCTTCCGTCTAGAGCAATCCCTTTAAGATATCCTGTAGAGGTGGCTTGTGGGAGGCAAATTCCCTCAACTTTTGCTTGTCTGGGAATTGTTTAATCCCTTCCTCAAATTTAAAGGATAATCGTGCTGGACACAGTATTCTTGATTTAAGGCCCTTCTGTTTCATTGCGTTAAATATATCATGCCATTCTCTTCCAGCCTGTAAGGTTTCTGTTAAGAAGTCTGATGATAGCCTGATGGGTTTTCCTTTGTAGGTGATCTTTTTCCTCTCTGGCTGCTTTTAATACTCTGTTCTTGTCTTTGATATTTGCCATTTTAATTATTATATGTCTTGGTGTCGTCCTCCTTGGGTCCCTTGTGTTGGGAGATCTGTGGGCTTCCATGGTCTGAGAAACTTTCCTTCCCCAGCTTGGGGAAGTTTTCAGCAATTATTTCTTCAAGGACACTGTCTAACCCTTTCTCTCTTTCTTCTTCTTCTGGTACCCCTATAATGCGAATATTGTTCCGTTTGGATTGGTCACACGGTTCTCTTAATATTCTTTCATTCCTAGAGACCCTTTTATCTCTCTCTGCCTCAGCTTCTCTGCACTCCTGTTCTGTGATTTGTATTCCATTAACAGTCTCTTGCACCTCATCCAGTCTGCTCTTAAGCCCGTCAACTGATCATTTCATTTCTGTAATGTCCCTCCTGACTTCATCCTCAGCTCTTGCATATTTCTCTGTAGGTCCATCAGCATGGTTATGACTTTTATTTTGAATTCTTTTTCAGGAAGATTGGTTAAATCTATCCCACCAGGGCCTCTCTCTGGAGTTGTCTGAGTGATTTTTGACTGGACCAGATTCTTCTGTCTTTTCATGGTGATAGAAGTGGTCGCACGCAGGTGACACTTGTGTCAGCTGGGACAACAAAGTCCCTTCCTGCTTGTTGTTTGCCTTGCCCTTCTCTGAAGCCTGTACCGGTTACCCACACACCGGGAGGCCGTCTCTGGAGTAATCCCCTGAGCTGCCATGGGCAGGGCCATCGTCAAGCTAGCCTAGAGCACTGCGGGGGCGTGGCAGCGACGCCGGGTGCATTCTACAGCAAGAATGGGCCCCTTCGTGCCTTCCAGACCTTGCTCTGGCTTCTGCTGCCTGTGCCAGTTACCCACACACCAGGAGGCAGTCTCTGGGATAATCCCCTGAGCTGCCGTGGGCAGGGCCACCCTCAGGCTAGCCTAGAGCACTGCGGGGCGGGTGGAGAGGGGTTGCAGCCACGCTGGGTGCATTCTGCAGCAAGGATGGTCCCCTTCACGCCTTTCGGACCTTGCTCTGGCTTCTGCAGCCCGTCCTGGTTAGCTGTGTGCCTGCCGGGAGATGATTCTGTGTTGTTGCTGTGGGCGGGGCCACTCTCTGGCTGCTCCTCAGCTGTGGTGGGTCAGCTGTTCCATTTGCAGCGCTGGCTGGGGGGAACGAATGGCATGCTGCTTATCGCCGTGAGGTGCTTCGGGGCTGCTTTACCCAGCAGGTGGTTAGGGGGCCCGAAATTCCTCAAGATTCCCAGCCTTCTGGGCTGAGTGTGCTGGGGCGATTTTGTTCAGCTGTTGGGCCCTTGTCCCTTTAAGACTTTTAAAAAGCATCCGCTTTTCTTTTGTCCCAGGGGAGCCTGCTGTGGGGACCCACTCACAGTCTCCATCTTGGATCCTCCCCTTCCGTTTCTCTAGTATCCAGTATACCATGCAATGTGTGTCTGTGCTCCCGGTGCAGATCACCAGCACTGGTTATTTAACAGTCCTGTGCTTCTATTCCCTCCCTGCTCTGATTCTATTCCTTCCGCCAGTGAGCTGAGGTGGGGGGAGTGCTTGGGTCCCGCTGGGTCATGGCTTTGTATCTTACCCCTTTCATGAAGTGCTGAGTTCTCGAAGATGTAGATGTAGCCTGGCTGTTGCAGTGTATCTTCTGGTCTCTCTTTTAGGAATAGTTGTATTTGTTGCATTTTCAAAAATATATATGGTTTTGGGAGATTTCCACTGCCCTGCTCACACTGCCATCTTGAGCCCCTGTCCCACCTTTTAATATTTTGATACTGAAATTAAGATTTACAAAGGATGGGAAGTATACCTTCTATCTACAAATACAATCATCTGCGTATATCACCAGAAAGGATCTGCTATTAAACACTGTATCTCATAGACCTCCTAGGCACATTTTCATTTGCCTATGAATACCTACTTCGGGATTTAAAAAATATGACAATCTTGCTTTTATTTCTCTACATAGCATCTAGTACAGTATTAACATTAGAGTCTATGATCCCAAGTTCTCAAAATTAATGATTTCTGGATTGGTGATTATCCTTATCACATAATATTTGAGCATCTTTCTCTCTTATATTCCCCATAATGTTTATCTATCTTTTTATTAAAACATTTACCAGTCTTTCTTGAAGTATACAGCCATATTTGTTTTATATACCTGTCCTGGGCTTTACATTTTGTTCTACTAGTGTACTTTCACTGTCTCCTAATTATTCATCTGTACTCTTTAGGATCACAGAAAAGTTTTCAACTTTGTAGCCTCAGCTCAGACTGGCATAGGTGCTTAATACATACTAACTGAACAGATTGTGAGCTTTTGTTGGGAAAGGGTCATGCCACATAATGCTTGTGCTCCTTTACTGCATTAGGACAGTATTCAACTCATGGTGGCTCTAGTGAATGTCAAACTGAAAAGGGAAAGCTGGGGAGGGAAGGCTAATTTCAATTTTCATTTTCAAAAAAAAAAAAAGACAGAAAAGTGAGAATAAAAATGCCTACCATCATGGGCTCAGCAATAGACCTCCCTTTGTAAGACACAAAACAACTAAGTGAAATTATGGGACTTGTCACTCTCCAGTAGCTTGCTGAGTTTTGACCCCTTCCACATTGTGTGTCTTTCTGTAGAAAAAGGCAGACCCAGAGCTTCTCTCAAGGAGAGACCACAGCTTTTCTTTCAGTGGAGAAAATGGTGATGGCTCCAGAACTTTTATATGTGAACAATGTTCACAGCTGTCTGGTTGGATGAGGATGGATGGGCTGGGAGGGAACTAGGAAACTCATGTAGATGTCCCTTCAGGATGCCAAGTTTCTGCTTTAGATTGATTGTAAGTTACTGATGAATGCAAATAGAAAGATTCTCTACAGATATTGTCCTCATGTTTTACAAAACATTAGGGAAATGTCAACTGCTCACATAATGGATGACAGCTGATTTAAGGGTTGGTTGGAAGGAGACCAGGTGGACGTGGATCCACAACTGAAAGCCAAACGCGACCTAGGTCAAAGTGAAATCCTACCCAGGGCTGCTCCCTTGACGTCAGCCTCCCTCACCTGGCAGGCATCTAAGGGAGGGGCGGGGGAGTCCCAACTTCTATTCCGCCACCTCCAAAGTTCTGAGCCCCTTCCTAAGTGTCCCACTTCATCCCTGCTTCCTTTCGTTTCCAGAGACTAAGCATTCCTCCTCCGCCTTCACCCTCGCCACTTCCTGCCTCTTAAGAAGCTGTCTCACCCCTCCAAGGGCCCAGAACAGCCCCCAAAGCACGCGACCAATTATGAGCTCTGCTAAGAGCCCTTGCCACGAGGCCCAATAAGCACTGGAACTGTAACGCCCAATGTTTGGCTTTGCTTTTAAATACTGCGCAGCCGCAGAAGGGAAAGACCGGCCAAGGAACTGCGGAAGTTGTTCTCTAATCCTAAGAAATTAGTATTCGGTAGGTACGATTTTCAGAGGGAGCGCTTCCGCGACTATGTCCCTGCAAAATACAAGACTAAGAGAATAAATATTCCAGGGCTGGGTCCTGAGAAGAAAAGTAGCTGGAGGCACTGCATCGCTTACCTGTTTCGGTATCTCGTCACAGAAAAAGGCAGAAACTGGCGCCGCCATCTTTCTCCGGCAGTTGCCTTCCCTCTCGAAGGTGCTCGGGATCCCGTGTGCGATTAATTATTACGTCACGGCCAATTGGAGGTCGCTGACGCTCTAGCCTGCCACGCGCTTGTTGCTCCGCGGCCGCCGCAAAGCCCTAGCTGTAGACCTTGGATTTGTTTGGCCCCTTTCGCCGGCTACCCGAAATCCCCGAAGTTTGGTGCTACCCGAAGCGTGCTGGGAGTTGCGGACGCTTGGGCACGTTGGTCGCAAAGGCACGAGACATGTAAGGGAGGAGGGCTCGGGTTTTGTACGCTTAGGTGCAGGAACAGAATAGGAATGACTTCTGTGTGGGGACGGGATTACTCCCCTTTGCAAATAAACTTCTCATCCCCTTCTCAGCCCTCAACTATCTGTCTGTCATGGACCTCAACCGCACCTGCTCCAGCTTTCAGTCGGACCTGGATTTTTGTCCGGACTGTGGCTCAATCCTGCCTTTGCCCGGGGTTCAGGATACGGTCACCTGCACGCGCTGTGGCTTCTCCATAAACGTGAGAGGTGAGGGGCTCGTACGCAGCGCCTTAGGCTAGGGGCCCCCAGCATGGAAGGGTCGGAGGCTTGACAGGGACCTTCAGATCTGTGTGATTGGAGAGGGACCCTAAAGCAGGAGATCAGGCACTTATAATTTTGATATTGGGACGAAACCTGAAACGAAAATAAAAGGCCTCTTGTTCTAACTGACGGAGTTTCGTATGTCAGCTTCCACAAACGGTTCTTTTTTGTAAGTAAGAAACAATTCTTACTGCCTATGCAGACTTCGAAGGGAAGGTTGTGAAGACCTCAGTTGTGTTCAACAAAATGGGGACAACCATGCCTATGACGGTGGAGGAAGGACCTGAGTTCCAGGGACCCGTGGTAAGTTAATGACATCAAGGACTGTCTCCTAAGAAGGGTGGGAAAGAAATACAGGGGTGATTGCTGAGATCTGGAAAGTTTTGTACCCAATTCCAAGAGGGAAGAGAGGTCTTTTGAGCAGCAGTGTCTGAGGACTATGATAGCCCGATTCCTGAGAAGTAGGGGGCTATAATTAGGCCTCCTTAACCCACCAGTTCTTCCCAGGTTGACAGGCGCTGCTCTCGATGTGGTCATGAGGGAATGGCATACCACACCAGACAGATGCGCTCAGCTGATGAAGGACAGACAGTCTTCTACACCTGTACCAACTGCAAGTGCGTAACCTTCCCTTCCCTCTGCCTTTTCTTGGTTTGTTTGCTAACTGAACAAATCTAGTGTTTTACTTTTTGTGCTGAATAAACAGTTTTTCCTGTAGTACCATTCCTAATTTCTGTACAGTTCAGGTAATAGGAAGATTTGTGGTCTTTTTATTTTTTTAAATGACACTTTTCTTATCCTTATAGCCAGTGAACTAAATCTTTTAAGATATTTAAAAGGAAATGAAAAAATACAGAAGGCAGGTATTGCTCAGTGGTCAACATGTTTTATTGGGATCTTCCTCTGGACTCAAGATTTTACTTGGATGAAGATTAGTCGTGTGATTTAAAGAACATGGACTCTGAATGGTTTTAAGAACTCTTGTCTTTGGTATTTTGCAGTTATCACTACAATATATCAGGATATGGTTTCTTTTATTTATCCTGTTTGGGATTTGTTGGACTTTCTGAAACTTGAGGATTGGTGTTTTTTTTTCCCATCAATTTTGGAAAATTATTATTAGCTGTTACCTCACTGAATATAGTCTTTCCCCCACGTTCTCAATTCTCACATTCTGGAGCTCTATTTTAATTATTAGACCTTCTCTTGTTCTATTTCTCTTACCCTGTTTTTAATTTCCAGCCCTTTTTGTGCTGCTTCTGGATAAATTCTTTAGGTCTCTCTTCCAGGCCACTAATTCTGTCTTCAGTAAATTATTTCAATTATTGTTGCTTAAAAAAAACTTTTTTTGTTTTACTTTATTATTTTTCAAATCTCATTTTTAGTAACTCCCAATTCCTTAATATTTTTAATTGCCATTTTTTCTAAAAATATACATTTAAATATATTAAACATGGTTATTTATTTTTTGTCTGATAATTCAAATGACCACTACACTTTTTGCGGGTCTGATGCTGCTGTCTGTTCTTTTGGCTGACTCTCTCATGGTTATTTTTACTTTGCTTTGTGATTTTTTCTACTGTAAGCTCAGGTTTTTTACAATTTGAACTATAGGGATGCTCTGAGGCCTGTGGTGAATGCTGTTCTCTCAGAATTTGTGTTTCCTGTTCAGGTGCTTGAGACACTACCAAGCACTTTACATTCTTGGCTTCAGGTATTTGGAGCACATAAGTAGTATGAATTTGGGCTGCAGATCCATGGATGGGCCAATTTATGGTTAGAAATTCTCGGGACATTTTTTCTCTCTCTACCTAGTGAGACAAATTCCCCTTCTGCAGAGTTGGTTTTTATTTTTTCTGATTCCCTTTTACACAGAGGGTAGCCCTTTGGGGATTCCCCAAGTTTATACAGAGTCCTTCCTATCAGACATGGTAGGTGTTTCTCTGGTTCCTCCATGTGCTTGTTAAAACAGCAAGGACACCATGATAGCTGGGGCTTGTTTTTGGGTTTTTTTGTTTTATATATATATATATTTTTTTTTTATTAAATATCATTGATACATATCTTATAAAGGTTTCACATGAAATGCATGTGGTTACTACATTCACCCATATTATCAAGTCCCCCCCCATACTGCATTGAAGTCACTGTCCATCAGTATAGTAAGATGCCAGAGTCACTACTTGTCTTCTCTGTGCTACATGGTCTTCCCCGTGACCCCCCTACACCAGCAGAGGCTTCAGTTTTGACTTACTGTTTTTATGACAGATTCCTGGTTTTACATCATTTTACCCAGTGTGAAGATGGCCTTTACTTTCTTGCCATCTTATCAGTGGAATAAAAATATTTATACAGTAGTTATAGCTTTTGAGACTGTTTTCTCCCAGTCTAACCTTTTTCTTAATGAGCAGAAAGTTTTTATTTTTATGAGATCCAGTTTATCCTTTTATTGCTAGTGCTTTTTGTATCTTAAGAAATCTTTGTAATTTATATATCTTTAATTCCAGCATTTTTAGTTGTCTCAAATTTAGAGGATTGTTTAGAAGCTAGTACTCCACAGTGTCATAAATAAAAGTCCTTCCTTGATTAATTCTCATCTTACACTATTAGAACCTTTTCCTTTGGTCAAATAAATAACAAGTCCTTCCTTTCTTCATAGGTTCCAGGAAAAGGAAGACTCTTGATTTTTTTTTTTTCTGGGTAATTCAACACTTCCTCTTTCTCCTCGTCCTTGGAAGGTGAAGGATACCAGATCCTTTGTCCATCCCCTGGCTGCAATGTTTTGCTCTCAGAAAGGCAGCAGATGAACATGAGGGGATTACCACTGTCCCTCGAGTATACCTACCCCTAGTTGAATTTCCATATTAAAGTTTTATTTTTCTATAAGAACCAGACATATGTATCTTATTTATAATGTTTTGTTCCAAAAAGAATTTAAATGAGCTTATAAATACTTGTTCTTTGAAGAACTATGTCAGTTACAAAAAGATAAATTAGTGTATGAGAAAGAAAAGAAAACAAAAAACGCAAGGACAAAAAATATGGAGCTAGCAATGAGGCTAATATAATAAAGCAATTATAAGTATGCCCTCATTGTGTAAATTGTTTGGTTCTTGAATTTAGGGCAACAAAGTGGGAGTTTGGATAGTGAGATTTAACAGAAAATTTAGCCAGATCTATTGGATATGTAAGTTTGCTTTTACATACAAAAGTTCTTTTTTTAATTTTAAAACATCTTTTTTTATTAAGGTATCATTGACATATAACCTTATGAAGGTTTCACATGAGCAACATTGTGGTTACAGCATTCATCCATATTATCAAGTCCCCACCCCCACCCCATTGCAGTCACTGTCCATCAGGGTAGTAAGATGTTACAGAGTCACTACTTGTCTTCTCTGTGCTATACTGCCTTCCCTGTACCCTCCCCCCACATTATGTGTGCTAATTATAATGCCCCTTAATCCCCTTCTCCCTCCCTTCCCATCCACTCTTCCCAACCCCTTCCCTTTGGTAACCGCTAGTCCCTTCTTGGAGTCTGTGAGTCTGCTGCTTCAAAACTTGTTTTTATATACAAAATAATAGTATACTAAGGGATACCAGTGTGTACCTACTACAGGTGGACTTTTGAAAATTTTACTGCTTTTGAGATAAATGAATTGTATTCATTGTAGTAATTCATACACAGAAGGGCCGAAAGAAAAGTAAAAGTCACAGGGAATTCCACTTCACAGATATATTTGGCTGTTTAAATAGGCTTTACTCTACATGGTGAATTGTAATTTGCTTTTCTCAGTTTGAACCAAAAACTTAAAAGGGAAATATATAATCCAGGCACAACATTCAAATTTTAGTCTGGGAAACATTATTCCTGAATTCCGTGGCTTAACTGGCAATCAAGGGGTAATAGCAATAATGACTATCTTGTAATTACATGGTCCTTAATAAACTCAGAACTTTCAAACACACTATTTTGTTTGACCCCAACAGCAACTTGGAGTGATGGGCAGGGCAGTCTTCTCCACTGTACATTTGAGCTGTTCTAGTAGTTGACTTTCCTGCCCCAACTCCTCAAAACTGAAACAAATCAAGCCTGAAACACTGACTTGACAAAGTCCAAGTTTCTTAGCAAAGCATACAGGACCTCCCACGTAACCACGCCTAGCTGTCGAATGTCATTTGGCACTCCCCTTACATCCCAGGAGTAAAAACCAGCATTTCCTACAGAGCACACACCTATGACTTTGTAAGCTGTTATCTAAAAAAAACCCCAGTCTGCCTATCGGTTCCGTTTAACCATCTTTTGCTCCCTGAGAAACATGCACATATTTTCATCATCATAGCATAAATTGGCCTATGCTGCAATTTATGATAATTTCTGTGCTTCATCTCACTCATCTCCACTCGAGTGTTAGAAGTATGCAACTAAATTCAATTTCACAGATGTGATTTACATCTATGCTAATATACCAGTGTCATATTTTTGTTAGTCCTAAATGCCGGTCTTTCCCACTAGACGGAGCCAAAAGGCAAGGTCTGAGTGTTCCATGCGCCTCAATATTCAAGGCCTAGCACAGTGACAGGAAAAAAAACCCCAAGCTGACGGTGCATCAAGTGCCCCCCTCAAACACCGACAGGCACAAGGTGAGTGCTAAAACCCAGATTATTAATCAAGTGGTTTTCCAACTGCTTCTAATCTCAGACGAAACAAGAAACGTAAACAAGCCATTGGAGCGTCATTACTACTGTCCCTTGTTTGCCCCTCGCCTCGAACGGCCCAGGGTTAAAGATGGGGATTGGGGATGACTTCAGCTACAGGCCTTCTGAACCGGGTGCAGCTCCTCCCCCGCTTTCAACTTCGGCGGGCGCTCAGCCAAACCGAGTCTGCAGCGTGGAACCCGACCCTACCCATACGAACAGCCTCCTCCAGCTGGATCCCCGCAGTGCGCGCTCTTGCAGCCCTTGACCGCCCCCTCCTCCCACACCCGCAGTGTCGCCTCTTCCGCCAAATTTGCGTCGCCTTCCTGTGGCGCCTGCGCACTGTCACATTACGGCGGAGCTAATCCGGCGACGCCTGCGCTTTGACACATTTAATGCCTGCGAAGGCAAAAGAGGGACTACAGAAGGCGTCACACCCGGAAGCGGGAAGCCGGAAGTGGGGCTGGACTGGTTTATTCCCCAGGGGTGGGGAAGCGGAGGCCCAGGAGGAGGGGAGAAAAGAAGGTGGAGGATCCTGGCTATTTACTCTGAATCTGATAACGATTCTCTTAGATTCTAGAGACACAGAAAAAGGGAAGGGTGTCTCATTCCCCTTCCTCCCCTCCTCCCTCTCCTCAGCCTTAGCCATGGCCGAGGCAGGGGCTGGGCTGAGTGAAACCGTCACTGAGACAACGGTTACCGTGACAACCGAGCCCGTGAGAAAGGCGGGGGGGGGGGCGGTGCTGTTTAGGGGTCTGGGAGATTGGGAGATATCGGGAGGGAGGGGATAGGGCTTTGAAGAGTTACTGGAGGGGTTCGGCCTGGGGATATGGGAAAAGTAGGACTGAGTATCCGGGGTTGCGAGAATCGTGAGGCATGGGGGATATTTGAAGTGGCAGAGATGGTGCAGGAGACTGATCAAGTGGCATGCAATGGAGTTAGGATGTTGGTGATGTTGCTTGGGGTGGTGGTGTGTATAAGTAATGAGGGAATGGGAACTTGGGGATTAGGAGCAAGGGAGGTGCTGGGGGGAAATGAAGGGCTGTGTAAGAAAGCATGCTTGGAGGCCAGCTTTCGGGGAATTTTACTGGAAGCATGCTTGTAAAATAAATATTTCTTGAAGGGATGAATGTAAAAGGAAATGGAAGGAATGAGGGAACAAGAAAACAGAGATGGAGATAGTACTTTGAGAAATTAGAGAAGATGAAAATAGAGAAACAAGTAGCATTTTTGCAAAAACAGGTTAAGGTGCTTTCAAAGAGAGAAGGTTGTATTGGGCTTAATAACCCCTGGATTAAGGGAGTTTTGAGTAATAGTTGCCAGAGATGCCAAGATGTTAGGGAACAGGTGGAGAGGGCTGGGCTTGAGGATGAGAGAAATGAGAATGGAGTTCTTTAATGAGAAAAGAATAGGGGGGATCTGGAAAAAGAAAGGAGATAAAAGATTAGGCATTGGAGACTGGGAAATAATTTTCATGTGTTAATACCACCAAGAATGATTTGGGGAGGAAGACGGAGAAACAGCGAGGATTATATTTTCTTTGAAGATTTGCTGGGACCTTCCCTAGGTTAGGAATTGTGTCTTCTCTGTCTACTGGTGGTTTTCAAGAACAGGAAATAATACTTCACTGTTCCTCAAGGTATTCCTTGAGGTCAAAGATCTGTTCAGTTTATCAAAAGCACTCAGCAACTGTGGTGCTGTGTCTATGATACTGATAGCGCTGGGGAAGGGGAGAGAGGAGGCCCCTGGGAGGGTGGGAAAGGTCAGTAGGAGGGGGCTAGATAGGTATGCCCATCACTCTTAACCTTCCAGGAGAACCGGAGCCTAACCATCAAACTTCGCAAACGGAAGCCAGAGAAAAAGGTGGAATGGACTAGTGACACAGTAGACAACGAACACATGGGACGCCGTTCATCAAAATGTGAGTAATTATTGGCATTCTGACTCCCCTTTGTACATCAGTGTGCCCAGGTCTAAGAGCTGGAGGTATCAAGGGTGGGAGCAGTGGAACTGGATTTCTGGCTCTCTAAAAGGACAAGGGTGTTGAGTGCCTGAGTCCTGGGAGGTGGGTCTGGGGAAACTGGATCCAGGAAGGCAGAAGGAGACATTGGTGAAGTAGGGATTTTTACTCAGATCCAGTGGGAATGGAACTGATTCTAAACCTTACTCTTCCTCCTTTTTAACTGAGCTCCCCCCTCCAAATCCAGGCTGCTGTATTTATGAGAAACCTCGGGCCTTTGGTGAGAGCTCCACGGAGAGTGATGAGGAAGAAGAGGAGGGCTGTGGTCACACACATTGTGTCCGGGGCCACCGCAAAGGACGGCGTCGTGCAACCCCAGGACCAAGCCCCACCACCCCTCTCCAGCCTCCTGACCCCTCCCAGCCCCCTCCAGGACCAATGCAGCACTAAATTCCTCTCTTCCCCACCATTCCTCTGTCTGGCCCTGAATGTATTCATATGGCTACTTAGGGACTAAACCCGTGGTTTGATTCCTTCTCCAGCCCCCTTTTCTTCCTGAGAGAGGGAAGCAGAAGAGAAGGTTAAACAGAGATCCTGGAACTCTGACTTGCTGCTATTCCAGAACCCAGGCTTCTGGGTTCCTCCAGCCCTCATTTCTTCTTCCAGTACCCATCCTCCTCTCTCCAGGAATCTAGACTTGGTCCCAGTCAATTCCCTTTGATCTCACTGCCAAACTGCCTGTTTTGGGATCCAGTTACCTTGGCCCCCTGCACTCTCTACTTGAGTCCCAAACACTTCACTTGGGTTTTCAGCAGCCCCAACTTTCACTGCCAGGGTCCCAGTTAGATTCTGGGGGATCTTGCCATAGCTCTCATTAATCCTGGCTTAGAGTCTTTCACTAATATATTGATGTAATCCAAACTTTTAGTCCTTGCCTTGGATGTGAGGTCTTAAAGAGAGACTTCTGGACTACCAGCCCCTTCCCCTTCCCTCCTGCCCACTCCCCTCATGCCTTCAAGAGGAGTTAGGAGAGAGAGAGGTCTTTGGCATTCTCACCTTTCATGGGAAGTGGAAACAAAAATAGTCATCTTCTTTCCTCACCCTTCTTGTGTGATCTAGGATTTCTGACAAAACTGGCTTTAAAACTGGTCACTTAGAGCCAACTATCTCCTCAGCCTTTGGTCTTCCAGCTTTGGAGACAGATCCAGCAGAGTCCCTAGGCTGGATTTCCTGGGAAAGGAAGAAAAAGGGAGGGAGCAAAGAGATGGGAGTGTCCCCTCTGCTACACTCTTACCCCTTCTTTCCTAGGCTTTGATGTCTCTACTAGCCCAAATGTCCAGCTTTCTCAGCCCTCCCCATCCCTTACTTGGATCGGGATATCATTTTCCAGGCCTCTTGCCATTCATAGTTGCAGAGATCAGTCAAACCATACCACCACTGAGATCTCATTTATTCCACAGATGCACAAAATAAATAACCCAACATCACAAACCGTGTTAAATATGGGCCCATTTATACATAGGGGGAAAAATGTGAGGCTATATACAAGGATAAATTTGGGGTGTCTGGGCCATTCCCACGTTGAGGAAAGGAGAGGTAGCATCACTGGTTCTTTATGTGCAGAGGGAAGTTTTAAGAAGGTTCTTAATGGACAAAGGCTGTGGGCATAGAAAGTAGGCACCACGGAGTAGAACTGTTCTGCCCCACTCCAGAAAGGATGTTAAACTTCCTAAATGGCCTAGGGCCTGGGCAGAGTCAAGCCTCTTTGTTTCTTCAGGGGCGGTTCTTGTTTCTCTTGAGGGGAAACCTCTGAGTGGACACGACAGAGCAGCCCAGGCCTTAGAGCTGTGTAGAAGCAGGAGTGGGAAGTAAATATTTGACCAGCAGGGTCTGTTCTCCAATTCAGGCTTGGAATAGCATAAGGTAGAAAGATTTCATTTGGGAGGTGCTGTGGTAGCTGTGGAAAGAAATGTCCCAAGAGGGAGGGGACAGGAATGGTTTTGGCTTTGCGTGTGGATGTGGAAACTGGAGGCCAGTTGACGGTCTTACTGTTTGAGAGAAAAGAGACAATGTAGGTGGATGGGGTGCTTCTCTACTATGGCAATGGGCGTGTGGACAAGACCTCGAGAATGAGCGGGTATATCCGCGCCCAAGAGGAAGCAGCCTCGCATCCGGCGAAACGAGTGGGGGTTGTGCTTGAGACTCAGCCTTCCGCGGGCACGATGCGGAGCGGGGAGCGGGGGTCGCGGGTGCAGAGCAGCGGGAAGATGCGCTCCCCCAGGGGACCTGGCGCCTGGAAGGCGAAGAGCAGGTCAAGCGAGCGGCCGTCGTAGAAGGCCACGCGGCCCCTCTCCCAGTCCAAGTCCACGCGAATGCGCCGTGGCGGGGGCCTGGCACCAACCAGCAGGGTGGGCTCCGGTGCCGTGAGTGCCCACAGGCGGCCTCCGCGGCCCTCCACGGCCCACACGGCCCCCGCGGGGCACAGCCCTACGCGGCCCTTGCGTCGCACTGATTCTCCGGCCGCGCCCACTGCATAGCGGCTCTCCCCGTCATCTTCATCCTCCCCGGAAGAGTCTCCGAAGGAGGCGGCTTCCGCGGTCTCCACCTCCCAGCAGTGGCGGCCGGCCCCAAAGCCCTGCGCTCCAAGCACCGCCGGGAGCTGATCGAAGCGTGCGGGGCCATCAGGGGGTGTAGGTGTCCCTGGTGGGGCCAGTCGGACGCTGCGGCGGTCTGCTGAGATGAGCAGGCGCCCGTGTGCAGTGCCTGGGTCCAGGGTCAGGTCGGCTGGAGAGGGAAAGGCGGGGAGAGGACCAGATGAGCACGGGTTCTCTGAGTCAGAGGCGAGACTGGAGGGAAAATACACAATAGATAGCTCCTAAGCGGCCTCACAGCTCAGGAGGTGGCTTTAGGACCAAAGAGAGGGAAGACAAATGAAGGGTAGGCCTCGGCATGACCTAGCCTGCACCTGTGGGCCACTTCTGTAGAGTTGAAGAAGGACCCAGGGCAGGGGGCACAGTGTAGACATCAAAGGAGAGGTGGCCTGGTTCCTGGGGCTGGGAGAAGAATGAGGCTGATACAACTTGTGGGGAGGAGTGAGGACTGATACCTCATTTTGCAGTATCTGGGGTGGGGTGTGGGAGCTGCTGAGTCAGCAGGATGGGGAAGGTAGATCTGAAGAGAAGGACTGATACCAGATGAGGAAACCCCAAGTGATGGAGGGGATGGTCAAAGGGAGAAACCCAAGGTGTCCTGAGAAATTAGCCCACGCACCCACAGGAATAGGTGGGAGTAGACAGGCCTGTTTCTACAGGGGTTGTGGGGCAGAGGAGGAGAGAGAAAGTGGGGACAAAGGGACCAGAAAGAAACAATTATTTGCTTTGTGTATATGAGGTGCTTGGAGGAAAGATGTCTGGATTTGGGGTGCTAGGAACAATCTGTGTTGGGTGGGATGGTGGGTGACCAAGAGGGTGGAACATTTTCTCTAGTCGGTTTTTAAAAGGATACAAGTCAGTCTTGGGATAAGCAAGGAAGAAACAACCCAGAAGCTGCAGAGAAGGCACAGGGTCTCAGGGGAGGGAGATGGAGAGGTCCCAGGACCCTTCTGGAGAGGAGTGATGAGAAATGGTGGAAGCAGAGATTCCTGAGAGGCAGCTGACCTCCAGGGGTCTGTTTGTGTGAGTGTATGAAAAAGTAAGGGGACAATGTCTGGTATATGAGGAATTGAGGATAGACATTGATGTATCTTTTGTTCCCCCCAGAAAGATATGTTGAAGCCCCCTGATACCTCAGAATGTGAACTTATTTGGAAATAATCTTTACAGAGGTAGTAGAGTTAAACTGAGGTCATTAAGGTGGGCCCCAGTCAGTATGACTGGTGTCCTTATGAAAAGGGGAAATTTGGACCCATAGACAAATGGGCACAGAGGGAAGACTATGAGAAGACACAGGGAGAAAGCCGCCTGCAGGACAAGGAAGGCCTCAGGCCTCTTCCTTCTCAAGGAAGACCAGAAGCTAGGAGGGAGGCATGGAACAGATTCCCTCTGTCAGAAGGAGCCAACGCTGACATCTTGATTTTGGTTTTGTACCTCCAGACTGTGAGACAATAAATTTGTGTGTGGTGGTTTGTTAGAGCAGCCCTAGGAAATTAATATAGACATCTAAAAGGGCTTGATCATTTTTGAGAGCGAGATGGCAGAAAAACAGACTCCCTAAAACTGACTGTCCCATTAGTTCCCTCCCTTGTGCCCCCCATACCTGTCAGTATGTGAAGCATGTTTTTGACTACTGGGTAATCTTCAGGGAGCTCGTCCTCTGAGTTAGATGACTTGGGCGTTGGGGTATCAAATCTGGACAGATAAGGGAGAAGGGTCAGGAAATTGGTAGATACTCTCTGCCCTCTGATTCTTCCCCTCCACCCCCACTCCATCTCAAGCAGGAAGGTGTGAGGCCACACCCAGAAAACCACCCTGTGAGTGGGGACAAAGATGTGAGCCCAGTGAGAAGGTGATAGATGGGATGGCTGGCAGAGAAAAGGAAAGAATGGTAAAAATGAAACTTACCTTCTCCATGTCTTCCTTATATCCTGGGATGGGCAGAAGAAAATATGAATGTGAGCTCTGGGCTTCATATCTTTCCTCTCATTCTCCTCTCTCTGCTTTTGTGATCCTTCCATTACCACTTTCTCTTCCTCCTCCTAATTCTACCTCACACTTCCCTCCTCCTCTTTCCCTTTACCCAAGAGCTCTCAGTTCCCCTTACCGATCTTCATCCATACCTTTATCTAGCCCCCAGAGTCCTTACCTTCCCTGCCTCCGCCCCATCTGTCTCTTTCAGTGGCTTCTATCCTTAGCTACCTTTCTGAGGGTATACCCCAGATAACTTCCCCCTCCATCACATACCCAGAGCCCTTGTACTAAGAGTTGGTATATAAAAGACTTATAACAAAGTTGCTTCCCCTTTTGCCGTAAAAGCCCAGTGGCACTTTTGGGCCCGTTGCTTTGTCTGTGTCTCCCTACCCTGTCCAAAGAGGCAACTGGACTTGGTTGTGTCCCAGGAGGCCCAACGGAACTGCAGGGTACCATGGGAACCAGGAGAGGGCGCTGGATGTTCCCCTCCGTATACTAGAATTCCCCTTCGTCCTTCTTGGTCCAGTGGAGCAGACCAGTATGGTGGTGAAGGGGAGAGAGGAAAGGCAATTTGCCTAATTATGCCAATTACACCTAGACTAATTAGGTCTACGCAGACTTCAAAGGGTGGAAGTAAGACCCAGAGAAGCGAGGTGGGAATTCCGGATGTTTGGGGGTCGGGCAAGGGAATAGGGTTGGTTGATGGCCAAGGAGTCCGGGCTCAGGAAGGGCGCGGCGGGTGGGTGATAAGGCTGGGTGAACCGGGGCCAGAGATCTCAAGGGCTGTTCTCCCAGTCCTCGTCTCCACCCGTCGCCTCCCCTGCCTGGGGTTCTGGAAGGAGCTGAGAATAACAATAACAAACACACACGCTGCTAGAGCCAGAACCCGGGATCTACGCCCCATCCCCACCCTGCTACCCACTTTTGACAGCCCCCTCCTTCCCTGACCCTCCACGCCAGCATTTTCTCTGCCTTTCCTCCTGCTCGTCTTCGCTGAGCTAGTTCCGACCTCACCCCCATCCTCCTGGCTGCCGGCCCGCTCTGGCCCCAGTCAGCTCCCCCCCCACCCGCGCGCCTGCTCCCTCCCCGCCGCTGGGTTCTCTCCTTGCGGGCTCCAAGCCACCTTCCCCTCTTTCCTCCCGCGCTTTTCGCAGGGCCCCAGGGGATTCCTCGCAGACTGACCGCTGATCCCAGCCCTCCTCTGCCTCCTCAACCCCTTCCCTCCAGCTTGTGCCATTTCTCCCCCAGAGCAGGAAGCCTAGCAAAGTTGATATTCTGAAAGGTGCAACTGAGTACATACAAGTTCTCAGTGATGTTTTGGAAGGAGCCAGAGACTCTGAGAAACAAGATCCAGATCACCAGAACTATTGCAGCAATATTTCTGAACCACATATATCCTTGGCCAGAGAGCTATCGAGACACATCACCCAACATGCCAGCTGTGCTGTGGGCTTGAAGAATGAGGAGGAAGGGCCCTGGGCCCTCTCATAAGACTCAGGCATCGGTCCAGCCTCCTCCCCTCCGGGCAGAGTGTCAACTCCTCCCTGCCTCCTTCTTGGCACCTCACTTCACTCTGAAGACTCGTGTTCAGCCCCCGCCCCCCTCCTCTTCTCTCCTCAATTCCATCATTTGCCTCAACTTCCAGGAGGGCCCCGTCTCGGGGGATGTTATTCGCCGCCTCCCCAGGGAACCCATGAATCTCCCCCCGTCCCCGACAATACCTCTCCTTGCGGGTCCAGACAACCCATGGTGGGGATGCGGCCCCCTCGGCGTCTCCCGGTGCGGGCCCCGGGCTCGGCCAGCTTTTCTCGAAGTCCGCGGCTGATGCGCACTTCCACCGCCAGCCGCACGTTAGACCTCAGGCTGCGGCGGGGGCACGGCAGGCCGCAGCAGGGGCAGGCGGTGGGGGACGCCTCGGAGCTCGTCGCCGGCGGGGTTCCCCAGCGGCTGGACAGGCACCCGCGGCAGAAGCTGTGTTCACACGCCAAGAGCACTGGGTCCTCGAAGGGGCCCCCGCACAGCGGGCACGTCGCCAGCTGCTCCAGACGCTCCACCAGCCCCGGGCCCAGCTCGGGCGCCTCCATGGGAAGCCAGCGTCTGGGCGACGTCCCTTCCGCGACCACCGCGACCGCCTTCGAGTGTGCAGACGGCGGGCGGCGCCTGCTGCTTGCTGAGTCGATGCGCCTCTTACCGCCCCCCGCATTAACTTTCTGGCTCTTTTACGTCCCCTCCTGGGATTGCCTCTCAGTCTCCGCCAATCTCCCCACCACGTCAGGCTTTATAGGGAGGGAGGAGGCCCCTCCGGGAGGTAAACATCAGGCTTGCGTAACACTTCAGCTGGTTTTCCAGCTCCGCGAGTAAGGTTTGGGGAGGAGAATGGGAGGAGGGTCCTCGAAACGAAGAGGTGCTCACTAGGGGGCGCTCTGGGGCCAAGGTAGCCAGTGTGGGGAGGTAGCCCCCTGTGACCCCTGCAAAGCCCAAATCTCACCTCCTCCTTGGCGTGTGATGTGCGGGTGGGCAGGGTGCCCAGGTGTTTTGGCACGGATGCCCAAATGTCTAGGGTGTGAGTCATTCCAGGTGGCTGGCACGCCTACATCAGGGGGCTGGGGGCCGGAAGCATGGATCCTACCTGGTTTGTGTGGCTTTGGCAAGCCTCAGTGTTGTTGCGGGCTGTCATTCCAGGTGCCTCTCTTCTTTCTATCTTCCTGTCTTACCTATTAAGGGCACAAGAAAACTGAAGCTTTGGAGTAAGCAGGCACCCACACTCCCGCCTCAAGGAGTCAGGGTAGGGTTCTTTTCACTCTACCTCTGGCTGGCTCACAGGACCTCTCTTGTTACATTCTTCCTATATCTCTCTTTCTAGTTCTCTTATTCCCTGTTTACATTTTTAGTTCCACTTTTCTGTTTCTTTGGGATGTGTCCAATGGTTATCTATTTCAACACTTTTGGCAAACTGAGGCCCAGAGAGTTGACATTGCCAAGGTCACCCAGCAAGGGAATAGCAAAGCAGAGCCATGTGGAGCTCTATGCAGATCTTCTGAGTTATGCCCTTGCTGTGACTCTGCCATCTTTTTATTTCAGATCCCTAGAAATCCCTTCTGATTTTTTCCTGAGCTTTCCTTGTGTCTTCTTCTTTCACCTCTGTCTCTTTCCTCCTTTCTCCTCCTCTTCCCTCCTCTCCTCTCTTCCTCTCAGCTCCCTCTTCTTCCTGTTTCCTCCACCTCTCATGCTAGGCCTTTCTGTCTGGATACCCTTTGGGGTTTGTGAATAAGTGAACATTCAGATGTCTACCCTGTGATCACACACATTGTTATACAAACATGTGTGTGTATCCATTGATATCCAAATGCCCCAAAGTGCACAAACTCACAGATACAGTCACAAAATGCAAACATCACAGATATGCCTGAGTAGTCTCACACACACTGAATATCAGTGGGATGGACACCCAGGGTTATTTAAGGACAGAGAGACGTTCACACAGTAAACATGCAAAGGTACTCTGTCATTAGTCTTATTTTCAATAAGAACAACAGTGCGACAGCAGTAAGTCTTTATGGAGCAGCAGCACTTTATTTCAGCGCCGCCTCTGAGTGCCTTCACCTCCTCTCCATACTTACCAGGGAAACACTCAAATATGCCACTCAGGTGGATAAACCTACAGAAATAAATACATGTACACTCATCTTGACACAAACGTCCCAGCTCAAAGTTCATAAAGCACACAGCTACCCAAGTAAAGGACTACAGATACAACCAAAATCTGTTTTGTAAAATGGACTTCTATGTTATGGTAGGTAAAAATAACAGTCCCCCAAAGATATCCATGTCCTAACGCCTGGAACCTGTGAATATGTTATTTTACATGGCAATGGGAAATTATGCTTGCAGATAGAATGAAGCTTTGCTAATCCATTAAGTTTTAAGTGGGAGATTATTCCAGATTATCCAAATGGGTCCAGTGTAATAACAAGTGCCCTAAAAAGTGAAGGACAGAAGCAGAGAGGACAACCAGAAAGACAGAAGCATGAGAAGTACTTGGCCTGACAGTGCTGGCTTTGGAGACTGAGGGAGGTGGCCATGAGCAAAGGAAGTGGGCAGCCTAGAAGAGAGAAGGCAAGGAAGTGGTTTCCAGAACAGAACCTTGATTTTAGCCCAGTAAGACCCATTTTAGACTTTTGAACCACAGAACTGTAAGATAATAAACACGTGTTGTTTCACAAATTTCAAGCAGAAGTTTATGATAATTTGTTGCAGCAGCAAATAGGAAACTAATACACATGCTTTCCCTTTTTCCCTCTGTCTGTAGCCCTTTAGGACTGTCTGCACTGGTCTGGTTTTGCCCCTTCCAATTTGTCACATTTTCTGGATTTCTCTGCCTCTCTTGGCCTTTTTGTCCATCTTATTCTGTCTCTTTCCTTTTGGATTGCTTCATTTTCTTGGCTCCATACCCACCCAAGTCCTCCTAGACATTGGGTTCTTCTGAATCTGGACTTGGAGTACTGAGAAAATGCCTCTGAGTCTCTTCAGGCACCTAGAATCATCACCACTCCCAAGTGCCTTGCTGTGTCCCTAAAAGTCTTTTCAGTGGTCCTCATCCTTGGTTCACATTAGGATCATCTGGGGAACTTTTATGTCCAGGTGACATCTCACATCGATTAAACAGCATATTTGGGGATGGGTCCCAGGTATCAAGAGTTTTAAAAGTTTTCCAAGGTGATTCCAATGTTTAGACACTGTCTTCTGTGATGAAGTGTGCAAGTGGGTCTGCCCTGCACCATTTCACATCTTTTGCAGTGCCTCATATTTTCCATGCCTTGAGTTTGCCATGGCCGATCCTGCTGCCAGGCCTTGGCATTCACTGTTTCTTTTGCTTGGGCCCCTCTTCTGCCGAGCTTTACATGAGTGTTTGCATCTTCTCACTCAGGTCCCAAAGGTAACATATTCAGAGAGGACTTCTTTCACCATTGTATCTCAAGTGGTTTTCCTCCAAGGCACTCACTCCCTCTACCCAGATTTATTGTCTTTATGGTACTTATCACCATCTGAAATAATCTATTTATCTATTTTGATCTATTCTATTCAACAGAAGGTAGCTTTATAAGAATGGAAACCTGGACTTGGTGTTCACTGCTGCTTACCCTGAGCTTGGAATTCTGCCTGGCACACAGCAAGTCTATATATCCAGTCATTGAATTACACATCACCACTTGGGCAAAGTGAAAGAGTCTTTTGACTGGCTCAGCATAGACTTTCTAAATGCCAGACAAAGATAGGTTTATTCTTCTAATCCATAGTCATTCCTCACTGGCAGATGCCAGCCAGGCATGGTACTACAGGATGCTCACATGATATGAATGTTCATGAGACATGGTGTTCAGTAGCTCATGGTCTAATTGTCACTTGCCTTCTATAACCAGATGTTAAGGATTCCTGCTAACAATGCTTCAGCTCGGCCTTTATGCTGCGGTTACCATGAGTTCACATCCAATGGTTCTAGGACATATAGTACAGGGAAAAGGTATTTTGGAAACCGACGTTGCCAGGGAATGCCTCATTTCTCAAGACTTTCTCCCTCCCCTTGCAGAATCCCTAACAACTCTACACTTGATCCTCTAATCCCCACCTGGGGTTCATTCTATCTCCAGAGAGCCAGATGGGTGGAGGTGATATTTGGTGTGTGTTGGCTTGGCTTGGCTTGCTCCCATTGACCATGACTGGATCCTGCCTTTCTGTTAATACTGTAGCTTTTTAATATACATGCCTCTGGCATAACTGTTCCCACGCCTTTCCAACTCCTTCCAGGATGTCTACATGTGGTGGTGTGGAATGTGGCAGCTTGATGCCCATGCATGGCACTGGGCAATGCTGGAGGTGGGACAGGCCTTAGCCCATCCACTTGTTTCTTTTCCTTCTTGTCTCTTCTTTCTTCTCTCTTTTTGTTTATTCGTCAGTCTGTCTCTCCTACATACCAGTAACATCCCCATCCTTTTAAAGAATCCACACATTTTTAGGAGCCTTCAAGGGGAAGAGGTAGGTATGAAGAGGCACTTGGGAGACCAATGACAAGACAGCCATGGTCCTTGTCCTCAGGAGTGTGATAAGGCAGGCAAAGTGCATCTATCATCACCAAAATCCATCATTATGCATTGTAAAAGATGCCCAGAGGGCTGAAGAGTGGGTTTAAGATTATGTTGACAGATTAGAGAATAAGTGGGAATGATTTTAGGAAGGCTTCCTGGAGGAGGTGTCTTTTAAATGAAGGGCTGGTTAGGTTGAGTGGCAGAGAAATAACAGAAGCTGAACAAAGATTGTGAAGCTTCTTTGGGGAGAAAACTAGAAGTGGGAAAAGAAGGCCCAGGGTGTAAGAAGCACAAATTAAAGAGACCACAATTCTTTCTCAATTCACACTCACTATGCCCCTTCCCAAAGATTTTCTTCCATCTTGACTGCCTCTATAAAGACTCAATTTTTAAAGACTGCTGTTTACAGTTAGCGTTAATGTAACTAGAAGTTTCATTAGAGCAGGCAGGTTTCCTATGCAACACTCTAAGAACTCGGGTAAAATATCCCCTGACGGGGAGCACAGCCTTTGGGAGGGATGGATTTAAGGTAGAGATAGAGGAAGAAGATTCAAACAGATTAACCAAAACATCCTGATGCTCAGAGACATGACCCAGGTTATAGGAAGGTCTCCCTCACAGCCCAGCTTCTTGTTTAACCCTGCGACAGCTGTGGGCCCCAGTCCAGCCATCTGACAGTGAGGACTCTGGGACTCCAGCATGACAAGGGAGTTTATGAGGCTCAAACAGCTAGTTAGAGGCAGAGCCAGCACTGAAATGCAGATCTATTGCTTCCAAATTCTGTGCTCTTTCCCTTGAACATTACTTCCTCTCTCCTAAGACTTCTTTTTCTCTTTTCTGTTCCCGCTGGAAGCCTCCTTGATCCTCTCCCTTTAACTCCCTGCTTAGGGCAAACAGTCTCTCTGTGATGTCGACCCTCCTTCAAGTTCATCCTAGATGTTCATTTCTTTTCTTTCCTTCCAACACCTACCCATCCCCCATCAGTGTCACTGATATTTCTTTATCCATCCTTTAAATTCCCCCTTAAACATTCACTCTTCATTCTTCTTTATTTTCCCTAGCCTTCTTATTCCCACTTTCTCATCAGAGTGCCTTTAAGAGCTGTGCATTCATTCACTCATTGAGTTAATCATTCAGCAACAATTTATTAAGCCCCTACTATGTGTCAAGCCCTGTTAAGAGTTAGGGTCCAGCGGTGAACCAGTGAGCCATGGGTTCTTATTCTCTGGAAATTTAGATTCTACTGGGAAAGACTAACAATAAGCAAGTAAATAAATTAACAAGATAATTATAGATGTGATAAATGTTTTGAGGAATATAAAGTGGGTAATAGAAGAGGAATTAACTGGAGGAGGTGTGTACTACTTTTAATAGAGTGTTAGGAAAAGCCTCTCTGAGAAGATGACCTTTGAGCCTTGGCTGATGAAAGGAAGCCAGCAGTCAGAGGTGGGGAGGGGGTTCCAGGCAGCAGGGACAGCAGCAGCAGAGGCGCTGAAGTGGGAAGGATTATGGTGAAGATCCTGTACTGAGAGGTGTGATGAGAAGAGTTTGCTACAATATTGAGAAGTACTAAGAGCCAGGCTGTGCAGGACCTGAGAGACCAGGATAAGGAGCTGCATTTTGTTCTAAGAGCACTGGAATGCCACTGAATTTACACGGTCTAATTAATGTACTTGGACTGAAATTCACACTGTCCTGGTAGTCTTTTCTCTCCATTTCCTTTTCCAACTCTCATCCTTCTTTGCAAATTTACATTCAAGGTGTGCATCCCATTTTCATGTCCATTTCCCTACTGGGGAGAACAAGTCTTCCAAACAATTTATTGAACCGTGCCGTGCTCCAAATGTAGCTGATTTGATTCTGATTCCCACCTCTATTACAGAGTTCAAAGAATCATAGATTTGCAGAGTATTAGATTAGAAGAGTTGAAATGGACATTAACACCATGAGGCTGAACCCTTCCATGACAAACAAGGAAACTGAGGCCCAGAGGTGTGACACAGCTCGTCTAAGCTGACTGCTGTATGAAGTGAGTCTTCTAGGTCCTCATCTCCCCAGAGTACAGGAGCAGGCTGCTTCCTGTCCCTTAGCCACCTTCAATAAAAAAGGTATTAACTGACCACTCACTGTAAGTCCAGAGCTGGGGCCCAGTTTGACAAGGAGTAGAAGGAGCACTGCTGGGGCCTGGTGGTGAGCACAGCAGCCATGCCCTCAGGCAGCTTAAAGCCTGTGGGCAAGAGAGACAGTGAACAATTACACAGTGTGTACAAAGTGATATGAAGGGAAAGTACAGGGTGAGGAGAACTGTAACAGGCAGGCTCAGAGCAGGAAGCAGAAGTCACTTTAGGTATTTTAAGTAGCAAGGGATTTAATACAGGTAACTAGATAGTAAGAAAATCATTGAAAAGCCTGGAGGATTGGAAGTCAAGGGGTGCTAACTAGACTCTCGGCTTCAAGGTCAAATCACCAGAGGTCAGAAATGCTGCCGCTACAACTAGCAGAGCAGCCACCACCAAAACAGTGTCATCCCACGGACCTCTCGTGTTTATCGGAGGTGGTCCATTCTATCTATTGAAAAATGGTCTCCATCTCTCTTCTACCTTTCAAATCTCATGCAAAGACATCGGACTGGCAGAACTTGATTCATATCCAGAATGCTAGCTGCAAAAATTTCTAAGAAATAAGTTTTGATTTTTCACTTTCCAACCTCTGAAAAGAAGGGGAATGAAGTCAGTCAACATATCTAGAGTTGCCAGATAAAACACAAGGTGTCCCATTAAAATAAACAGTGAATCATTTTTTAGTATAAGTATCTCCCAAATATTGTACAGGGCATGCTTATACTAAAAAATGATTCATTATTTATCTGAAATTCCAATTTAAATAGGTGTCTTGTTTTTTTATTTGCAATTCTGGCAACCTTACAAAGATCCAGCAGAAGGCTCTAATTAGATGGGGGTTGAGGAAGGCCTTTCTGAGGAGCTGACATTTAAGAGGAGACCTGAGAGATGAATAAGAGTTCACCAGGCACAGAAAAGAGGGAAGGGCATTCCAGGCAGAGGGAATAGCTTTGCAAAGACTCTGAGGCAAGAACAATTTGGTTAATTTAAACAAAGCTAGAGCACGGTGATTGGAGGCATAGGTGGATGAAGACTTAGGCAAAGATCATGAGGGTCTAGAGTTCTGAAAACTGGAATGAGACAAGGATGGAATGTGAGAGACCCAGGACCACTACTTTTAATGACATCCCTCAGAGTTGTGCAAGATGGTCATCCCAAAGAGAAATCTATTCCAGGAATTTAAGTGAGTTAAGTTAGGTGGGAGCCCATGGAGCTGGAAATGAGGAAGATATTAAAGTATGTTTTGTAGTTGGATATGATGGGAGTGTTAGAACGGTCATTGGAGGGAGAAGGGGATGAAAATCAAGAATGAATCTTAGTTCCTGGAATGGACAACTGGGTTGATACAAATGCTATTATGGAAATGGGAAAGCTCTTCAGGGTTTGAGGTGTTGAGATGGGGTCACAAGAGAGGAGAAAGGGACAACGTGATTGGAATATCTTCTTTCAGTTGGACAACAGTGCATAGCCACTGCCTTCCACTGCAGAAAACTCCCTAACATGCACTTAGCTGCCAACTCCTTCTCTCCCATCCACCCTGCCTTCTTCTCCATCATTTTCACTTTCTTTCTCTCTCTCTGCTTTATAGCCATCCCGATTCCTGGACAGAATCAGAGGCTCAGCCAGTGAGATGGGTGGAGTGTAGAAAACTAGAAATGGAAAGGTTTCCTGTGATTCTGTGCCCTGCAGTTTCCCAGTGGATTGATCAATCATTTAGCCTCTCTTCCCTGGGCTCCGGAAGGACTGAGGCTGGGAGGAGGGAGGAGAACTTGGATTAAAGCAGTTGACAAGGCACTGGAGGAAGGAGCAGTCATCATCCTCAAGCAGATAGGAGCTTGATTAGTCCAAACCCCTCATTTTAGAACCGAGAAAGCAGAGGCCTTTGCCCATGCTGACTAGGTAAGAACCGCACAGTGTGAAGGAACATGCAACCCCACCTGCAAACAGTGAATCTTTCAAGATTTGACTGAACTCCTGTTAGTTTTGTAGCTATAAAGTAGACACAACTGTACTTACATCAAAGAATTGTTTTAAGGATCAAAGGAAATAGTTAATATTCACTTATTTGACAAATATTTATTAAGCATCTACTATGTGCCAGATATGTTGGGAGCTGGGAACTCAGCAGAGCACAAAGCAGACAGGAATCTGCCCTCACAGAAATTACATTCTAATGGGGAAAACAGAATTAGCAAGTGATAAATCGAAATGTGTGATAGGTACCATAAAGCAACATGAAGCTGGGAAGGAAGGCAGGGAGTGCTGAATTGTGTGGGCAGGGTTACAATTTCAATAAGTAATCTTTGAGCAAGGATTGGGAGAAAGTGAAAGAATTAGTCAATTGCTCATCTGGAAGAAGAGTGGTCCAGATTGAAGGAAAGGCAGGGGAAAGGCCCTGAGGCAGAAACTGCTGATGTCTGAGATTTAGCACAAAGGCTACATGCTGGAGCAGAGGGAGCAGTGGGGAAAGTAGTAGGAATTAGAGATGGATGGGCTGGTCTTGCAGGTCTGGAGGCATTGTGGGGACTTTTCTCTGATAGAGAGTGAGGTGAGCCTGGTAGGGGATAGAGGTAGTGAGAAGGGGCTGACTTCTGGACATCAATCAGTGGAGAGCTGATAGGGTTTGCTGCTGGACTGGATTGTGGGACGTGACAGCAAGAGGAGTCAGGAAGTTCCGAGGGATTTGGCCCAAGCGTCTGGGAGAATGGAGCTGCCAGTGACTGAGGTGGGCAAGACCTTGAAGAGCAAGTCTGGGTGGGAAGTCATGAGTTAAATGGTGGCCATATCACACAGAGCTGTCAGATACCAATAGCTTTGTGAGCTGTGCAGCCCTGTGTTAGCAGATTACATTATGAGTAGTGGCAGAACCAAAAAGAACAACAATTGTTCATGTTTACAAAGGAACGTATAATCTTTAAAGCTTCTTATTTTTATTTTTTAAGTTTCAACTAATAACTCCAGGAGAGTGTGTAATATCGACACCAGGAAGAAACTGGGGCCCATGCTTGCTTGCCCAAGTTCAAAGGCTGCAGGGGTCAGAGTCAGGGCCATGATTCAAGTGCTGCTTCCCACAACACAGTGTTAGAACCCTGACTCTTGACTCCCAGGAACAGAGACACAAAGAGTCAGGGACATGTACTATGAGTCAGAGAAGCCAAATCAGAAACATGAAAAGAAGCTGAGGCAGCAGAGAGGAGCCCATGAGGGAAACAGCAACACAGAGAGTGACCTAGAAAAGCCTAAGGATCTGGAGAGTAAGCTGAGAGGAGCCCCACGTGCCTCTCCGCCACCCGCATGACAGGCTCTCCTCCCTCCCTTCCTTCCTCTTCCCAGATGACTTGTCACCAAAGCATCACAGGAATGCTGTTGGCACCCAGCCTGCCAATTAGTTCAGGAGCCTCTCCCTCTGACTTCCTCTGAAGCCTCAGATATACTCCCCCCAACACACCCCTCCAGCCCTGAGCTGCCCCGCCCTGCATGTCTGGGAGGGACTCTGGCCCCGAGATCACCTAGGACTTTGCTGCTCCCTCAATCACCACCTCCCTGAGCCGAGCTTGGCATCCCGCGCCCTTTCATTTGTCATCTCTGAGCACCTTTGCGAGCGTCCTTGAAACCAGTGCTTGATGGAGGTATCCACACCCGGCACCCCAGCCCCCAGGCTGAAAGAACAGGGAGGGGCTTCAGGGAAGCTGAGGAAAAGGATCCCTGAAAGCTCTTGGGATGGCTTTGAACTGGGAAGATTCACTTAGCCTAGGAGGAGAAAGGTGAAGGCTGCAGAGAAGTGGACACTGAAGGAATAGGGGAGAACAGGGCCCCCAAATTAAGTGAAGGGGACAGGAGGATGAAACACCACCAGATATGAAGTGGGAAGAGATAGGCAGGTGCCAGACAGTCTCACATGTGTGTCTGGACGTGGGATACGATTTTGTTAGAATGAAGTAAAGTTGGAAATGTCTGGAGAAGGAGTAATAATAACACACTGCATTTTTTGAGCACCTTCACATATTTTAATTTATTTCATCCTTATGAAGTAGATATCTTTACCCTCATTTTGCAGATCAAGAAACTGAGGCTCAGAGAGGTGAAGTGCCTTGCCCCAAATCTAAATGCTCTACTTTATCCTTTACATTACAGCTGCACTCCTGTAGGTGGCATATTAAATATAAGAGAGTTTAGACTTTTCGGAGATTGAAGAATTTCATCCAACAAACAGTTATGAGGCACTTTTATATGCCAGGAAATATGCTAAGCACTGAAGATACTAAGTCTGCCTTCAAAAGGCTGAGCCGCTAATTGGAGAGTGATGTGCACAAACAGCCCAGAGAGGTGGCCCAGAAGGCTGAGGGCTCGCCTCTGCGAGAGGGCAGTTCTCCTGGGGCAAGTAACACAGTCTGGTCTTGGAAGCAGGATAGTATTTCCCCAGTGGTTGGTGGAGGGGGTGTGAGAGGCCTTCCGGTGAAAGCAGTGTGTGGGAGAGCTCCAAGGAGTTGAGTGTGTTAAGAGAACGAAGGAGGGATGTGAGGGGAACAGAATGGAGGACAGATGATATTTAACTCATGATCTACCTAAAACCACAGCCTGGCTGTAGTGACGGTTGAGGAGGGACCTTACAATTGTAGAGTTATGGGGTGATGAGGGTGTTTTTCCATTATGTCAGCGTAGTGGGAACTCAAATGAAGTAAAGAAGCCTTCATTGAGCATTCCTATATGCCAGATAGCATGCAAAGTACTTCCACACACATTATCAAATTTAATTCATGCAACAATTAAAAAGAATGAGGAAGACCTATTTGGACTGACACGAGAAGGTTTCTAAGACACATGGCTAAAGAGCAAGTGCAGAATATTTTGTACTATGAGTTATAATCTATATTAAAGGAACATACACAGAGAAGGGTTCAGTCAGAGGGAACAGGGAGAACAGAGCCAGGGAAGGCCAAGAGAAAGAGGTGTGTCTATGGTCCTAAAGGTTACCTGTGCAGGGGGCATGAGTTCAGCTGGAGCTGAAGGGGACATGGAGCTTGCCATGCTGGGGACTTAATGTCCACCCTGTTCTCCCAGGTGCATCTCAGGGAGTCTTTAAGTGGGAAGAAATACCCCCTGATTAAACATGTTACAGAGTTGGTTCTGGCTGCAGGTGGAGGGTGGATGGGAGGAGGGAGGGATACCATGAGGGCTGCACAAGGCCGGACTGTGGGAAGGAGAGGAGGAAGGAAGTGTGTGAGGCTGGTCTGGGAGAATGAGTGGGTAGCATATCCTGACATGCCTGATGGGAAGAAAAAGGAACAGAGAATGCAAATTATTTTTTGGGATTTGAATTGGAGTTATACATGCACATAAAAAGTCAAATAATTAGATAAGTTAATAAGAAAAACTAATAGCTCCCATTCCCATCTCCACCACTTTCAGCTCTCTTAGCTGACCTGCTTTTAGGTGTTTGCTGCCGTATCTATAAACACCAGGATTATATTACCACTGCTGCCTTTTCAACTGTAGGCATTATCTATTGATTTGCTTTTATGAAAGATGCAGCCCTTTTTTTCCTAATTGCATTAATGTATTTTTTTAATTAAAGTATCATTGATATAAAATCTTATGCTCAGGTTTCGCATGAGCAACACTGTGGTCGCTACATTCCCTTCTATTATCAAGTCCCCGCCATATACCCCATTACAGTCACTGTCCATCAGATACAGCCTTTTTTTCAAACCACCAACCCCTCTTGGTCCTCAAACAGATACCTTCACCATCCCTACATTATATTTCTAAATGCACATAAATATGTATGTAAATACACAGAAAAATGTCGTGAAGGACCACATAAAACTAGGATTCAGGGATACTGTGGCCAAAGGAGACTTTCATTCTACCTGTCTGGTTTAAATTCTTTACAAATGAATGTATATATAATTAATTACTTATGTGGTTAAAAGAAAAAAAAGAATCCACACAACAATACTAAAAGGTAATTATCATTATCCACAGTTTACAGATGTGAAAACTGAAGCCCAGAGACTTAAGTAATTTGTTCTAAGTCTTAAAGCACAACTAGTAAAGACCAGATTTGGTCCAAAAGGAGGAGAAGGGACAAGCATAGTGAAAAAGGTAGTGAAAAAGAAAGCCTAGGGTCTGGGGCAGGGTGGAGTGGGGGGAGTAAGGAACTTTTAACCAGAGAGACACCAGCTCTGGCAGAAAGGGATAATGATGGCCCTAGGCAGGAGGCAGTAACCTCAGAGTTGTCTGACTTGAAGGCAATGTTAAGGGCTCTGTCTGGGAACGGGAATCAGTAGCCATCAGACAGAAGCCCTGGACTAAAGAAGGAAAGGCCATGCCCCCACATTTGTGGACAGCACCCTCAGAGAACCCAGGTGCCAGGCATCTGCAGTGAGTCACTGGATCCCAGAAACTGACGGCAAGACTGAGGTCGTCACCCCAAAAGGCAGGGAGCAGGGACACCTAGGTCTTGGAGTCCAGGGAGCTGAGCCTGTCTGGTCAGAGGCCACTGTCACAAAACCAACAAAGAATTCATATCTAATAGTTTCCCTCAAGGCCCAAATGAATAGGTATGGGAGTCACTGGGAGGCTGTGATACCAGGCAGGATGACAAACAAAAATAGCTCCACCAAGACAACAAGCTGCAGAGTGTCTATTCGAGGAGAATGAGGGATGTCTGGGGAGCAGAAGCCTGGGAGAGGCTGAAGCCAAGGCCACCCAAGGCAGCTGGCTCCTCCCTGATCACAACTCAGCTTCACCAGTGCCCAGGGTCACCTGTCCTCTCCCACGGCCGTGGGGGTGGTGACCAGGAGAGCTGAAACTGTTAGCCTTGTGACCTCGGATTATATGGCTGGGTTGGTGGTTGATACTTTGGAGGTAAACTCAAGACTTGCTGTATTTGAGTTCTTGCACTGAGCTGGATTCTACACAGATACACATATATGCCCTAACCCCACTATTCACCCTTTCCCCAAGTCCCCACCTAAACACAGAAAGAACAAAAAAGCATCCTCTGACATTCAGAAGCTGGCCTGACACTCTCAGTTAAACTACGCTATTCTCCAATTAGGCATAAACTATTTTACTGACCATCAACCCCAGAAAAGCTTACTCTTGAGAAAATGATAAAATGAAACAAAGCAAGGCCAGTTCAAAATTTCACTTGAGCTCAAAAACAAAGTCACTGTGCCACCCACAAAATACCAGACTCCCCTGCTTATGGCCAAAAGCAATGACTGCTACTTCTTTACCAATTACAGCTTTATCTTCATTCTAATCACCCCAGTTGATTGAGATTTGCAGTCATTGAATCCGCCCTGCTTTCTGACAGCATTCAATCTAAAGCAAATCCTTACTTCTTTAGACCCTCCCCCAAATCACCTTAATGAAGCCCAGATCCTACCCTAGTTTTTTTCTAATACCCTCTTACTTGAGATGTCCCATAGTTCCCTATGGTGTGCATTCCTTTTTTTGTTGCAAAGAGTAAACAACTCAACTTGTTCAGCTACAGGTGTGTTTCTGATAGAAGACATTGATAACATCCAGTGTTCTTTTCTTCATTGTTACCCTCTGGGATCTACAATGAGGATCTAGGCTGTGTGGGAGAAGATCATACAAAGGCAGGAGGTGCTGTCAGAAGAGACAAAACTAGTCATGCATTCACTCAACAAATATTTACTGGCCACCCACATATGCCAGGCCGTCCTAGGTGACAAGGACAATAGGCAAATAAAGTAGATTCCTGATTTTTCAGGAAGTTTTCAGTTGGGGGCAGGAGGGGGAAAGATCACTGTGATGTATGGAGACAAGCGCAGTGATGAGGTATGTCCTGGCCACTGCTATGTGCTCCTAGAAGGTGGGATATCAAGAAAGCCTTTCTGGGGAAGAAGATACTTGAGGTCCTGGAGATTGGGGGCAATCTCATAAGAAGGGACAAGACCAGGTCAGAGAGATGATAAACAGCATGGTGACAGCATGGTGAGTGGGGAATTTTACCTGCTATTGATCTTACTAGGAGTGAGAAATAGGGAGGAGATAGGCTGCAGGCAATTATAAATCCTATATGAAGTCTGGGCCTTTTTCTTCAGAGAAAGGAGGCATCATTGGGAGTTCAGTAAGTCCTGTCATGCTGTGATTACATGTTTTTAAAAAAACATTTGAATATGTGCAACTTACTTCAAAAGGCATAAGATTGTAAGATAGACAGATGGATGAATAAAGGAAAGGATAGATGGAAACATTTCATAAAACAATTATAGAAAAATGCTACTGATAGAATCCAGTGATGGCAGTTGGTTGGTCATAGTAAACTAATCCTTGCAACTTTTTCTGTTTGAAATTTTTCATAATAAAATTTTGGAAACAAATTTCTTTGGCCTCTGTCAGGGAGGCTGGATTGTCAAGGAGGCAGAGCCATGAGGGAGGCAGCTTCATTGTAATGCAGATGAGGGCTGATGGTCTGGTGTAGGCAGCTGCAGGGTGATGGCCTGATCTAGGCCTCTAGAGGCTACGGGAGTGCATGGAGTCCTGAGGTCGGAGCTGACATCAACAGGGGTGGAGCCTGCAGGGCTGCGAAGTAGAGGATAACACCCAGGTGGGGATGGTGGCAAGAAAATAGTAGAGAACAAGAGTGTGGGAACAGATCTAGGGAGGGGGACAAGATGACTTGATGATCTTGTAGTATCTTTAGGAACATGCTTTGCAACTAACAGACCCCTGGCTCCTCGTGGGGCCTTGATAGTGGAATAGGGGGCTGAGCACTGTGGATCTCCTTCTCTTGACCCAAATCCCAGTTTTCACTGTATTTCCCCAAGGGTGGAGTGGCTCTTGCTCACTCTCCCTTCCCCAGGGAGCAGCTGTTCTGCCTTTTGGAAGACCATCTCTCTCCTTCCTCTGGTCCCCCAGTCCAGATGTCCAAATTTGACTCTTCCTGGAGAATACATCCACTGGCCCCCAGTGCCTTATCTTCCTTTCCCCTCATCTCGGCCTCCCTCCAATCTTGTCCCTGGCTCTCTTTTCCTATGTCATTATTGCTCTTTTTTTTTTTATATCTGAACTTTCCAGTGTGTGATAGATAGAATTAGGGGTTGAATTGTGTCTCCTTGAAAGATATGTTGAAGACCTAGTCCCTGGTACCTATGAATGTGATGTTATTTGGAAATTGGGTATTTTCAAGTGTAATCAAGTTAAAATGAGGTCATTCATACCAGATTAGGGTGGTCTGGACTCCGAGTCCAATAATACTGGAATCCTTAAAAAAAGAGAAATTTTTATACAGACACAGGGGAGAAGCCCATGTGAAGATGGAGCAGAAACTGGGTTGATGCATCTACAAACCAAGGAATGCCAAGGATTGCCTGCAAAGACCAGAAGCTAGAAGAGGCAAGGAAGCTTTCTTCCCTATCCTTCTGAGGGACATTGGCCCTGGTCAACAACATGATTTCAGACATCAACTTCCAGAACTACGAGAGAGTAAGTTTTTCTTGTTTTAAGCCACTCTGTTTGTGGCTATTTGTTATAGCGGCCCTAGGAAACAAATAGAGAAGTTAAGGGTGTCAAGGTGGGAGGCAACACCATGGAAAGGTTATTTGTTATAACCATGCTATCATATATTTTATGGGATTGTATATTTTCAAGATTGCTTTTGTTTGTACTTTGGGTTAAAAGACCCAAGTTTGAGCATCAGTGTTATATTTGGAATGTAGCATGTAATAGCACCTAATTCAAGAGGCTGTGAGGAATAAATGGAATAATGTCTGTGAAACTGTTCAGTAAACAAAAGTCTGTAAACAAGTTGAAATTAGTACTATTATAACTATGTGGAGGGGCAGAAAACACCCTGGACTAGAGAATGGAAATCTAGGCCCTTGGTCTCACTAACCACTGGATTTGCCAACTGGATCTTTGTATGAGTGGCCAGCACCCTCTTCAGGTGTACCAGCTTCTGAATGGTTAAACAGTACTCTCATCCCCCAGGCACAGAAGGAGGGGTCATAGGTCAAGGTTTAGGCCCAGGTGGGAAGACCGCCCGGGGCTTAAACCTTGCCACAGAGTATCCCTTCATTCACTAAGAACTGTGCAACCAGGATGGCGGAGTGAAACGGAGATGAGTAAGAGCTGCTTCTGCCCTCAGAGTTCACAGTCCACTGCCCTCTGCTCTGCTGGTGTGAGCACACCACCTCCAGGAACAGCCCGGATGCCCGCCTGGGGAAGGTGTCAGGGGGAAGGTGAGGTGAAGCTGGGCTATGAACACCAGGTGGAATTCCAAGGTATCAGTCTTTTGTGGAAGGAATTAGGGGATGGTTCAAATTAGTAAATATCATCAATCAACTACCTAATTCTAGGGTCTGTGCTAAGTGCCAGGGGTAAAGAAAGGGAGAATGAAAGTATGAAGTCAACGTAAGTCAGGCCGGGAAGATCTCCCTTTCCGGTGAGGACGCCAAATCTGCATACAATACGGAAGCCTGACAGAATGTGTGATGTCATTACCTAGGGCTTTGAGTATCGGATATTGGAATTTGGTCTGCGGAGGACGATTCTGAATGAAGGTCTGAAGGGAGGTTTCCTGTGGGTTCAGGGCTGCGTGTCCCCAGTGGTCACCTAAAAGGCAGGTGAGGGCTGCTTATGTAATCGGCGGCGCCTCGCGGGCGGCTGGGGGAACAGGACGGGGGAGCCGGGCCAGGGCTGACTGCGCGCTCCTGGAATCCGCGCTCGGGGCCCTGGCTCACCTGGACCGACACGTGGGCCCGCCCTCAGCTGCGGAGACAAGCGCGCGGCCGCCCGGCTGTTGCAGGGCGACTCTCCACGCCTCCTGCCTTCCAGCCATCTCCCTATTGGAACCGGGAGGTTGTGAACGCCTCGGGAAGCCCGCCCGCATAGCCTACCCCACTCCCTGCCCGGCTGAAGGGAGCCGTACTTGAAGGAACCCACAGTAATCTTGAACTCTGGCCCAGATCCTGGGGCTGGCTTTCCGTAGGTCATCCTGTCATGCCGTTGGCTCTGGATTTCCAAGCCCATAGCCCCTTTTAATTTTTCGGGATCGCCGTGGAAACAGGCAGGCCTTCTCTGAGTTTAACTTTGATCCCTCACAGGGCAACACTATATAAACAATAGAGATTTTTGTTCTGGGTGGTGTTGGTGAGGGTTCGAGAAGAGGAAGCATCTGGTCTTGCGATTGATTTTGGTTTCTGAATATGAGGAAGTATTAAAGGCAGAGTGATTTGTCTTTGAGAGGGAAACTATATCCACCTCCCACTCCAGGGGAAACCAGTCTTTGGTGAGACTAAAAATCTTTTCAGCACCTTTTAAAGGATGTCTGGGTTCTGAGTCAGATTCACACCCAAATATTGACTGTGGGAGACCACATTTAGAGAATGTCTTTTTAATCTTTTTAAAGTGTCAACATTTTTATTATGGAAAATTTCAAACATACACAGTAGAGAAAATAATTTGATGACTCCATTTAGCAGTGATAAACTCATGACCAATTTAGTTTCATCAATTACCTCCCACTCTCCTCCCTTTTTCCACTGTATTGCTTTTAAACAAATCTCACACATCATATTTCATTGGTGAAAACTTAAGTATGCAAAAAGCTTTTTAAGAAGTACAATGATTACATTGTAAAAGTGGACAACTCTTTAATGTAAATGTACAATTTTTAAATTTCTGTCTCTTCCTTTTAAAAATTGTATTACAATTAATTTGTTCAAGCAGGATGTAAACCAGTTCACCAATGTCTTTGGTTGATATTTCCTTTAAGTCTTTTAACCTATAGGTTCCCTTTCTCCTGTTTTTCCTGGCAGTTTATTTGATGAAGAAAACTGGTCATTTGTCCTGTGAATTTTCCTAAACTGCGATTTGCTGACTGCATTTCTGCAGCATTGTTAAAGCCATTCTGTTAGATCCAGAACTCCGATGAGTTTCAGGTTATTTTCAAGAGGTATACATCAAGTTACTTTCTGTTGTATGACATTGGAAGGCACATAATGCTGGATTCTTTCTTTTTTGGTGTTGATAAGTGGGTTCAATCCATCCTTATAAGGTTTCCTATCAGCTTGTCACATAATATTTCTAGTAGCTGTTGATAATTATTGCGTAGGTCCATTATTTCATTAGGTGTTACAAAAGGGTGATATTCTTTTATCCTTTCTTCATTTATTAGCTAGAGTTTGTAATAAAAAAACTGTTCCTCACATTATTTGGTTATCCTTGATGTATTTGTATAAAAATGGTAGCATACATGTATTGTCTTTCTCTTACTAGTTTTCAGAAAGTTGAGTGGGTTCCTAGCTTCCTTCAAAAATGACCAATGAGTTTATTTTTTAGGTATTATAATGAACTGATGGAAATATAAAAACATATATTATGTGTTTCAATCAATTGCAGTTATTATTCTTACTGACACTAAAAATATCCTGTCTTTGGCCCTTCAAGTTAACTCCTGAATCATTTCTGCCTTGACCCCACTAGTTTCCTCACGATGTTTGGACAAGATGTTTCAGAGTCATTTTGTATATTTCTTCTCCCAGACCTAGAATTACCAGTTCTCTAAGGAGCATTTTTCCTTTCGGTGGCAAATGATATTTAGAGACACCATCTGAGTATAAGCAGTACTCATAGTGTCCAATTAGACCATTATTATTAGGTCTTCCTTAAGAAGAGAGCTAAAAAAAAAAACCATTTTTTTAAAGAGAAAATACATCATGAGTTTATGTTGATTTTCCAATTCAAATTTGGGATTATTATGTTTTTATTTCTCTTCTTATATATGATAATCATGAGAAAAGCTAATCTTTTAGGCTGAAAAATCTTGGTTCCTAGTAACATTAACATCTTATTTATTATCTTTATCCTGTTTATCTGCATATATGTTCATGTACATTCATATATAATAGAGTCAGAATAACAGCAATAATATTACTACCAAGATAATAACTGAAAATTTTAAGTTTTATTTGCAATCTTTTTGTTATTAGGATAAATCTCACTAAGGATATACAGTCAAATGACTATGTTTTAAAGCCACTTAAAATAACTTCTCTGGGTTTTTAAGCTACCAATTACACACGCAGGTTCAGTCTGTCTTGTTTTAATTTAATTTTTATAATGATGTAAAATATTTACATCCCTTGTGTCTGTGTCTCAACCAGGACGTAGCTGCGTTTTCACCATCATCCCCTGTTGATTCACATTTGGGCTGTTTTCAGTCTAGTGCTGTTACAAGCAGTGATGCACTGAATAGCCTTCTGTGGAGTCTTTTCGTGTATTTGAGGCTTTCTTTTCAATATAGGCAAATTAGGGGAAAGAACACTGACTGTAAGAACCAAGAAGAGACATTTTATTTATTTATTCATTTTTTAAAATAATTTATTTTGGTATCATTAATCTACAATGACATGTGCAATATTATGGTTATTAAACTACCCCCTTCATCAGGTCCCCCCCACCAACCCCATTACAGTCACTGTCCATCAGCGTAGTGAGATGCTATAGAATCACTACTTGTCTTCTCTGAGTTGTACTGCCCTCCCCATGCCCCCCAACATTACATCTGCTAATCGTAATGCCCCTTTTTCCCTCTTATCCCTCCCTTCCCGCCCATTTTCCCCAGTCCCTTTCCCTTTGGTAACTATTAGTCCGTTCTTGGGTTCTGTGAGTCTGCTGCTGTTTTGTTCCTTCAGTTTTTTTCTTTGTTCTTATACTCCACATATGAGTGAAATCATTTGATACTTGTCTTTTTCGGCTTGGCTTATTTCACTGAGCATAATACCCTCTAGCTCCATCCATGTTGTTGCAAATGGTAGGATTTGTTTTCTTCTTATGGCTGAATAATATTCCATTGTGTATATGTACCACATCTTCTTTATCCATTCATCTACTGATGGACACTTAGGTTGCTTCCATTTCCTGGCTATTGTAAAAAGTGCTGCGATAAACATAGGGGTGCACAAGAAGAGACATTTTAAAGCTGGCTCTGGGACGTCGGACCTGGACTAGGAAGCGCGAAGAGTGTATGTAACCTTCCTACAGGGCTCCTAGAAGCCTTGCTTCAACCCTACCAGCTGCAGCACGTCCCAAAGTGTGGGCAGTAACGGGGCGGAGACGGACAGGAAGGCAAAGGAACAGCTCCAGTGCTCAGGTTGATCTGGGGAAGGAAAACAAGAGACTGAAAAAGGAGACGATCTGCTCCGGGAAGGATGTGTGCAAGGGGTAGAATGTGGTTGCCCGCGGTGGCCTCGCAGAAGACTACCTCTCTGCACTAGCGATCGGCGCAGACGCCCGCTTTCCTCGAGGCACGGGGAGATGCCCCCAGGTCCGGGTCTTGGTGAGCTCCCGGCACTGCGGAGCGCAGGAACTGAATAAGGATCCGCCACTAGCCTCTCCTGGGGGAGGGTGGGAGGTTGTACCGCCAAGACCACGCCCACCACCAGGCTCAGGCCCGGTTCCTCGGAGCTCCGCCTCCCAGACCTGGCTGCCGACGGAGAGGCTGGGCTAGCTCCGCCTTCAGCCGAACGGGCAGTAGCGCGCGGGGCTGGCGGGCTCATCCCAGCGGTTGCGAGAAGCTAGGTCCAGCGTCACTGTCTTTAGACCCTGGGAAACGAAGAGGTCCGCGTGGGCCGAGGCCGTATCCAGTGTCACGAGGGGGCGCTTGGGGAAAGATGAGGAGGAGGAAGAGGGGTTAGCCGCGGGTCAAACGGTCCAGTCCACTGCCTCTAAGCTCCCTAGATGCAGCTGCAGAGCAGCTTTCCTTGTCTAGCCGCGTCCTCATTGTCCCCAGAGGAGTCCTAGCCCCCTCCTCCCTGAATTAATCCCTAAATTTCACCATATGCTGCTCTGTGGATGCAGAGGGAAGGCTCCCCACTGGTGGTGGTAGGAGCGTGTTATTTCAGCACCGAAAGCTGAGAGTTCCCTCTTTCTTCCGCATTTCTGTGGTCCCTGATTCTCATAACTGAAACAAGATTTGGGTTAGTATAAGAGAAGTCGAGGCTCAGACTTGCGGAGCTCGAGTGATTTCCTAAAGTGTAGCCCCTCAGAGACAGGGATGAGTGGAGGGTTGGAATACAGGAAGAGGGATAGTCAGGCCCCACCCCACCACACACGCACACTTTTAACTGGATATGGACATTGATTTATAGTTTATCAAAACAAGTAGGGCCCCTCCACCCTCTACAATGGCTTGAGTAGCGGTGGTTCCAGTCTCTGCTAAAGACAGGAATGGGGCCCTCGTTCTATCTCCTGATTTGTTATCTCACACCCTCTTACCGAAATATTAATTTTCCCTTGCTGGATGTGAGGGGTTGAGGGAAACGGAGGATGTGGGAATTTGGGGAAGAGGAGAGAGGAAAGTCAGGTCCATGGGGATGGGTTAGGCGGACCGTGACCCAGGCAGGAATATACTCATCTCTAGACTTAAGGTCGGGCTGAACTGATTGCCTGGGTAGAGTTGTTTAAAAAAAAAAAAAGGACCCGAAGAAGTCAGTTACAGGGACTTTCTTTACCCACCAGAGGGCACCAGAACCAAAGCAATACGAAGCCAAGCATGGGGCGAGGAGCTAAGCGTCCAGAGTCGCCTTTTCCGCTTTTGTCTCGAGAGCACTCGCATCCCTTCTGCCAGTCTCACCACCACCCCATGGCCATCGGCAGCAGCCGCCCCGGCCTTCCCCCACGCTCCTCTCCCTCAGCTCGGCTCCACGCAGTCAGGGGCCCTGGACCGCTCTCAGCAGCTTCCTCAGCGCCACCTGGGCTCCTCAGTCCACACAGCGCCAGGGCCCCCACCCGGGTCTCAGACCTGGCTCAGCTGAGGGAAATCTCAACTAAAGAGATCCAGCTTCGGGCCAGGAGCAATGCTGGGGGGTGGGCTTCCCAGCATGGAGGCCCAAAAAGGGGGTGGAGGGAGCTGAGGGGTGGGATCTGGTGATGCTGGTGGAGTTGTTTGTCACCTAGAAGGAGGAAGGGAAGGAGAAGAGGTCCGTGGGAGCAAAGCAGCCATAATCCTCCATTGCCGGGAGGTGCGCTGAGCTCTAGACACAACAGAAAGGATAAAGGTTAGGTCTAGAAAGTACATCTGAACAATTTAGGAGAAGTTGTTGAGGGTAGGGGTGGGCATTTCCTTCCTAGGAGAGGTGTAATTTGAGAAGGAGTAAGAGGAGATAGATGAGATGCCCTCATCCCCATCCCTGCCCAGGCCATTTTAGCACCTGAATTATTCAAGTTTTCAGGACAACCCTTCCTCCCCTCTCCCAGCTCCCAGGCCCTTGTAAGGTCTCTAAATTGCCCTTTTGGCTCAGTTCCTATTCCCTTTCCTCTCAGGCTGAAACTGAAAGAAGCTATGATCTTGGATGGGAGGAAGCTCCTTCTGCAGTCCAGTTTTCTTCCCCTGCAGAATCATTCAGCTCACTTCTGCCTGTGGATAGGCATTTTGACCCCCTGTCCTCTCTCTACACCACGGCAAGCCTTAGGACTCCTCCCTGAAGTGGATGGCTCAGACTCTGAGGATTTGTTCTTTTAGGATTATTTTTCTCTGTTAGGCACCCTAGAAATTGGGGAAAGAAAACCAATTTTGGTCTTGATAACCAGAAGCTGCAAGTTAAAAACAAAAGCGAACATTCTGCCACTATCAATAAGAACAACAATCAGTTCTCAGTGAGGAAGCTCCCACCACCCCTGGGGAAGTGTGGAAACCTGTCAGGTTGTTCCTGTGATGGCAGGAGGTGGATTCTCTACTGGCCCTAGTGCTTCCTGGGGCCTGGGATGTGAAACATTTAACAGGGCACAAGGCAGGGAGCATAGTCCAGACTTGCCTTCTGCAAACACCAGTGGCTCCTCTTGAGGAGAACGCTGGTGGAATAGAATCCCTAAATCCTGTTCTCTGGTTTTGGAATGCATTTATGTAGTTTCTGGCTTAAGCAAACTGAGTTCTAATTCTGAGTCTTCCACTTAATAGTCACATGACCTGGGTAAATTACCTCACCTCCCTGGAGTTGCAGGGACCTTACTTATCTGTGAATCGCCAATAATAACACCTACTTGGAGGACAGTTATGGGGCTTTGAAATGGCACGTGTGGGGTGATTAGCACACAGTGGACCTTTAAGAAATGGTACTTTATAGTGCTTCTACCTCAGATGGCAGAACCATCTCTGATGGTTCACACCGACTCTTGTTCTAGAGGGTCCCCAGCCCCTGGGCTGTCCTGACCTCACACCCAGAGGCATTTTCCCAGAAACCAGGCATGTGGCTGGAGGCAGCTGAGGCTCCAGAGACTGAGCTGTCTCCACCTCCTCCTTTTCCCATCTTTTCCTCCCTTACCCTAAGGAATGAAGAAATAACTTTATAATTTTCTATTATTTTTGAAACTTTTAAGTTGGTCACTATTTTGTGAGTTATGTGAATTTAAAATAATAAAGCATATCCATATGCTTGTTCTTCTCAGTTGGCTGAGGAATGGGCATTCCCCATAGCTGGCCAGCAGGTAATCATAGAGACAGAATTCTTCCCCTTTGCTTTTCTCACTTTCCCCAAATGGCAGAAACAGCTATCTGTCCCCACTCACAGCTCTTCAGGTAGTTTTCATTCATGCCTTTGAAAAACCTGCTTTTATCTTTCTTCCTATCAGCCTGGAGGTTGTGTGAAGGGAGAGAATGGAATGAGATGGAGAGACTCCAGAAAGGTTGAACAAAAAACCCAGGACAGCACAGCAGGACGTTGGTTTGAAATGCCCTGGAGAATGGGGGCTCTCATATTCGTAGTGGACCAAGAAGGTATAAAACATTGAGAGAAATACTCTTTCTGCTTCCCTGAGGGGGCTATCTAGCCCAGCCCAGTAGAAATATAATCTGAGCCACAAATATCATTTTAAAATTTACATTTAAATTTAAATAAAGTATTTTAATTTAAAATAGTCACATTAACAGAAAAAGTAAAAAGAAATCAGTAAAATTAACTTTAAGTATAAATTCTATTAAACCCCAGTATTTAAAAAACACTGTCATTTCAACATAAAGTACAAGAAATTATTGCTATATTTACATTCTATTTTCATACTCTATCTTGTGAAATCTGATGTATTCTCCACTAACAGCACACTTGAATTTGGACTAGCCACATTTCAAGTGCCCAACCTACATCTAGTCCCTCACATCTGACAAGAGGAGAAAGTGCTGCAGAGAAAAGATGCTCTGGGCCTCATCCTTTAGCTTCTGAATAAGGCCTGCTGTCATGCTAATAACCAGGAGAAGGGGGAAGAGGGGCTCCCACCCTCTAAAGCCTGGATGGTAATCCCATCCCTCCCCTTAGAGAGCAAGCTTAAGAGGGGAAAGAGGTAGAGCTCCTGAAGCAGGAAGCTTGGTCCACCTTCTCCACCAGTGCAGACAAGGAGGGCTGTGGACTTGTGTGTCCCTGCTGAAAATAGGGGCAGGTAACAAAAGACTTCGTGTGGTTGGAGGATGAGCCCAGAATCTGGAGACAATGGCCCATGCCTGGCCTGAGCTTCTGGTTGGAGTGCTGCACTGGGTGAGGAGCTCTAGGGTGGGATGCCCAGGTGCGGGGCTTCCTCTGGGCTGCCGCACCCTTCTAGTACTCTGTTGCTCCAGGAAAGCACAGAATGGCCCCGGGGATAGGTGGGGGAGAAGCATAGGTAGTTTACCTAAAAGCAACCAGCCCAGCCATGGGGAACACTGAGCAACCCTCTTTTGAGGGGTCCATATATCTAGAGCCAGAATGGAGGAAACTGTCCCTGAGCACTTTGCCTACAAGACCCTTTGGAGTCCACCACTGCTACCTCCACCCTCAAGTTCTCGACCAAGCTGTTCCCCAACAGAGAGCACTACCCTTAGACTAGGGAACATGGAGATTGGACCAGCTGAGTGAGCAGACTCCCCAGCATCCCTCCATCCCCTGGGCTTTAATAGGACCAGGTGTGTGGGGGTGGCAGGAAGGGGAGAGAGAACAGATCACACTCATCTCCAACACCAGGTGTGCCTTTGTAGTCCCCTGCCAGCCCCCCAAATCTAGCCTGAGCTGAAGGGTAGGGGATCCCTTCATGGAAATTCTAAACTGGAATCGAACTATTTTAAAACCTGAAGCGACTGTTGCTGTATTGGATGAGATTACACCCAGTGGGATGGGAGGGCTGGACAGAGCAGAGAAGTTACTGGAGGAAAGAACAGGTCAAACCAAATTACGGACTAAAACAAAATACGGTTCCTTGTTATGCCTGGCCGGTGGAGAGTCCTAGCTGAGTGGGTGGGGTTCTTGATCAGTACCTGGATCCTCCTTCACCACAGCATGTGGGGAGGTGTGCGCGCGCGCGTGTGTGTGTGTGTGTGTGTGTTTACAGGCAGGGGCAGGGGTAGTATCCTGTGATACTTCTAAGAGGAAGAAAACTCCATGCAGCTGTCTGCACCCCTGCTTGAACAGCCACAGCCGTTGCAGTGAAGGGAGTCCTTAAAAATACCCAACCTTCTTTCTGGTTGCAAACCCAGCCAAGTTTTTGAAAAATATCAACATCTGATCAAACATTTAAAGTCCAAGTTATGCATTTCTGTTCTGACTTATTTCCCTTTCCCTGTAAGGCTAGAAGAGTGGTTTCCCTAGAATATCATTGACGTTGAATCTATTTTCTCTTTTTCTGTTGTCAGGAATAGACAGAACTCCTGTGTGTACCAGAGAAGTAAAAGCCACCGCTCTACATCACACAGTCCCTGCCAGCAGGCCCCAGGAAAGCAGGGCCCTGCCTCTGTCTGCTCCACCACACAGCTGAGCACCAGCTTCCCAAGACAGCCACTGTACACAGCAAGGGCACCTCTGTGGCTCTCACAGGAGTCAGGGAGGCAGACAAATAACACATAATGAAGACAGAGTGTAAGAAATGCCTGAAAGGAAGCACATGGGTGCATGGAACATGCTCAGCAGAGAGCCTGGCATTTGAAAGGCCCTGTGATTGTTTCCAGCAGGTAGGAGTAACAGTCCAGTTTCCATGGGCTGATAGGGGAAGAATCCCCTACAAGTAGGTGGACAGAGAAGGAGATGGCCTTTTCCTTGCCTCTGAATTTCTTCAGGCTCTCTGTGATGAAGCCAGGTCTTGATTTTGCTTCACTGAGTTTTTCTCCAGGTCCAGAGGAACAGGGGTTGGGCTGAGAAAGCAAAACCCTTCAGTCTTAGGAAAATATGGTTCATCTGGGTGGTGAGATCAGGGAATGGGTGCAGGGGAGGATGGGCGGTGATGAGAGGGATCAGGGGTTGGGGTCCTGGGGTGGGGGAGAAAGTCAGGGGATAGCTTGGGGGCAGTCAGGAGGCCAAGGCTAGGGATGCAGGGTGGGGGATGAGGTGGGATGCAGGGAGATATGGAAATGAAGAGGGAGATGGGGACAGAGAAGGAGAGAAGACAAAGGGGGTAGGGGGAGGGAGTAGGGACTCAGGAGCCATTCAGTTGAGCAAGGGGTCAAGCAGGAGGTGCAAAGAAAGAAGAATTTATGCCAGCAATAGGAACCTGAAGAAAACAGATCCTTTTCTAGCAACCAACCTACTTACTAATATGCTCAGTTTAGGTCTTTCTATTTGCAGCCAAAGTGTTTAATTGCAAAGTTAGAGTGAGTGGGAATTTGTGAGGGAGGCTTGTTGAGGGAATATGTGTTGAGCATTGTAGGAGAAATGAGTCAGTAGACAAAGTGCATTCAGGATAGCCCATCATACCTGCAGAACTTTGATGTCCTAGAAGAGAAAGAAACAGCACAGCTTCAGCACTTGGCTGACTCACTGGAGCTAAAGAGGGAAGTGCACACCCTGCCAGGTGGGCAAAGTAGGTGAAGTGAGGATACCCACAAGCTCCCTTCTCCCTACTCATCCACCATGAGGGGATAACCCAAGAACTGTTTGATATGCCAGTAGGCAGGGAAATGGTTAGACCTCAAAAGGAACTGCATGAAGAAGAGGGGAAATAGCTATGACAATGAGATTTTGGAGATGAATTTTGTCTCTGAGACTAAAGCAGGGATGGGGTGGGGCATGTGGGGTTGGGGTGAGGAGGTGACAAGAGAGGGGCTGGAATGGCTTTGCATGGTCTTTCTTGAAAGAAAGAAATGGATTCCTGAACTGTGGGGAGAGGAAGATGAATTCAGGGACTGAGCTTTTTTTACCCATCAGCTAGGCCTGCACTGTTCAAAATAGTAACACCAGCTGCATGTGACTCCTGAACACTTGAAATGTGGTTAGGATGATGAAGAATTAAATTTTTAGTTCTACTGACTTTTTACTAATTCAAATTTAAATTTAAAAACAGAAGCACCATTTGACCCAGGAATTCCATTCCTAGGAATTTACCCTAAGAATACAGCAGCCCAGTTTGAAAAAGATAGATGCACCCCTATGTTTATCGCAGCACTATTTACAATAGCCAAGAAATGGAAGCAACCTAAGTGTCCATCAGTAGATGAATGGATAAAGAAGAGGTGGTACATATACACAATGGAATATTATTCAGCCATAAGAAGAAAACAAATCCTACCATTTGCAACAACATGGATGGAGCTAGAGGGCATTATGCTCAGTGAAATAAGCCAAGCCGAAAAAGACAAGTATCAAATGATTTCACTCATATGTGGAGTATAAGAGCAAAGAAAAAAACTGAAGGAACAAAACAGCAGCAGACTCACAGAACCCAAGAACGGACTAATAGTTACCAAAGGGAAAGGGACTGGGGAGGATGGGTTGGAAGGGAGGAATAAGAGGGAAAAAGGGGCATTACGATTAGCAGATGTAATGTTGGGGGGGGCACGGGGAGGGCAGTACAACTCAGAGAAGACAAGTAGTGACTCTATAGCATCTCACTATGCTGATGGACAGTGACTGTAATGGGGTTGGTCGGGGGGACTTGATGAAGGGGGTAGTTTAATAATCATAATATTGCACATGTAATTGTACATTAATGAACCAAAATAAATTATTAAAAAAAAAAACAGAAGCAGTGTAAAGTACTTTTTCCGTTAAACACAACTATATTGCTTTGGTAGGAGTACATTTCACTTCAACCATTGAAAATTTAGTGTCTGAATTGAAATCTGATGCATAAAATACATACCATATTTCAAAGACCCAGTACCAAAAAAAAAATCATAAAATATTTCATTAATACTTTAAAAATATTGGTCAACAGCTTGAAATGACAATATTTTAGATATGTTGGGTTAAATAAAATATTTTGTTAAAATTCATTTTACCTGATTTTTATTTTTTGAAAGTGGCTAGAAAAATATTTTAATTGTATATATAAATTACATTTTAAATTTAAGTAGCTCACAATGTAACTCTAAATTACATATATGGCTTGCATTATATTTCTAAATTATATATGTGGTATGCATCATGCTTCTAAATTACACATATGCCTTACATTATATTTCTGTCGAATAACACTGAGCTAGGGTAGGGTGATAGGGATTGTCTCAGATGACCTGCCAGGTGGTCAGCACTCTGACCAGTGACCAGGGATGGGCTGCTGCCTTTCTGCAGCTGCGCCCCCAGAGGACTCTCACTTGGATCAGGGGGCATCCGGGATAAGCTTCCTGAGGTGTAGCTTCCCTGTGCTTCCCCCCGACCCAGTCAGTTTCTCTCTATGACAGGAGGAAATTCCCCTCCTTCAGCACCTGAAGCAGCTGCTTGAATTCTGAGGTGATTTTTTGCTTCTCAAGTTCCACCTGCACCTGGGGGGACGCCAATGGACACTCAGGTGATGGAAGGATGGCCTCAAAGTTCCTTTCCAGCCCATTTTCTTTCATTTTTCTATTTTATTAAGTCCATGCTGAGTACCAATGCAGACCAATGTGCTCCAGGCAGACCTGGAGGAAAGACAAGGTGAGGAGAATTAACTTTTAAAAGTACTTACTATCTGCTCAGTTTTAGTTTTAGGTTACTTACATATGTGTTTATCGTTTTTGCCTTTGGGGATCTAAGTATCTAACATTTAACACCTAAGTATCTCGTACGCACATTTTCAGAAAGCATTTCCGTTTATAATCTGCTTCCACATAGATTTTTCCTTTGATGCACAAAAAATGGATAAAGATATTGGGTGGGTTTCTAATATCTTCATTCTCCAACCTTGGGATCAGTCTCTACTTAGGGAGGGTCACAGCTGGGTCTTAAACTGGTATTTCTGATTCTAAGACCAGGGCCAGTCATTCTCACATGACCTGCCCCCAGGTGGGGGAGACTGACACAGCTGACCAACTCCAAGAATCCAAGGCAGGACGTGGAAGGCGCTCTGACGCGGCAGGCCAAGTGCTGCGGAGGAGGACAGGACACGCGCAGCACAGCCTGACCCTAATGCCACCATTCTCGCCACCCCGTCTGCCCCCACTACACTCCTCTGTTCCGGATCTCTCTTTCTTTGTTATGGGGTCTTTTTCTTAATGGTCTGTGTAATAAGGCTTAAGATTCTAGGAGCTTTTACAGAGATGTTTCTGCTTCTGAACTCATGGGACAGAGATACCAGATCTGAGTTTCTTCTTTCACGAAGACATTGATCCTCTGTTTGCCTCATGACTTCCCTTGTACCATTGCCTTCTCATTTTGCACAACACCTTGCCCTGCAATTGAAGCTGCCCCTGTGGGGAGAGAGGTGTTTTGGCCAGCTGTGCCTGGAGTTCTCACTGTCCTGATCTCTAAGGATGGTGGGTGGGGCTCACCAGGGGCAGTTCTGGTGTAATTATTAATAGGACCTCCTTTCCTACTCATGCTGGGGAGTGGTGGGAGTGATGGCAGAGGGAGAAATTTAGAGCCTAATGGCCTAAAAGAGAGGAATGCTGTCATCAATTATAACTAATACATCATGACTAATATTTGGATGGTGCTTTGGGATTATCAAAGAACCCCCACCAACTTTCCCTCATTTGTCATACCAACAATTCTTTTTTTTAATTTTTATTATTATTATTATTATTATTATTATTATTTGGTATCATGAATATACACTTACATGAACAACATTGTGGTTACTAGATTCCCTCCATTACCAAGTCCCCCCCACCAACCCCATTACAGTCACTGTCCATCAGCGTAGTAAGATGCTGTAGAATCACAACTTGTCTTCTCTGTGCTATATTGCCTTCCTGGTGCCCCCACCTACATTATGTGTCCTAATCATAATGCCCCTTATCCCCCTTATCCCTCCCTTCCCACCCCCACCTGCCAGTCCCTTTCCCTTTGGTAACTATTAGTCCGTTCTTGGGTTCTGTGAGTCTGCTGCTGTTTTGTTCCTTCAGTTTTTGCTTTGTTCTTATACTCCACAGATGAGTGAAATCATTTGATACTTGTCTTTCTCCGCCTGCCTTATTTCACTGAACATAATACCCTCTAGCTCCATCCATGTCGTTGCAAATGGTAGGATTTGTTTTCTTCTTATGGCTGAATAATATTCCATTGTGTATATGTACCACATCTTCTTTATCCATTCATCTACTGATGGACCCTTAGGTTGCTTCCATTTCTTGGCTATTGTAAATAGTGCTATGATAAACATAGGGTTGCATCTGTCTTTTTCAAACAAGGCTCCTGCATTCTTAGGGTAAATTCCTAGGAGTGGAATTCCTGGGTCAAATGGTATTTCTATTTTGAGTTTTTTGAGGAACATCCATACTGCTTTCCACAATGGTTGAACTAATTTACATTCCCACCAGCAGTGTAGGAGGGTTCCCTTTTCTCCACATCCTCGCCAACATTTGTTGTTGTTTGTCTTTTGGATGTTGGCCATCCTAACTGGTGTGTGGTGTATCTCATTGTGGTTTTAATTTGCATTTCTCTGATGATTAGTGATGGGGAGCACTTTTTCATGTGCGTGTTGGGCATCTGAATTTCTTCTTTGGAGAAGTGTCTGTTCAGATTGTATGCCCATTTTTTAATTGAATTATTTGCTTTTTGTTTGTTGAGGTGCATGAGCTCTTTATATATTTTGGGTGTCAACCCCTTATCGGATATGTCACTTATGAATATATTCTCCCATACTGTGGGATGTCTTTTTGTTCTACTGATGGTGTCCTTTGCTGTACAGAAGATTTTTAGTTTGATATAGTCCCACTTGTTCATTTTTGCTTCTGTTTCCCTTGCCTGTGGAGATATGTTCATGAAGAAGTTGCTCCTGTTTATATTCAAGAGAGTTTTGCCTATATTTTCTTCAAGAGTTTTATACTTTTATGACTTACATTCAGGTTTTTGATCCATTTTGAGTTTACTTTTGTGTTAGACAATAATCGAGTTTCATTCTCTTACATGTAGCTGTCCAGTTTTGCCAACACCAGCTGTTGAAGAGGCTGTCATTTCCCCATTGTATATCCATGGCCCCTTTACCGTTTATTAATTGACCATACATGCTTGAGTTAATATCTGGACTCTCTATTCTGTTCTACTGGTCTATGGGTCGGTTCTTGTGCCAGTATCAAATTGTCTTGATTACTGTGGCTTTATAGTAGAGCTTGAAGTTGGGAAGTGAGATCCCTCCTGCTTTATTCTTCCTTCCGAGGATTGCTTTGGCTATTCGGGGTCTTTTGTGATTCCATATGAATTTTAGAACTATTTGTTCCAGTTCATTGAAGAATGCTGTTGGTATTTTGATAGGGATGGCATTGAATCTGTAGATTGCTTTAGGCAGGATGGCCATTTTGACAATATTAATACTTCCTACACAAGAGCACGGATGTGTTTCCATTTATTGGTATCTTCTTTAATTTCTCTCATGAGTATCTTGTAGTTTTCAGAGCATAAGTCTTTCACTTTCTTGGTTAGGTTTATTCCTAGGTATTTTATTCTTTTTGATGCAATTGTGAATGGAATTGTTTTCCTGATTTCTCTTCCTGCTAGTTCATCGTTATTGTATAGGAATGCAACAGATTTCTGTGTATTAATTTTGTATCCTGCAACTTTGCTGAAATCAGATATTAGGTCTAAAAGTTTTGGAGTGGCTTCTTTAGCCAATATCATCTCATCTGCAAACAGTGACAGTTTGACTTCTTCCTTACCAGTCTGGATGCCTTTTATTTCTTGGTTTTGTCTGATTGCCATGGCTAGGACCTCCAGTACTGTGTTGAATAAAAGCTGGGAGGGTGGTCATCCTTGTCTTGTTCCCAATCTTAAAGGAAAAGTTTTCAGCTTTTCATTCACTGTTAAGTATGCTGTTGGCTGTGGGTTTGTCATATATGGCCTTTATTATGTTGAGGTACTTGCCCTCTATACCCATTTTGTTGAGAGTTTTTATCATGAATATATGTTGAATTTTGTCAAATGCTTTTTCAGCATTATGGAAATGATCATGTGGTTTTTGTCCTTCTTGTTGATGTGGTGGATGATGTTGATGGATTTTCTAATGTTGTACCATCCTTGCATGCCTGGGATGAATCCCACTTGATCATGGTGTATGATCCTCTTGATGTATTTTTTAATTCAGTTTGCTAGTATTTTGTTGAGTATTTTTGCATCCATGTTCATCAGGGATATTGGTCTGTAAATTCCTTTTTTTGTGGTGTCTTTGCCTGGTTTTGGTATTAGAGTGATGCTGGCTTCTTGGAATGCATTTGGAAGTATTCCCTCCTCTTCCATTTTTTGGAAAACTTTAGGGAGAATGAGTATTATGTCTTTAAATGTCTGATAAAATTCCTTGGTGAATCCATCTGGTCTCTGTGGCTTTTGTTCTTGGGTAGTTTTTTCATTACTGATTCAATTTCATTGCTGGTAATTGGTCTGTATAGATTTTCTGTTTCTTCCTGGGTCAGTCTTGGAAGGTTGTATTTTTCTAGAAAGTTGTCCATTTCTTCTAGGTAATTCAGTTTGTTAGCATATAGATTTTCATAGTATTGCCTAATAATTCTTTGTATTTCTGTTGTGTATGTCGTGATTTTTCCTTTCTCATTTCTGATTCTGTTTATGTGTATAGATTCTCTTTTTCTCTTAATAAGTCTGGATCGGGGTTTATCTATTTTGTTTATTTTCTCAAAGAACTACCTCTTGGTTTCACTAATTTTTTTCCATTGTTTTATTCTTCCCAATTTTATTTATTTCTTCTCTGATCTTTATTATGTCCCTCCTTCTGGTGACTTTGTTCTTATTTTTCCAGTTTCAATAATTGTGGATTTAGACTATTCATTTGGGAATGTTCTTCCTTCTTTAAATAGGCCTGGATTGCTATATACTTCCCTCTTAGAACTACCTTCCCTGCATCCCATAGAAGTTGGGGCGTTGTGCTGTTGTTTTCATTCGTCTCCATATATTGCTTGATCTCTGTTTTAATTTGGTCATTGATCCATTGATTGTTTAGGAGCATGTTGTTAAACCTCCATGTGTTTGTGAGCCTTTTTGTTTTCTTTGTACAATTTATTTCTAGTTTTGTATCTTTTTGATCTGAGAAGTTGGTTGATACAATTTCAATCTTTTTGAATTTACTGAGGCTGTTTTTGTGGCCTAGTATGTGGTCTATTCTGGAAAAAATTCTATGTGCACGTGAAAAGAATGTGTATCCTGCATCTTTTGGGTGTAGAGTTCTGTAGATGTCTGTTAAGTCCATCTGTTCTAATGTGTTTTTCAATTCCTCTGTATCCTTACTTATTTTCTGTCTGGTTGATCTGTCCTTTGGAGTGAGTGGAGTGTTGAAGTCTCCTAGAATGAATGCATTGCATTATATTTCCCCCTTTTAATTCTGTTAGTATTTGTTTCACATATGTAGGTGCTTCTCTGTTGGTTGCATAGATATTTATAATGGTTATATCTTCTTGTTGGATTGACCCCTTTATCATTATATAATGTCCTTCTTTGTTTCTTGAGACTTTCTTTGTTTTGAAGTCTATTTTGTCTGATACAAGTACTGCAACACCTGTTTTTTTCTCCTTATTATTTTATGACATATCTTTTTCCATCCCTTCACTTTTAGTCTGTGTATGTCTTTGGGTTTGAAGTGAGTCTCTTGTAGGCAGCATATATATGGGTCTTGTTTTTTTACCCTTTCAGTGACTCTATGTTTTTTGATTGGTGCATTCAGTCCATTTACATTTTGGGTGATTATCGATAGGTATGTACTTACTGCCATTGCAGGCTTTAGATTCATGGTTACCAAAGGTTGAAGGGTAACTTCCTTACTATCTAAATAAGAGTCTAACTTAACTCACTTAGTATGCTATTACAAACACAATCTAAAGTTTCTTTTTTTTCCCTCCTTTTCTTCCTCCTCCATTCTTCATATATTAGGTATTGTATTCTGTACTCTTTGTCTATCCCTTTTTATTACTTCTGGTGACAGTTATTTAACCTTAGGAACACTTCCATCTATAGCAGTCCCTCCAAAACACACTGTAGAGATGGTTTGTGGGAGGTAAATTCACTCAGCTTCTACTTATCTGGAAATTGTTTAATCCCTCCTTCACATTTAAATGATAATCATTCTGGATAAAGTATTCTTGGTTCGAGGCCCTTCTGCTTCATTGCATTAAATATATCATGCCACTCCCTTCTGGTGTGTAAGGTTTCTGCTGAGAAATCTGATGACAGCCTGATTGGCTTTCCTTTGTATGTGATCTTATTTCTCTTCTGTCTGCTTTAAATAGTCTGTCTTCATCCTTGACCTTTGCCATTATAATTATTATTTGTCTTGGTGTTGTCTTCCTTGGGTCCCTTGTGTTGGGAGATCTGTGCATCTCCATGGCTTGAGAGACCATCTCCTTCCCCAGACTGAGGAAGTTTTCAGAAATTACTTCCTCAAAGACACTGTCTATCTCTTTTTTTCTCTCTTCTTCTTCTGGTACCCCCATAATGCGAATATTGTTCCATTTGGATTGTTCACACAGTTCTCTCAGTATTCTTTCATTCTTAGAGATCCTTTTTTCTCTCTGTGCCTCAGCTTCTTTGTATTCCTCTTCCCTAATTTCATTTTCATTTATCATCTCCTCTACCATATCTAATCTGCTTTTAATACTCTCCATTGTGTTCTTCAATGATTGGATCTCCATCTTAAATTCATTCCTGAGTTCTTGAATATTTTTCTGTACCTCCATGAGCATGTTAATGGTTTTTATTTTGAAATCTCTTTCAGGCAGATTCATGAGGTTGATTTCATTTGACACTTTCTCATGTGTCTTCATAATTTTGCTTTGAATCAGGTTCCTGTGATGTTTCATAATTTGTCTGTGGTGCCCTCTAGTGCCCAGAAGCTCTACTCTGTGGAGCTGCTCAGCCCCTGGAGCAATGTCAGGGGTGGCAGAGGAGCGGTGTTGGTGCTTGGGGGAGGAAAGAGCTGTTTCCTGCTTCCCGGCTGCTGTCCCCGTCTCAACTGCCAGAACCAATGGGCCAAACACACAGGTGTAAGCCTCTATGCTTTGTGTTTGTAGGTGCTGTAGGCAGGGCTTCCCTCTGGCTGGCCTGACTCCAGGGCAGGGCTGCCGATTTGTGAGCCTGAGGCAGGTACAGGCTAGCCAGGAGGAAGACACAGCAGACTGTGTATCACGGTGGGGGGCCTTGGAGTTGTGTAGCCAGCCGTGGGGATGGAACGCCTGAAGATCATTTAAGCTCCCAACCTGCTGGGCAGAGTGCACCTGGACAATTTTGTCTACCTGTCCTTTCTCCTGAGCAGTTAGCTCTGTGCAATCCCTGCCCCTCTAGCAGCCCTCTTGTTTTCAGGAAGTCTCTCAGACTGCCCACCCAGATCAGCCAGATATGAATCCCTGTTTTTCACAAGCAGCTGAAATCTCTGTCTGTCCAGGTATTCTGCCTGTCTTAGCTTTCCAACCTCACTAAATCGCCAGAGCACCATGCAATGTAGGTTTATCCTCCCAGAGCAGATCTCCAGGGCTAGGTGTTCAGCCGTTCCAGGCCTCTACTCCCTCCCCGCTCTGTTTCTTTTCCTCTCACTGGTGTGCTGGGGTGGGGGAAGGTCTTGGGTCCTGCCAGGTCACAGCTTTGGTATTTTACCCTGTTCCGTGTGGTCTGCTCTTTTCTCCAGGTTTATGCAGTCTGGTGCAGCCTTCTTTACTGTTGCTCTTTCAAGATTAGTTGTATTAAATTATATTTTCATATTATATGTGTTTTTAGGAGGAGATCTCTGTCTCACCTCTGATGCCACCATCTTTAATCCAATCCATACCAACAATTCTTCAGAGGTACTTTATTATTATTATTATTTTGCCCCATTTGAAAGGTGAGGCACCAGAGGCTCAGAGAGGCGAAGTGATTCCTTAAAGGTCATACAGTAAACTCAGGAGTCTGAACTTGAGTTCAAACATGTGACTCTATGTTCTTTCCGTTCTCCAATATGCCTTGATTTCACCAGGCATCAGTTCTCCAAACTTAAAGACTTTTGAATCCAGGTCTTTGGCTGACTGCCTGAGGGAGGAGGTAACAGCTTCCAGGTCCTCACTGAACTCCTGGTATTGATGGGAGTAGAGGGAAGGACACCAGACACCTACCTGATAACTCTGGGAAGCTTCTAACAAATCGGTGTTGTGGGGTTTGTGGTCTTCTGATTCACATATCAAACGGAAATTTCTCATCGTGTTCACAGAAGTAACAGAGCTTCTGCTGTTACCTCAGACAGCTCAGCTCTTCCCTTTCTTGCTGCACATCAGAGGGACCCAGAGCTTGGATTTTTTCCACCAGATTCACTAACGGCCTGTTGGGCTTGAACGTGTTCCTCCTCACAGATTTGTTTGCACATGGGACGTTTGAGAACACTGATGCTTCCCCACCCTGAGGGACTCATCTGAGTTAGCACCCATGCCGTCAGTGGTGACAGGGTCCTGCAGAACATCCACGGAGATTGGACAGGCCACTTCCTCCTGCAGTTTCTTGGTAAAACACTGACTGGCCACAATAGGGCAGGGCTGATTCAAGTGTGTAGAGTTTAGAAGTCTGCCATGGACACAGGCTCTGGGAAGGGAAGAGGAAACAGAGGAGATGGAGGCCAAAGGGAAGCTTCTACCAGTTAGAGAAGCAGGGAGGAAGGGAAAGAAGGACAAGAGACAAAATAAATGAATGACAGAAAAGAGTAAAAATTATAATGTGGGGAATAATAAAAAGAGAGGAAAACAGTTGTCAATCCTACCTCACTGTCTCTTGAGAACAACTGGATGTTGCGAATGGATATATTCTGCTTGTTAAAATAAGGTGCCCTGGACCTTGGACTGATTAAGGATATGTTTGTAAGGCAGTTAACTGAGATCAGAAGGACCAGGACACTGACATCTACTCACAGAGGCTCAGGCTGGGAGCGGAGTGGCTGGGAAAAGCTTCCCAAAAGGTAACAGCTGGCAGTTCTTTGGCATGTTTTGTGTGCAGAGTATAGGGAAAGGAAGGAAAGAGGCAATTCGCTACCTCAGGTACTTTGGCTCCACACTGAAGAGTTCTGTGAAAATGTGGAAGATACAATCACCCACCTCAAGAAGTTTCCAGTCACAAGGAGAAGCAACCATTCCTCTCATGGGGAATTCCTGTACAGGGGGAGGAGCAGGAAACTTCTTTCTGAAAGGTCATTCTCTGTCTTTGTACACTCTTCTCGACTGTGATAGACCTTTTACTTCTCCACAGCACCTGTATCAGTCTGTTCTCTTCTGTTTTTTCTCCCCTGTATGTCATCAATGTTCTGGTGCCTCCAGGCCCACTCTTAGTTTGGTCTGTGTTTCTTCTGCTTCTTTGTGCTTCTCTGATCTCTGAATTGCCTTCCCCTGTGGCTTCTGTCCTGACCAGGAAAATATCAACCAGCATCATTTAGTGATATTTATATCTTTATCTTTCCTCCTTCCCTCTTGTGTCTAGGGAAAAGAGTCCTTCCTCCCTTCCCATTTTGTCTGGATCCCACCTTCCTTACCTCCCCTCTCTCCGTTTATCTGCCATCTGTCCCACCAAGGAGTATACCATTAATTTTTAGCTAATCTTAATCTGAGGTCAAACAGGGATTGTGGGTGATGTTATGATTCTAGTCAGAGTGATCATACATTCTGGTTTAACTGGGACAGTCCCCAGCTTCACCTTTGTCCTGCTGTAATTAACAGCACCTTCTTTCATTCTCAAATGTGTCCAATTTGTATGATAAATTATATGGTTACCTGAATTATAGCAACTGTTGGAAGCCAAAGGCTTTCAAAAATGTTTTACCTCCATTTCAATAATGTTATGAAAAGGTCTTTCTCTTTGTTTGCTCTGAGGTTGAACTAAAGCATCTTAACATTTGTGTAATATTTTACAGTCTATACTCATCCTAAATTGCTGACCCTTGGAAGTGGAATTTAACTTTTAGACAGGTTTTGTTTGACCAGCGTGGTGGTTTTAAAAATAATGGTAATTTGAATGCCCTTCGAGTGGCTATTTCCCCACCACTCCCCATTACTTCTTGTCTGTCTGGCCCATAAAGGCATTTGACCTTTTTTCCCCCAGCTTTATTGAGAATTGACATATAATATTGTGCAAGTTTAAGGTATACAGTGCAATAATTTGATACATGTATATATTGGGAAATGTTCACCACACTAAAGTTAACACATCATCATATAATTACCATTTTGTTATTATTTTTATAATGGAACATTAAAGCTCTACTGTCATAGCATCTTTCAAGAATACAAACCGATATTGTTAAGTATAGTCACCACACTGTACATTAGATCCCTAGAACCTACCAATCTTGTAACTGAAAGTTTGTACCTTTAACCCACATCACCCCATTTCCCCACCCCTCAGCCCCTAGCAACAACCTTTCTACTGTTTTCATGCGTGTGATGTTCTTAGATTCTACATATAAGGGAGATCATAGAGTATTTGTCTTTCTCTGTCTGACATTTCACTCAGCCTAATGCCTTCAAAGTCCATGTGTGTTGTCACAAATGGCAGGATTTCCTTTTTTAAATAACTGAATATCTCTAACTATGTATCTATGTATCTATCTTTGTATTTATCTATCTTATCTATCTATCATCTATCTATCTATCATTTATCTATCTATCTACATCACATTTTCTTTATCCATTCATCCATCAATGGACACTTAGGTTGTATCTAAGTCTTCGCTATTGGACTAATGCTGCAATGAACATGACCTTGATTTCATTTCCTTCACATGTTGAGGTTGCTGGATCATCCGGTAGTTCTATTTTTATTTTTCTGGGGACCTTCCATACCGTTTTCATAGTGGCTGTACCTATTTACATTCCCACCAACAGGGCACCAGGGTTCGCTTTTCTCCATATCCTTGACTGTATTTGTTTCCTTTTTGATTATAGCCATTCAACAGGTGTGAGGTGATAGCTCATTGTGGTTTTAATTTGCATTTCTCTGGTGACTAGTGATATTAAGTACATTTTCATGTACTTTTTGGCCATTTGTGTGTCTTCATTGGAAAAATAACTATTCAGTCTATTGAATAGATTTTTAGTTGGATTATTTGTGGGTTTTTGCTATTGAGTGGTATGAGTTCCTTATATATTTTGGATATTAACCCTCTATCTGATATATGGTTTGCAAATATTTTCGCCCATCCCATAGGTTGCTTTTTCATTTTGTTGTTTCTTTTGCTGTGCAGAAGTTCGATGTAGCCCCACTTGTTGATTTTTGCTTTTGTTGCTTGTACTTCTGGTGACATATTCAAAAAACCATTAAGACCAAGGTCAAGGAGTGTTTCCACTGTTTTCTTCTAGAAGTTTTCTGGTTTAAGGTATTATAAGCCCTTAATTTCAAGTTCAGGTCAGTCCTTAGTCAATTTCAAGTTAATTTTTGTAAGTGGTGTAAGATAGGGGTCCAATTTAATTCTTTTGCATGTGGATATCCAGTTTTTCCAACACCACTTATTGAAGAGACTATCCTTTTCCCACTGAGTATTCCTGGCTCTCCTGTCAAATATTACTTCATTATATATAGGAGTAGGTTTAATTCTGGTCTCTCTATTCTGTTCCATTGATCTATGTGTCTGTTTTTATGCCAGTACCATACTGGTTTGACTACTACAACTTGTACTATCAATGTGACTGTATATTTTAGTCCTCTACAGAAATAAAAAGCAGAACTGAACAGAATCCACCATTCTAAAGCATGTACACAAAAATAAAGCATGTACATATCACAGCTAAAATACCCAAGAGAAACTGATGAATCTGAAAAACAGGACAATGAGATTTCTGAAATTTTGGCTTCTCCCAGAAGCAAACAATGAGAAAATAACTTGAGTACAAGTAGTTCATTTGGGAGGCAATTCTTGGTTAATAGAGTATACCACTGTTTGTAAAACATTAAAAACAAAAACTTTGTCTTCAAAAAAAATAGAGCTAAAATTTCAAACAACAGTATGGGAATTGGAAGCAGGGGAATTTTTGAGGGTAGCTAAAAACCTACCTAAGGAACTGAAGATTTTAGGATTTAAGAGATACTAGTAGCTTTAGACTTCGCTACAAAAATATGAAGTTAATGGCATAAGATAAAAATTTAAGGATAATTACTAAAGGAATAGAACTTACATTTATAGCTCCAGAGCAGCTAAGGGGAAAAATAAAGGAAATTTAACCAAGAAAATAGAAGGCAAAAGAGTTGGAAGGAATTATAAATAAAAAGTGTGGGATATAGAAAAAAAATAGGTGGTGACAACAAGTCCACTATAATCACCACTGATGTATATGTATTAAACTCATCCATTAAAGGGCACAGTTCTTCAGATTATATATACATAATTAGACACTGAACTGCTATGTCTCCAAAGCAGTAGATGATAGTATGAGTGACATCAAATTGGCATCAAGCTGGACATGAGTCCAGCAGTCTGCTGGTGTATTCTTTGAATATAGGAACTAATGGAATTAACATTGCATCATCGTCCTCAGTGTCGTAAAGGGAGATCTGTTTGGATGGGAAAAAAAGCTAATGTTAGTTATATGTTGCTTCTAAGAGATCAAGTTAAGAATAAATGAAATAAGTGGAAATTAAAGGGGTGGAAAATGACACAGGAAAACATTGACTCATATCAAGCATAGCAGTATGAAAATCAGACAAAATTTAAGAGAAAGGCATCAGAAAAGACAAAGAGGAACACTCTATAATGCTAAAAAGAACAAGTATTCAAGAAGATAAAACAGTCATGAACTTAATGTACTCCCTTAAAAACACAGCCTCAAAATACATAAAGGAAAACCCTGGGGAAAGTACAATGTGAAACAGATAAATGTACAGTAATGAAATTCTGATGCACCTCTCTTAGATATTGAAAGATAAACAGATACAGAGGTTTTGATGATATATAAGATTTAAGCAACATAACCAGCTTGATGTTTTTATTTGAAATTCTACACCAAACATCCATTTTGTACATAGATTATTCACAAAATCTGGCATATTTAGGCATAAAAGAAGTCTCAGCAAACTTCAAAGTGTTTCTGTCATGCAGAGCACATTCCCTGACTATAATTAATTAATTAACTTTATTAAGGTATTATTGATATACACTCTTATGAAGGTTTCACATGAAAAAACAATGTGGTTACTACATTCACCCCTATTATCATGTGCCCCCCATACCCCACTGCAGTCACTGCCCATCAGTGTAGTCAGATGCCACAGAGTCACTATTTTCCTTCTCTGTGCTACACTGTCTTCTCCCTGATCCCCCACACCATGTGTGCCAATCATAATACCCCTGAATCCCATTCTCCTTCCCTCCCCACCAGCTCTCCCCACCTCTTCCTTTTGGTACCAGTCCCTCCTTGGAGTCTGTGAGTCTGATGCTGTTTTGTTCCTTCAGTTTTGCTTTGTTGTTATACTCTACAAATGAGGGAAATCATTTGGTACTTTTCTTTATCGGCCTGGCTTATTTCACTGGACATAATATCCTCTGGCTCCATCCATGTTGTTGCAAATTGTAGAATTTTTACTTTCTTATGGATGAATAGTATTCCATTGTGTATATGTACCACCTCTTCTTTATCCATTCATCTACTGATGGACACTTAGGTTGCTTCCATATCTTAGCTCTTGTAAATAGTGCTGCGATAAACATAGGGGTGCATATGTCTTTTTGAATCTGAGAAATTATATTCTTTGGGTAAATTCCTAGGAGTGGAATTCCCGGGTGAAATTGTATTTCTATTTTTAGTTTTTTAAGAACCTCCATATTGCTTTCCACAATGGTTGAACTAGCTTACATTCCCACGAGCAGTGTAGGAGGGTTCCCCTTTTTCCATATCCTTAACAGTATTTGTTGTTCTTAGTCTTTTCGATACTGGCCATCCTAACTGTTGTGAGGGGATATCTCATTGTGGTCTTTCTTTGTATTTCCCTGATAATTAGTGATGTGGAGCATCTTGTCATGTTCCTGTTGGCCATCTAACTTTCTTCTTTAGAGAATTGTCTGTTCATATCCTCTGCCCATTTTTTATTTTGGTATCATTAATGTACAATTACATGAGCAACATTATGGTTACTAGACTCCCCCCATTATCAAGTCCCCACCACATACCCCATTACAGTCACTGTCCATCAGTGTAGAAGAATGTTATAGAATCACTACTTGTCTTCTCTGTGCTATACTGCCTTTCCCGTGCACACACCTCCCACCGCCACATTATGTGTGAGAACTGTAATGTCCCTTTTATCCCCCTTATCCCTCCCTTCCCACCCATCCTCCCCAGTCCCTTTCCCTTTGGTAACTGTTAGTCCGTTCTTGGATTCTGTGAGTCTGCTGCTCTTTTGTTCCTTCAGTTTTTGCTTTGTTCTTATACTCCACAGATAAATGAAATCATTTGATACTTGTCTTTCTCTGCCTGGCTTATTTCACTGAGTATATACCCTCTAGCTCCATCCATGTTGTTGCAAATGGTAGGATTTATTTTCTTCTTATGGCTGAATAATATTCCATTGTGTACATGTACCACATATTCTTTTTCCATTCATCTCCTGATGGACACTTAGGTTGCTTCCATTTCTTGGCTATTGTAAATAGGGCTGCAATAAACATATGGGGTGCATATGTCTTTTTCAAACAGGGCTCCTGCATTCTTAGGGTAAATTCCTAGGAGTGGAATTCCTGGGTCAAATGGTATTTTTATTTTGAGTTTTTTGAGGAACCTCTATACTGCTTTCCATAATGGTTGAACTAATTTACATTCCCACCAGCAGTGTAGGAGGGTTCCCTTTCTCCACATACTCACCAACATTTGTTGTTTGTGTTTTGGATGGTGGCCATCCTTACTGGTGAGAGGTGATATTTCATTGTGTTTTCAATTTGCATTTCTCTGACGATTAGTAATGTGGAGCATCTTTTCACGTGCCTGTTGGCCATCTGAATTTCTTCTTTGGAGAAGTATCTGTTCAGATTGTCTGCCTATTTTTTATTGGATTATTTGCTTTTTGTTTGTTGAGGTGCATGAGCTCTTTATATATTTTGGATGTCAACCCCTTATCGGATATTTCATTTAAGAATATATTCTCCCATACTGTAGGATGCCATTTTGACAATATTAATTCTTCCTACACAAGAACATGGGATGAATTTCCATTTATTGGTGTCCTCTTTAATTTCTCTTGAGTGTCTTGTAGTTTTCAGTGTATAGATCTTTCACTTCCTTTGTGAGGTTTATTCCTAGGTATTTTCTTCGTTTTGATGCAGTTGTGAATGGAATTGTTTTCCTGATTTCTTTTTGTTAGTACATCATTAGAGTATAGGAATGCAACAGATTTCTGTGTAGTAATTTTGTATCCCTCAACTTTGCTGAATTCAGATATTAGTTCTAGTAGTTTTGGAGTGGATTCTTTCCAGTTTTTTATGTATAATATCATGTCATCTGCAAACAGTGTGCCTTCTTCCTTACCAATCTTGACGCCTTTTATTTATTGGTTTTGTCTGATTGCCATGGCTAGGACCTCCAGTATTATGGTGAATAAAAACGGGGAGAGTGGGCATCCTTGTCTTGTTCCTAATCTTAGGGGAAAAGCTTTCAGCTTCTCACTGTTAAGTATGATGTTGGCTGTTGGCTTGTCATATATGGCCTTTATTATGTTGAGGTACTTGCCGTCTATACCCATTTTGTTGAGAGTTTTTATCATGAATATATGTTGAATTTTGTCAAATGCTTTTTCAGCATTATGGAAATGATCATGTGGTTTTTGTCCTTTTTGTTGATGTGGTGGATGATGTTGATGGATTTTCTAATGTTGTACCATCCTTGCATGCCTGGGATGAATCCCACTTGATCGTGGTGTATGATCCTCTTGATGTATTTTTTAATTCAGTTTGCTAGTATTTTGTTGAGTATTTTTGCCTCTGTGTTCATCAGGGGTATTGGTCTGTAATTTTCTTTTTTTGTGGGGTCTTTGCCTGGTTTTGGTATTAGAGTGATGCTGGCTTCATAGAATGTGTTTGGAAGTATTCCCTCCTTTTCCATTTCTTGGAAAAAATTAAGGAGAATGAGTATTATAACTTCTCCAAATGTCTGATAAAATTCCTTGGTGAATCCATCTGGTCTGTGGCTTTTGTTCTTGGGTAGTTTTTTGATTACTGATTCAATTTCATTGCTGGTAATTGGTCTGTATAGATTTTCTGTTTCTTCCTGGGTCAGTCTCAGAAGGTTGTATTTTTCTAGGAAGTTGTCCATTTCTTCTAGGTAATTCAGTTTGTTAGCATATAGATTTTCATAGTATTGCCTAATAATTCTTTGTATTTCTGTTGTGTCCATCGTGATTTTTTCCTTTCTCATTTCTGATTCTGTTTATGTGTGTAGATTCTCTTTTTCTCTTAATAAGTCTGGATAGGGGTTTATCTATTTTGTTTGTTTTCTCAAAGAACCACCTCTTGGTTTCATTAATTTTTTTCCATTGTTTTATTCTTCTCAATTTTATTTATTTCATCTCTCATCTTTATTATGTCCCTCCTTCTGCTGAAATTGGGCCTTATTTGTTCTTATTTTTCCAGTTTCAATAACTGTGGATTCAGACTATTCATTTGGGATTGTTCATTCTTTAAATAGGCCTGGATTGCTATGTACTTTCTTCTTAGAACTGCCTTCACTGCGTACCACAGAAGTTGGGGCATTGTGCTGTTGTTTTCATGTGTTTGTGAGCCTTTTTGTTTTCTTTGTACAATTTATTTCTAGTTTTATATCTTTGTGATCTGAGAGTTTGGTTGGTACAATTTCAGTCTTTTTGAATTTACTGAGGCTGTTTTTGTAGCCTAGTATGTGGTCTAGTCTGGAAAATGTTCGATGTGCACTTGAGAAGATTGTGCATTATGCTGCTTTAGGGTGTAGAGTTCTGTAGACGTCTGTTAAGTCCATCTGTTCTAATGTGTTGTTCAATTCCTCTGTGTCATTACTTATTTTAAGTCTGGTTGATCTGTCCTTTGGAGTGAGTGGTGTGTTGAAGTCTCCTAAAATAAATGCATTGCATTCTATATCCTCCTTTAATTCTGTTAATATTTGTTTCACAAATGTAGGTGCTCCTGTGTTGGGTGCATAGATATTTATAATGGTTATATCCTCTTGTTGGACTGACCCCGTTATCATTATGTAATTTCCGTCTTTGTCTCTTGTTACTTTCTTTGTGTTGAAGTCTATTTTGTCTGATACAAGTACTGAAACACCTTTTTTCTCCCTATTGTTTGCATGAAATATCTTTTTCCATCCCTTCACTTTAGTCGTTGTATGTCTTTGGGATTGAAGTGAGTCTCTTGTAGGCAGCACATAGATGGGCCTTGCTTTTTTATCCATTCTATTACTCTGTGTCTTTTGATTGGTGCATTCAGTCCATTTACATTTTGGGTGATTTTTGATAGATATGTACTTATAGCCATTGCAGGCTTTGGATTTGTGGTTACCAAAAGTTCAAGAGTAGCTTCTTTACTATCTAACCGTCTAACTTAACTCACTTATTACACTATTATAAACACAGTCTGATGATTGTTTATTTCTCTCTCTTCTTTTTCTTCCTCCTCCACTTTTTATATATTAGGTGTTTTATTCTGTACTCTTTTGTGTTTCCCTTGACTGATTTTGTGCATATCTGGTTTTATTTTGCATTTAGTTAGTATTTGGTTCGTCTACTTTCTTTCCTGTGGTTTTATTTTCTCTGGTGATAGCTATTTAGCCTTAGGAGTGGTTCCATCTAGAGCAGTCCCTTTAAAATACAATGTAGAGATGGTTTGTGGGATGTAAATTCCCTCAACTCTGCTTATCTGGGAATTGTTTAATCCCTACTTCAAATTTAAATGATAATCTTGCTGGATAAAGTATCTTGGTTTGAGGCCCTTCTGTTTCATTGCATTGAATATATCATGCCATTCTCCTTTGTCCTGTAAGGTTTCTGCTGTGAAGTCTGATGATAGCCTGATGGTTGTTCCTTTGTAGGTTATCTTTTTTTCTCTCTCTGGCTGCTTTAATACCCTGTCCTTGTCTTTGATTTCTGCCATTTTAATTATTATATGTCTTGGTGTTGTCCTCCTTGGGTCCCTTGTGTTGGGAGATCTGTGGACTTCTGTGGTCTGACAGATTACTTCCTTCCCCAGACTGGGGAAGTTTTCACAAATTATTTCTTCAAAGACACTTTCTATCCATTTTTCCCTCTCTTATTCTTCTGGTACCCCTATAATGTGAATATTGTTCTGTTTGGATTCGTCATGCAGTTCTCTTAATATTCTTTCATTCCTAGAGATCCTTTTATCTCTCTCTCCCTCAGCTACTCTGTATTCCTGTTCTTTGATTTTTATTCCATTAACAGTCTGTTGCACCTCATCCAGTGTGCTCTTAAATCCTTCCATTTTTTGTTTCATTATTGTTATCTCCCTCCACAATTCATCCCTTAGCTCTTGCATATTTCTCTGTAGCTCCATCAGCATGCTTATGACCTTTATTTTGACTTCTTTTTCAGTAAGATTGGTGATTTCATTCTCACCAGGCCCTCTCTCTGGTGTTTGAGGAATTTTGGATTGAACAAGGTTCTTCTGCCTTTTCATGGCAATGGAAGTGATTGCCGGCAAGTGGCATGTGTGTCAGCTGGAGAACAAAGTCTCTTCCTGCTTGCTGGTCGCCTTCCCTGTCTCAGCTTCCTGTGCCACTCAACTGCACACAGGGAGCAGCCGCTGGGTTAATCCCCTGAGCTGCCGTGGGCTGGGCAGCCCTTGGGATGGCCTAGGGAACAGGTGGTGGTTGCAGGCAATCAGTGCGTGTTCACTGCAAGAACAGAGCCCCAACATGCTTCCTGGACTCCGCGCCATTTTGCTCTGCCTGTGCTGGTTTGCCACGCACAAGGGGCAACCTCTGGGTTAATCCCCTGAACTGCGGTCAGTGGGATGGCCCCCAGCACTGGGGAGGTTTGCAGGTGAGCAGCGCATGTTTGCCTCAAGAACTAAGTCCCTTTGTGCCTTCCACACTCTGTGCTGGTCTCCACGGTCTGTGCCGGTCAACTGCGGGCATGGGGCAGCTTCTGGGTCTGGCCCAGTTAGCCGTGCGCTGGGAGAAGCCTCTGTGATGTTGCTGTGGGTGGGGCTTCTCCCCAGCTGCTCTGCACCAATGGTGGGTCAGCCAGTTTATTTCCTGTGCCAGCAGGGGTCAATGAATGGCAGGCTGCTTATCGCCGTGAGGGGTTCTGGAGCTGCGTTGCCACCCAAGGGGTTAGGGCGCCTGAAGTTCCTTAAAGTACCCAGCCTGCTGGGCTGACTGTGCTAGGACGATTTTGTCCACCTGTTCCACCCTTGTCCCTTTAAAGTATCCGCTTTTCTTTTGTCCCAAGGCAGCCAGCTGTGGTAACCTGTTTGCAGTCTTAGTCTCGGATTTTGCTTTTCCATTCCTCTAATATCCAGTACACCATGCAATGTATGTCTGTGCTCCTGGTGCAGATTAATAGGGCTGGTTATTTAGCAGGCCTGTGCTTCCATTCCATGCCCAGTCTGATTCTTCTCCACCTCCCACCTCCTGGGGTGGGGGAAGTGCTCGGATCCCACAGGGTCACAGCTTTGTATCATACCCTTTTCGTGAGATATTGAGTTCTCATAGATGTAGATGTAGCCTGGCTGGTGTACTGTATCTTCTGGTCAGTCTTTTAGGAATAGTTGTATTTGCTGTATTTTCAAAATATATATGGTTTTGGGAGGAGATTTCTGCCATCCTACTCATAACTCCATCTTGAGAATCTGCCTCTGCCCATTTTTAATCAGGTTATGTGCTTTTTGGGTGTTGAGGTGTGTGAGTTCTTTATATATTCTGGATGTTAACCCCTTGTCGGATATGTCGCTTACAAATATCTTCTCCCATACTGTAGGATGCCTTTTTGTTCTGTTGATGGTGTCCTTTGCTGTACAGAAGCTTTTAAGTTTGATGTAACTCCATGTGTTCATTTTTGCTTTTGTTTCCCCTGCTCGAGGAGACACATTCACAAAAAGTTGCTCATGTTTATATTCAGGAGATTTTTGCCTATGTTATCTTCTAAGAGTTTTATGGTTTCATGACTTACATTCACGTCTCTGATCAATTTCAAGTTTATTCTCATTTATGGAGATAGTCAATAATCCAGTTTCATTCTTTTGCATGTAGCTCTCCAGTTTTGCCAACACCAGCTGTTGAAGAGGCTGTCATTTCCCCACTGTGTTTCCACAGCTCCTTTATCGTATATTAATTGACTATATATACTTGGCTTTATATCTGGGCTCTGTAGTCTGTCCATTGGTCTGTTGGCCTGTTCTTGTGCCAGTACCAAATTGTCTTGATTACTGTTGCTTTATTGTAGAACTTGAACATGAGGAGTGTAATCCCCCCAGGTTTATTCTTCCTTCTCAGGATTGCTTTGGCTATTCGGAGTCTTTTGTGGTTCCATGTGAATTTTAGAATTATTTTCTCTAGTTCATTGAAGAATGCTATTGGTATTTTGATAGGGATTGCATTGAATCTGTAGATTGCTTTAGGCAGGATGGCCATTTTGACAATATTAATTCTTCCTATACATGAGCACGGGATGTGTTTCCATTTATTAGTATCTTCTTTAATTTCTCTCATGAATGTCTTGTAGTTTTCAGAGCATAAGTCTTTCACTTTCTTGGTTAGGTTTATTCCTAGGTATTTTATTCTTTTTTGATGCAATTGTGAATGGAATTATTTTCCTGATTTCTCTTTCTGTTAGTACATCATTAGTGTATAGGAGTGCAACAGATATCTGTGTATTAATTTTGTATCCTGCAACATTGCTGAATTCACATATTAGATTTAGTAGTTTGGAGTGGATTCTTTAGGGTTTTTTATGTGCAGTATCATGTCATCTGCAAACAGTGACTGTTTGACTTCTTCCTTACTAATCTGGATGCCTTTTATTTCTGGTTTTGTCTGATTGCTGTGGCTAGGTCCTCCAGTACTATGTTGAATAAAAACAGGGAGAGTGGGCATCCTTGTCGTGTACCTGATCTTAGGGGAAAAGCTTTCAGCTTTTTGCTGTTAAGTATGATGTTGAGGTGCTTGCCCTCTATACCCATTTTGTTGAGAGTTTTTATGATGAATGGATGTTAAATTTTGTCAAATGCTTTTTCAGCATTTATGGAGATGATCATTTGGGTTTTGTCCTTCTTCTTCTTGATGTGGTGAGTGATATTGATGGATTTTCGAATATTATACCATCCTTGCATCCCTGGAATAAATCCTACTTGATCATGACGGATGGTCTTTTTTATGTATTTTTGAATTTGATTTGCTAATATTTTGTTGAGTATTTTTGCATCTATGTTCATCAGGGATACTGGTGTGTAATTTTCTTTTTTTGTGGTGTCTTTGTCTTTTTTGGGTATTAGGGTGATGCCAGCCTCATAGAATGAGTTTGGAAGTATTCCTTCCTCTTCTAATTTTTGGAAAATTTAAGGAGGATGGGTATTAGGTCTTCACTAAATGTTTGATGAAATTCAGTGGTGAACCTATCTGGTGCAGTCGTTTTGTTCTTAGGTATTTATTTGATTACCAATTCAATTTCGTTGCTAGTAATTGGTCTGTTCAGATTTTCTGTTTCTTTCTGGGTCAGCCTTGGAAGGCTGTATTTTTCTAGAAAGTTGTCCATTTCTTCTAAGTTATCCAGTTTGTTAGCATATAATTTTTCATAATATTCTCTAATAATTCTTTGTATTTCTGTGGTGTCCATCGTGATTTTTCCTTTTTCATTTCTGATTCTGTTTATGTGTGTTGACTGTCTTTTTTTCTTGATAAGTCTGGCTAGGGGTTTATCTACTTTGCTTATTTTCTCGAAGAACCAGCTACTGCTTTCATTGATTCTTTCTATTGTTTTATTCTTCTCAATTTTATTTATTTATGCTGTAATCTTTATTATGTCCCTCCATCTACTGACTTCGGGCCTCATTTGTTCTTCTTTTTCTATTTTCATTAATTGTGAGTTTAGACTCTTCATTTGGGATTTTTCTTCTTTCCTGAGGTAGGCCTGTATTGCCATATACTTCCCTCTTAGCACGGCCTTAGCTGAGGCCCACAGATTTTGTGTTGTTGAATTATTGTTGTCATTTGTGTCCATATATTGGTTGATCTTTCTTTTTATTTGGCTATTGATTCATTGGTCATTTAGGAGCATGTTGTTAAGCCTCCATGTGTTTGTAGGCTTTTTTGTTTTCTTTGTGTAATTTATTTCTAATTTCATACCCTTGTGGTCTGAGAAGCAGGTTGGTACAATTACTATCTTTTTGAATTTACTGAGGCTCTTTTTGAGGCCTAGTATATGATCTATTCTTGAAAATGTTCCATGTGCACTTGAGAAGAATGTGTATCCTGCTGTTTTGGGTGGAGAGTTCATTAGATGTCTGTTAGGTCCATTTGTTCTAATGTGTTGTTCAATGCCTCTGTCTCCTTACGTATTTTCTGTCTGGTTGATCTGTCCTTTGGAGTGATTGGTGTATAGAAGTCTCCTAGAATGAATGTATTGCTTTCTTTTTCCCCTTTTAATTCTGTTAGTATTTGTTTCACATATGTAGGTACTCCTGTGTTGGATGCACAGATATTTATAATGGTTATATCCTCTTGTTGGATTGACCTCTTCATCATTATGTAATGTCCTTCTTTGTCTCTTGTGAGTTTCTTTGTTTTGATGTCTATTTTGTCTGATACAAGTACTGCAACTCCTGTTTTTTTTTCCCTATTAGTTGCATGAAATACCTTTTTCCATCCCTTCACTTTTAGTCTGTGTATGTCCTTGGGTTTGAAGTGAGTCTCTTGTAGGCAGCATATAGATGGGTCTTGCTTTTTTATCCATTCAGTAACTCTATCTCTTTTGATTGGTGTATTCAGACCATTTACATTTAGGGTGATTATCAATAGGTATGTACTTATTGCCATTGCAGGCTTTAGATTTATGGTTATTAAAGGTTCAAGGGTAACTTTCTTACTATCTAAGTGTAACTCAACTCACTTAGCATGCTATTACAAACACAATCTAAAGGTTCTTTTTTTTCCCCTCCTTTTTTTCCTCCTCCATTCTTTCTATATTAGGTATCATATTCTGTATTCTTTGTCTATCCCTTTTTATTACTTCTGGTGATAGCTATTTAACCTTAGGAACACTTCCATGTATAGCTGTCCCTCCAAAATACACTGTAGAGATGGTTGTGGGAGCTAAATTCTCTCAGCTTCTGCTTATCTGGAAATTGTTTAATCCCTCCTTCAAATTTAAGTGATAATCTTGCCAGATAAAGTGTTCTTGGTTCAAGGCCCTCCTGCTTCATTGCATTAAATATGTCATGCCACTCCCTTCTGGCCTTTAAGGTTTCTGCTGAGAAGTCTGATGATAGCCTGATGGGTTTTCCTTTGTATGTGATCTTATTTCTCTCTGGCTGCTTTTAACAGTCTGTCCTTATCCTTGATCTTTGCCATTTTAATTATCATATGTCCTGGTGTTATCCTCCTTGGGTCCCTTGTGTTGGGAGATCTGTGCCCTTCTGTGGCCTGAGAGACTCTCTCCTTCCCCAGATTGGGGAAGTTTTCAGCAATTACTTCTTCAAAGATGCTTTCTGTCCTGTTTTCTCTCTCTTCTTCTTCTGATACCCCTACAATACGAATATTGTTCCATTTGGATTGGTCACACAGTTCTCCCAGTATTCATTCATTTCTGGAGATCCTTTTTTCTCTCTGTGCCTCATCTTCTTTGTGTTCCTCTTCCATAGTTTCTATTTCATTTATTGTCCCTTCCGCTGTATCTAATCTGCCTGTAATACCCTCAGTTTTGCTCTTCAATGATTGGATCTCCATCCTAAATTCATTCTTGAGCTCTTGAATATTTTTCTGTACCTCCATGAACATGTTTATGATTTTTATTTGAAATCTCTTTCAGGAAGATTTATTAATTCAGTCTCACTCAATCCTTTCTCTGCTGTTGAGCTTTTGCTTTGAACCAGGTTCCTTTGACGTTTCATATTTGTATGTGGCACTCTCTAATGCTCAAACGCTCTACTCTCTGTAGCTTCTCAGTCCCTGGAGTGATTTCAGGGGTCACAGGGGTGTGGTGCTGGTGCTTGATGGGAGGAAAGAGCTGTTTCCTATTTCCTGACTGTTATGCCTCCCTCTACTGCCAGAACTAGTGGGCAGAACCCACAGGTGTAAGCCTCTATGCTTTGTGTTTGTAGCTGCCATAGGCGGGTTTCCCTCTGGCTTGCCTGATGCCAGGACAGAGGCTGCCAGTTTGCCAGCCTTAGCCAGGTGCAGGCTAGCCAGGAGGAAGACACAACAGGCTGCGTGTCACTGTGGGATGCCTTGGAGTCACGTAGCCAGCCAGAGGGATGGAGCGCCTGAAGATAGTTTAAGCTCCCAACCTGCTGGGCAGAGTGCACCTGGACAATTTTGTCTACCTGTCCTTTCTTCTGAGCAGTTAGCTCTGTGCAATCCCTGCCCCTTTAGCAGCCCTCTCGTTTTTAGGAAGTCTCACAGACTGCCCACCCAGATCAGCCAGATATGAATCCCTGTTTTCCACAAGCAGCTGGAATCTCTGTCCAGGTATTCTGCCTGTCTTAGCTTTCCAACCTCACTAAATCACCAGAGCACCATGCAATGTAGGTTTATCCTCCCAGAGCAGACCTCCAGGGCTAGGTGTTCAGCAGTCCCAGGCCTCCACTCCCTCCTCATTCTGTTTCTCTTCCTCCTGCCTGTGAGCTGGGTTGGGGAAAGGCTTGGGTTCTGCCAGGTAATAGCTTTGGTATTTTACCCTGTTCGATGTGGTCTGCTCTTTTCTCCAGGTGTATGCAGTCTTGCACAGCCTTTTTTGCTGTTGCTCTTTCAGGATTAGTTGTATTAATTATATTTTCATATAATATGTGGGTTTAGGAGGAGGTGTCTGTCTCACCTCTCATGCCGCCATCTTTAATCCAACTTTCCCTGTCTATAATTTAAATAAAAATTAGTAACAACAGCAAAAAAAAAAAAATTATAATACAAAAACTCATGCTCATGTGTTTGGTAACTAAAACACATGTGGTTGAAGTGGAAATTATGAAAATTCTAAAATATTCAGAGTAACCGACTAAAGAAATACTCCATACCAAAATTTACATGATTCACTAAAGCGTACCAGGAGACAAGCTTATAGGTTAATATGCAATTACGAAGAAAACAAAATACTGTATATAAATGAGCTAGGAGTTCAAAATAAGAAGCTGGAAAAGACAAAAAAAGGAAAAGAACAAGGTAAGCTCAAACTAAAAGGAGAAGGAAATAAAAATAAGACCAGAAATGAATAAAGCTTTACAAAAAGCATAATTTATAGAGATGACCAATAAAACTAAAGCCTTGTTCTTGACCAGTAATACTGTTAGTATTAACCTATATGTAACTTTGACAAGACTGACCCAGGAAAAAGAAGAGGAAAAGAGTATTAGGATTAAAACTGGGAGAAAACTATAGTATATAGAAAAAGTCTTAAGAAAACAATGAATAGCTTTATACCAATTATTATGAAAATATATATAAAAGAAAAATGTCTTCAGAAAGATATAAATGATGAGAATTGATTCAAGATGAACAATCTGAAAATGCCTGTTCCATTTAAATAAATTGTATCAGCAAAAAACATTTTATATACGGCAACATGTCTCAGTGGGTTTAAGGGACAGACAACACCTATCTTATATAAGCCCTGTCTTATATGATCTACTCCAGAGAATGTAAAAAAGGACAGCTGTCTAATTCTTTAATCACCGCTTGTGTAGTTGTGATACCAAAACCAGTCAAGGACAATGCAAGCAAAGAAAATTAAGGCCCATGTTACTCATCAACAGAGACATTAAAGTCTCCTAAAAATGTTAAGTAGAATGTGTTCCGATTCTTCATATTACCCTTGCCTAAAATTTTAATTCTACTTTAAGAGATGAAACATTAGTTTACAGTGTCTTACAGTCCATAGCTTACCATATTTACCAACATTTACTACCAAATTAGTTTTTCCTTTGTTTCATGAATCAAATCCTTCCATAATGGTTCCTCTCCCCTGACCTTTTTAATGAAGAATAGCTTTTAGGAGGTTTTTCAGTCAGAATCTCTTGGATGTAAATTATCTTAGCCTTTTTGTCTGAAACACTGTGTGTGTGTGTGTGTGTGTGTGTGTGTGTTTGTGTGTGTATTATAACCAAATAATATTTATTCAAGGAAGGCTAGAAAGATTTGGCAAAAAAAAAATCTGTTGACAAAATCTACCACAATATTATATGCCAAGAAAAAAAGTAAAATTCAACATCCTTATCATAAAAATTTTCAGCAAAAATTATGGGGACTAGCTCGGTGTGCTAAAAGGTTTCTACTGAAAACCTGAAAAAATTATTCCTACATGTGAGAGTTTAGAACTTAATTCAGGAATAAGACAATAGTGATCACTATGATGTTATTATCAGCTTTGTACCACAGGTCCTAGATAACACAATGAAAAAAATGAAGTAAGAGTGTAAAAGATCAATTTCTGAATATTTGTATCATAGATCTTACTTATAGACAACTCAATAGAATCAAAGAACAAATTATTAGAATAAGAGAGTTGCTCAGTGAAGATCAATGATAAAAATAAATAGCACTCCTAGAGAACAGAAATAACCAATTAGAAAATGTAATGGGAACATTTTTATACTGTCAAGAAAACGCAGAAAACCTAAAGAACATAGGAGCAATCTGTCAAAAGATGGGGAAACAATGAAATGAAAGAAGACAGGAATTTCAGAAACATGTTAATGGACAGAAAAATTTAATGTATTAGCTATAATGATTCTCCATTTATTTACATATCCAATGTAATTCCAATTAGAAACCAATTAAGATTATTTTTGGGTGTGTGTGTGTAAAACTTGGCAGATTCTATATTCATATAAAAGTGCTAAGGTCCCAATGTAGTCAGAACAAATTGTGATAAAGGAAACAAGAAAGGGGGAAATAGTCCTGCCAGCTTGAGCCCAAGTCTGACCAGTTTTGACTCAGTAAGCTGGTCTACAATGGAGGTAACATCACAATCAGTGACAGGGAAGGTTGAACTAACTAGTCAATTTTTGACATTTGGTCTAATAGCTTTCCTTGTGCAGGAAGGGGGCAGTATTTGATCCCTGTCTCACACCACACACACAAAAATTCCAGATGGTTAAAAGACTTAAATTTGACAAAGATTTTAAAAAATATTACAGACCAGATATATGAATAGATGGTGATTTATCTAACCATCAAAGAGAGGATTAAAACCCAGAATTTAGAATGAACTCCAGTAAATTGATAAGTAAAATCAAATGACCTATAAATTAATCTATAAATTTAATGTGATCCAAATAAAAATACCTATAGGGAATTTTTAAGAATTGGAAAGGCAGGTTTTAAAGGTCTCAGGGAAAAATAAGAATAGCCAGGAAAAAGAGGACTCATAAGGTATGTGTCAGGGAAAGTGATCTCATTGTGTTAATAACACATTGTGTGGGGATGTTGGGGTTCCTATGGCCAGGATCCTCACTGAACTTAAACCACCTGATGATGTAACTGGCCTGGTGCTAGGCTACCGCTTCCACACCTTTAGACAATAAGCTATTATTGCGCTATATAGAGAGCTCAGCCCAGTGCTCTGGGCGGAGGCAGAGATGCTAGTGCTCGACCTACCGCAGGGAGAACAAGCTGGGTAATAAACCCTTTCACCCCAAAGAATGTTTTGCTTTCAATTTCTTTGGTCACATTGAATCCATAGCGAACTTGCCTGGGGCTGAAACCCATTGGCAAGACAACATATAGAGCTTCAATAGTGTGGCATGAACACAAGACAGACAAGTCATACAGCAGAGTAAAAAGTGCAGAAACAGAGACAAATACATATGGCAAATTAGTGTTTGATAAAGATGCTATCTCCAACTGATGAGTGAATAATGTTATTGGCACAAGAAGTCAGGCATTTAGAAAAAAATTGATTTGATTCATTTCCTATACCTTAAACTAGGATAAATCCCAAATACAGCACATAACTTAAAAGTAAAAAAATAAAAGCACTCGAAGAAACCACAGGAAAATTTATAACTTCAGACTGGGAAAGGTCTTTATGACACAAAACATAAAATATTGATAAATTTACCTATTAAAAAAGTCTTTCTGCATGACAAAATTCACAAAAACAAATTCAAAAGATAAAAATTGGGAGGAGCATTTAGCAATTTATATCATAGATTAATGAAAGATTAATGGCCAATTTCTTCAAGATATAAAAAAGCTGCTACAAATCAATATCAACAACCTCATAGAAGAATGGACAAAGGATATGAATAGACAGGTCACAGGAAAATAAATATAAATGACTCTTGAACATATGAAAAATTCTTAGCCTCATTCAGAATGAAAAGAATGCATATTAAAATGACACTGAAAAACAATTTTCTACCTGGTAAAAATCCAAGAGTCTGATAACACAGTGTCAGGACAAACAGGTTTCCACATTGCTGGACTAGTGTCAATTGGTACAATTCCTGTGGAGGTCAGTATTACAATACGTTTCAAAATTACAAGTGCTCATCCCTTTTACCCCAGAAATCCACCTACAGATTTATCCTACAGATTTACTCACACACATAAAATTACTTTGGACTTTGTGGTAATGTTTGTATTAGCAAAAGATTGGAAACGTCCTAAATGTCCATCAGTAGGTAAGTGTTTAAATAAATTACAGTCCAGCTCTGTAAGTGAATAGAAATAAAAAAGAATGAGAAAGTCTGTATTTACAGATAGAAAATATCACCAAGATATGTTATATGAAACAAGAAACAAACAGTGATGCCAAATAATGCAAACCTCTGGGTCAATAATTATACTTGTTTTCTTGACTATATAAGTAAACTCTCACTGGAAGGATAAGGATTTACCTACCTTGGTTGCCTTTAAAGAGGGGGACTGGCTGAATGGGGACTTGGGGTGGTAGAGACTTTCCGGTGTGTACTTTTTTAAATTTGTAGATTTTTAACATTGTACATATATTTTCACAAAATAAAATAATAAAAAATAGGCAGAGATTGAACTGGAAATTCACAGAGCAATAAAATCAATTGACCAATAAATGTAAGAAAACAGTAATCTTTATAATGCAAATTAAAATAAAATAAAGTATCATTTTATACCTTAAAAGTCAGGGAATATCCAATGTGGCCAAAGACATGGGGAAATGGGGATGCCTATACTCTGTTGGTGAGAGCACAAATTACAGCAATTTGTTACCACTAAGTAGAGTTAAAAATGTGCAATTTCATTTCAAGATTATATAATAATGATAATGGAAATATTACTACTAATAATAAGTAAAAACTAACATTTGTTGAATGCTTACCATGTATGAGGTACTGTTCCAAGCATTTTACATAATTAGCTCACAGAGGGAAATATTATTATTCTCACTTTGAGGATAAGTCATCTGAGGTCAAGAGAGATTAAGTAGTCTGCCCAAGGTTATTCAGTAAATAAATGGTGGAATGGGGACTTGAACCCAAGCAGATGCCAGAGCCTCCTCTAACATCCTACATGGTTCTGTCCCTCTAGAGAAAATCTTGCACAGTGAATTCAGGGATGTGTATAGTGATGCTAAGTGAACCTGGGCAGTGGGAGGCTCCTCCCCCTTCCCCTATGCTAGGAATGTGGATTCTGCCTGCCTTCCACAATCCCAGAGATAGTAATGTGGTGTTGAGACCATCCGGACAGTATAGGTGACTGAATCCAGTTAAAGGTTCTATAAAACTTCTAAGATTTGGAGGGTGCATGAGGAGATCTACTCATTTCGTGGCTGCCCCCAGACAAGCCTCAGATTAAGTTCCCTTGCTTATTATATCTTCCACTTGCCAATCTGGAGTGGCCTGCCTCTTTCTTCAGTCTCTCCCTGCCCTCCGCATCTGGGGACTGGCTTCAGATCACACCTGGGGAAGCTCGTGAGGAGCTTACACACCAAAAACTACTAAGGAAAATACAAGTAATGAGATACAAATATAATAATGAAATAAACCTTTGTACTCATCAAACTGGCAAACTTTTTTTTTTTAATTTCTAGAGCTGACAAGAATTGGGAAAATGGGACCATTCATGCATTACTGGTGACAGTGCAAATGGTCATTGTATTTTTGGAAAACATCAAGGCAAATGATATAAAATGCAATCAACTGGTGACTAGAAAGCATAAAAAAAAGTAAAATGTAAGCAGAATTTCCAGGTTTCTAGACTTTGAGACAAGTCAAAGACTGTGGGGGTGGGAATGAGGTAAATGGGCTGCCTTACCAATATCCTATAACCAGTCTTGTTAGGAGAGACAGCCTGTGCTTAAAGATTGAAATTAGAAACTGAAAGGAATAAAAACAGTTCTGTTTAAAATACCTTGATTAAAATGCCTGCTGAGTTGGTAGATTGGATGACACTACCAAATGACCCCATTAAAAAGGAGTAAAGATTTTAATGTCCTCTATAGAAATCATATATGTGCAGAGTGTAAAGAAAAACAACCACAAAATAAATATATGGGTGTGGGGAAGCTGGGGTTCCTATGGCCAGGATCCTCACTGAACTGAACCACCTGATGATGTAACTGGCCTGTTGCTAGGCTACTGCTTCCACACCTTTAGGCAATAGCTATTATTGTGCTATACAGAGAGCTCGTCCCAGTGCTCTGGATGGAGGCAGAGACGCTAGTGCTCGACCTACTGCCGGGAAAACAAGCCGGGTAATAAACCCTTGCACCCCAAAGAACGTTCTGCTGTCAATTTCTTTGGTCGCATTGAATCCATAGCGAACTTGTCCGGGGTTGAAACCCACTGGCAACACAATGGGGTAATGGAAGTCAGTTTAAAAGTGGCAGTGATAACATCCAACATGGACTGAATTGCTCAAAAATAGGAAAGACCACTCATAACATTAAAAATCCCAACAAGATGTAATTAATGTCTTTTCTTCCTTAGACCTACTAAAAGACATAAGGATAAACCTAGAGGGTAGCTGTGCCAATGCACATAGAAAAATTCTGTGGCAGGTCACCTGCCTCCCTCTGCCAGGACAAACTGCATGCTTCCTGAACACCCAACTCCAGTGTAGGTATGAGCAAGGGCAGGGGGAAGAAGCTGGGAAGATCTGGTCTTCACTTGAATTGGCTGCCCAAAGAGATTGTTTACATCATTGGGTTGTTCTGTGTGGTGGTGAATTTTATGTGTAATTTAGCTAGGCTATGATACCTGGATACTTGGTCACCACCAGCCTACCACCAGCCTAGATGTTACCATGGAGATATTTTTAGATGAGTTAACATTTAAATCAGTAGGCTTTGAGAAAAGCAGATTACCTTCCCTAATGTAGGTGGGCCTCATCAAGCAGGTGAAGGCCTTAAGAGAAAAAGACTGAGGTTTCCTGAGAAAAGAGAATTCTGCCTCCAAGCCGCCTCCAGCTGCAACATTCACTCTTCCCTGGGTCTCCAGCCCACTGGCATGCCCTGCAGAGTTTGAATGTGCCAGCCCCCACAAGTGCATGGGCCAAATTCAATCTCTCTCTCTATATACTGTGGATAAAGTGAATGTTCCTGTGGATAAAATAAGGGTTCTTGTGGCCAGGATTCTCACCTGGCCCTGGTTGGCTAGCTCACTATGCACACGTGGGCAATATGTTTGTGGGTAAAGTGGGGTTCCTATGGCCAGGATCCTCACTGAATTTAAATGTAACTGGCCTGTTGCTATGCTACCGCTTCCACACCTTTAGGCAATAAGCCATTATTGTGTTAATGTAAGGAGTTCTGCCCAGTGCTCGGCTGGAGAAGGGGTGGAGGGGCTGCAAGGCTGTAGGAGAGCAGAGCGGAGGCTGGAGGGGTGGCAGCGCCGAGGAGAGAGGCCCAGAGGACGTCTGAGCAGGACGGCTGTGCAGAGAGGCCCAGAGGTACAGACCAGCTTGCTGCATCTGAAGCAGCAGTGATAACACAGACTCACTCTGAGTGAACGGGATTTTAGTGACTGACCTGCCACCTGGAAATAAAGTTGGGTATAACCATTTCACCCCAAGAACTCTTTGCTGTAAATTTCTTTGGTCACAGTGAATCTATAGCCTGGAGCTGAAACTCATTTGCAAGACAATGTTGCTATTGACTCTGTATAAAGAGCTCTGCCCAGTGCTGTGGGCAACACGGTGGCGTGGCTGTAAGGCTGCAGGAGAGCAGAGCGGAGGCTGGAGTGGTGGCAGCGCCGAGGACAGAGGCCCAGAGGACAGCTGTGCGGGATGACTGTGCAGGCAGAGGAGCTGAGAGGCCGAGACTGGCTTGCTGCATACAGACTCGCTCTGAGTGAATGGGATTTTAGTGACTGACCTGCCACCTGGAAATAAAGTTGGGGGTGGTATAACCCTTTCACCCCAAGAACAGTTTTGCTGTCAGTTTCTTTGGTCACAGTGAATCCATAGCGAACTTGCCTGGGGCTGAAACCCATTGGGCAAGACAAATCCATTGGCAAGACATATACACATTCCATTGGTTGTTTCTCTGGAGAATCCTAATACAGCCTGTCCACCCTCAATAATTATGCTGATTGTGCAATAAATAACATCAAAGAAAATTGGCAAGAAACACAGACACGGTTGCAGCTGAGGATCTAAACATACCCCTGTCAGAAGACATCAGATTACTTAACATTTTGTACCACAGAAGTTCTAGGCCCAGGGCCCAGCACAGAGATCTTCCTGATTCCTCACTCCGAGAGCCACATTTTAACAAAGACACCCACAGATTGGACCACCTTGCAGGAGGATAGTCAGATGGCAAGCAGCTTTGAAATCCCATTGTAGGAGGTTGGGATGAGGGCCTGGGGGTAGTCCCGTGGAGACTCAGGAATACAGGAGAGCTTGCTTGACACTTCTATGCAGATGGCTACTGAGATGAACTGTGTCCCCCAGAAGGTATTCTGTTGGAGGTCTAAACCTAGTACCTCCAAATATAACTATTTAGAGACAAGGTGTGGGTAAAATTGTAACATTTCCAGAATATCTTGCCTGGCTTTAGCACATCTGCATATCAATAGGCGTTCAGAGGTGGAAAGAAGTTTGGCTTTAGTGCATTTGCATCATTCCTCAGGGGTGAAGAGAAGTTCATCTCCATATCAATGAGTAATTACCTGGGAAAGGAGGGCTTATCCGTACCTGAGAGATGAAGGGGAGGGCCAGTTTTGCTGCTGCTAGAGCAGGAGAGAGAGATGGGCCGGACTGCAGTTTTGTAAGCAATAAACGGATTTTAAATTTTGTTTCTCCCTTTGACTGATTTCAGTTTTTAGAGGTATTTTGCCCTGGGATTTCCTTTCCCCAGACTAACCCAAGGCCTTTAAAGAGGTGACTACGTTAAAATAAGGCCGTCAGGGTGGGCCATAATCTAATCTGACTTGTGTCCTTATAAGATGAAGATGCACAAAGATACCAGAGAAAAGACTGTGTGAGGACCCAGCAGGGAGCTGAATGATGCCAAAGGGGAACAAAGCCAAGGAGAGAGAGTCCTCAAAACCACCTTGAACTTGGACTTCCAAGCTCCAGAACTGTGAAAAAATAAAGTTGTTGTGTAGACCACTGTGGATAAAATGAAAGGTCCTGTGGTCAGGATTCTCACCTGACCCTGGTTGGCTGCCTCACTACACATGTGTGGGCAATACGTTGCTATTGACTATATAAAGAGCTACACCTGGGGGTGCGGGTGCACTACAGTACCATGGCTGTGGCTGCAGGAGAGCAGAGCAGAGGACAGAGGCCCAGAGGACAGCTGTGTGGGACGACTGTGCTGTCAGAGAGGTTGACCTGCCACCGTGGAAATGAAGTTGGGTATAACCCTTTCACTGCAAAGAAACGTTTCACTGTCATTTTCTTTGGTCACATTGAATCCATAGTGAACTTGCCCGGGGCTGAAACCCATTGGCAAGACAACCACCAACTGGTATTTTATTGGGGCAGCCCTAGCAAAATAATGCACAGATTAACTTCCATGTAGGGTCCATCGTACAGCTCACTCCCCACCCCGTTCTGAGTTTGCAGCTCCTTCAAGGGTCTCCCTCACCCTCCCCGCTCCTCCCAGACACAGCAGGATCTTGGCTATTTTCTTCCACCCAAACCCTTCAGTGCAGGCACTCCACATTCCTAGGTGGGTATCAGCCAGGTCAACCTCCCTGGTCAGCACATTGGCAATATACACTAAAATTCTTCAAAAATGCACATAAGACCTTTTGACCCAGCAATTCCATGTCGAAAAATTTGCCCTATGGATATAAAGGCATATATATATTTAGAGGAAAGGGACCAAAAGGATAACTGATTGCTCATGACAACAGCTATTTAGTATTTCTATGTGTCAGGCACAGTTCTAGGCCCACCCACTGAGGCCAGCCAAATTCACTAACCAAGTGAATTATACATTAGCTGGTAACAAATATTCTGAAGAAAAAACAGAGCAGAAAGGGGGCCTGGGGAGTGAGTTTCTGGTTTTCAGCAGGTTAATCAAACTCGGCCTAAGGTGGTGATATTTGGGCAACACTTGAAGGCAGTTAACAGCAAAATGTTATTACTGCTTGGTGGAATTATGGCTAATTATTTTCCTTTATGTTTTCTGTACTTTCCAAATATTTTCAGTTAACATACTTTTACAGTTAGAAAAAACCCACACCACAAGAAGCATTGCTTCAAAAAATCTTGAGTCAGTCCCCGTTTCCTACAGGACAAAGTCTAAATTGCTGATGATATTTACAGGCTTCCAAGGTTTTCTTATTATCTAAACTTAAGTTCCTGGTCAACATAACCGTGTTTTCCAGTCAGACTGATACTCTGTGACCCACGTTTGCCAAGTAGGGTTGTCCTATTTAGTAAATAAAAGTACAAGACACCCAGTTAAATCAGAATGTCAGATAAACAATGAAAAATGTGATATTTAGGACCTACTTACATTATAAAATTATATGAAATTCAAGTTTAACTGAGCATCCTGTATTTTAATCTGGTAATACTAAAAGTCATTTTCCTTCTCCATCTGTTGAATAATCTCTCTTTTCCATCTTCCCAGATCTTTCCAGTTAAGCCAGAGGGTAGGGAGGAGAGAAGAGGGTGGATGGGACTGACAAACAAGCCTGGGTGACAGCTTCTATATAAGATAGACTTGAAGATGGGACTGGGGCATACTTACAGGGGCTCTTTCTTGACTTGGGCTATGACTTTCCTGTAGATAAAGAATGTAGCTTTGATCAGAGGCCCTGGACTGTGTCAGGTAACTGTTGAATGTCCGAAGGCTCTGAAGTTCTCTCCAGAAAAGAAACAATTTTAGTTTATAGGACATTTGTTCCAATCTTTCAGCTATTTTAAATCAGGTAAAATGTCCTTAGTCATTTTTTTTAAACCCGAGTGTCCTTAGTCATTTTTTAAAACCCAAGCTTTTTTTTAGATGGTTGAATAATTTAAGGGGGCTTTTTAAAAGGGGCAGCTTTTTTTCCACACAAGGATGCATTCCCATTTGTCTGACCTTCCTTTTGCTTCACAGTCCCCTGCCCCATTGGTTAGCTCCACAGAGACCTGAGAGCACCTTAATGCCGGTCTCTGAGTCAGACTCATGGTCCTGCTACAAGGCCCCCTCACAGCTTCTGCTAAGTCTTCAGGGGGCAAGGCTGATACTCCACACTCTCTAGCAAGACAGCAGTGTACTTTGGCCAAGTTGGCACAGGAGAGCTGCTGGGCTCAGGCTGCCAGAAACTCCCAGGTTAACATCCAGCATCTCAAAGGGCATGAAGTGCACAAAGCCACGGAACATGGGTCCACGTTACAGAAGGATGGGAGACCAGTGGGATGTGGCACCCAGGGCAAGCAATGTAATCCCTTCCCAAAGCTAAATTCTAGAAAAAATTCCCCCTCAAGACTGTGAGAATAAAGGTTCTTACCCATGACCATGTTTTTCCCATCTTGATGTTCTCAGCATTTACCCCAGTACCTGGTGCAAAATAATTTTTGTTGCCATATTAAATAGCCATTTTATAGAGGCTTTATGTTCTGATGTGACAAAAATGTTTAAGCTATATTATTAAGTGAAAATAGAACAGTGTTTAGCATGCAAAATTTTGCTTAATAAAAAAAAACTCCTACTTAACATAGATATTGAAAGGATACACACTAATAGACGTGTTGACCTAAGGGGCAGGGATGGGAGTAGTGGCTGGTGAGGTGAATAGAGACTGGGTGGTTGCAAATCTTGATGTACGTCTTTTTATATATTAATTTTGAACCAAGTGAATGTTTAACCTTTAAAATAATTAAATTACATAGTTAAAACTATATATTTTATTTTTTTGGTTATATCATTTTGTCATAGCAAAAAGCTGAACTGGAAATAGAAGTTATTCTTTCCAAATCACTGTGATATCTTTCCTCCTGGTGTGACATGTATCAACAAAGCCACCATACTGGAGTTTCTATGACTTTATAACTTAAGTGCCCATCCCTGTCTCAGTCTAAAAGTTTTTTTTTTCAAATTTGCAGTGCCACTTGGTGTAATTCCTAATTCTCTGCCAGATCTTTCAAGCTTGGCTTTTATTTCCTTAAACATTGCTTATACAGAGTTTTTGTACAGTCTGTGTGCAAAATAATTCCAGTATCTGAACTTCCTGTGGGTCTGATTGTTGTCTGTTCTTTCTGCTTTTCTTACCAGTGGTCTCTTGTGTCTCTGGTGCCTGGTTATTTTTGTAGGTATGCTAGATATGTTTGAAAAAGTATTTGCAGAAATAATTCAAGGCCTAGGATGATGTTAGCTTCTTCCCCAAAGGATTTTCATGTTTGACACTAGCAGTCTAGAGTCACCTTACACAAGTTCAACATCTGAGATTTGGGGGCTTGAGACTCCATTTCTTCCTTAAGCCTTTAAAGGTTGCCAAAAAATATAGGTTGGAATCTTAGCAACCCGCAGAATCAGCAAATGTCCCAGACAGAAGCAACCTCAAGTTCCAGGCTTGCCTCTCCAGATTCCTTTCCTTTCCCAAATTTTGGCCCAGCAATTCCTCATCAGCTCTGAATTTTTAGGCACTTTAAAAATATTTTTTCCAGCTTTTTTAGTTGTCTTCATTTGGAGGAAGTCTGAATTACTCAGTTCACTAATGGCAACAGAAAACCTTCCTCTGATCCAGCCCATTTTTTCCAGTGGTTTGCTCTTCTTTGGGCCTTAGCTTTCACAGAATATTTGTTTTTTTCCTCTTTTCCTTTAATAGTAAAGTCTACGTGGACTTTTCCTGTGCACAGACCCTGCCCACCACACCCCCAGTTAGGGCGGGAGGAGAATCTTGCATCTTACACACCTAATATTCCAGAAGAGCTGGAGTCAGAACAGTCCTCCTTATCAGTCTCAGAAACAAAAAGACTGTGCACACATTCAGACTGGGGCCTCTAAAATGCAGGCACATGCTGCAGCTGTGAGAATTCTAGCTTTAGTACGATACCAGTATAAGGAGTCGCCCTGTGCCATGTGGGCCCCTGATAGGTCTCAGTCTGCAGACCAGGATGTGACAAGGAGATTGTAGCTGCAGCCAGCTTTAGCGGCAGGAGGAGGAGCCAAACAGAAAACAGAGGTGATAATGATGCCTTAAAACCTGTCCTAAGTCATCTAAAGGGTCCGTAGGCCACACTTCCAAACAAAGCTTTTTCGTTTCTTTGGTTTGGGATGAACTGTTCCTAGAGCTTTTGCTCAGTGGATTGGTACAGGGGTGACTTGAAGACTGAGGGTTCCGTAGGGAACAAGTTCGGGGGCCGGTTTTCGGGGATGGCCTCTACTGTAGGAAATCAAGTGTGACTCTTTCCAGAGTCACTTACAGTAGTACTTGCTTTTGGTGGCCACTCTCGGCGGTCTTTGGAGTCGGCTTTTCAGCGCTCTGGGCTTTGGTTTATCCATCCTCGGCATGGAGATGGCTACTCTGCAAGAGATCCGAGGCTCTCAGGACCCGAGTGGGGCCCCGACGCCGGCGCTCCGAAGGGCAGGAAGGGCCCGAGGCAGGCGGCGCAGAGACTCAGAGGACCGGCTGGCGGCGGAAGGAGGCCAGTCCCGCCAGGCTGCGGGCTTAGCTGCGGTGCCCGGCCTCGGACGCGGAGAGGCAGGACAGACCGCCTCCCCCACCAGGGGCTGGGCGGGAAGGCGAGGGGGCGGCTCCGTGGCGGTTGGGAACGTTAGGGTGGTTGGAGCGCGCATTTTAGAAAGCAACCGATTGGAGGAAGTCCTAATTATATTGCTCCGCTTTCATCTGAGGTGGGTTTTTTTTTTTTCAAAGCACATATTCGTTCATGAAAGCCACAAGGAAAGGTTGGGAATGTGGGGCTGGAACACCCGAGGGTTCACACGGTGTTGGTGAAGATTTTCTGCACACCAACGATGCAAGCTTTGCCTCTGGAATTCTGGAGCCGATGCAAAAATTAGAACCGAAAACAGCCCCAGCACGGTTACGACAGTCCCATCAGGGCCTTCTGAGTGGAGTGGACGCTGGGTGGGTTCGGTGGCCGGGAACTCTGCTGCTCACCTGTCACTCCATCCGTTGAACCTAGCCAGGCACCGCTCCTAGGTAACCTGTGCTCCTGTTCAGTTCTCCTTTAGAGCTTGCAGTGGAACGCTGTCCCACCTGTGGCACCTGCCTGATCACACTCGCTGCCCCCAAACTCCCGGGGTGGGTGGGAGATGGATGGGGAAGGGTCCAGGTTTGTGGGGCTTGAAGCAAACACATTGTTGGACCCCCTTCAAGAAAAAGGATACAAAATTAGAAATATGGAATTAGGAACCAAGCGAATATTTACTTGCAATGACAACAAATAACAAATTTCAAAAAGCTGACTACAAACGTCAAAAGATCCAGAAAAATATTTTTAATTAACCGCCTGGCCACGAATATGTTATTCCTATATCTTCAGCTTTATATCTTTTGACTTCCTCTTTATTTGACAATTGTGTAATATATTTTCTCCAGTGAGAATGAATAATTTGATATTTCCTCTAGCGTGGTTAGGACAAATTTTTGAAACAAAGTTTAGAAAAGTTGATTTCAGTTTCACAATCATTGGTAATAACGTGGCAATTTTCAATGTTCTTAACTCTGAGGCAAGTTCTGCCAAGAATTTCTTCTGTGAGCTGTAAGATTTCAGGACATGTCAAGTTTTCTTGGGCAGTGATGAACCTTAAATAACTCTTAAACTGTGGAAGGTCACTGAAGTGTTAATTAACTCTTTGTTGTGAAAGTTGAGTTCTAGATTATCTTTGTAGATGCCAGTATTTCATACCAAATCAACAAGGAATTTTAGAAAGTTTCAGTACGTTTATAGGTTCGTTCATTTTTCATCAGTCAATTTATCAGAAAATCTGTCTATTCCTCTATTAAAATTTATTTCTTCCCCTCAATCACTGATTTTGGTTTGATCTGAAAATTTTTTTTCTTCCAGTTCTTTTTTGGATGTCTGACTTCTGTTGATTTCAAATAGAAATACGTAAAAGATAATTTTATGATGTTGGAGTTCTCACAGAAAAATGTGCAGCTGTTAATTTAGAACTTTTGCAAAGAATATTACTTCTCTCTCACCAACTTTACATCTCCCTGTATGGCCCTGGAAGATGGCTGGTTAGCCAGAGATGGGTAAGATTCCTCAAGGGAGGAGCAACCTAAGACAGGCACAGTCACAGGGGGGGCCATCAGGTGAGAACTTGGGGGCCAACAGAGGTGAGGTTTAGAACCTCACCCCCCTCCCCAGTTTTGAGAGAAATCTTCTACACCTGTGGATATTTCGTTGCCCTTGCCCAGCTCAAATCAAAACTCAGCAATTACCTTCTAATGCACTAGATTTATTTTCTATCTTTATTCTACTTCACGTAAATTCAAGAAATAGACTTTTATACTACAGAATGTAGAGAAGTAAACTCTGTTAAAAGCCTTCTATTAGAAACTATCTACTTGCTATATTCTCTATTATATCTATATACTATTTAAAAAATAATAATAATAAAAAAATAAAAAAGGGAAATGTTGGAGTTCTCACAGAAAAATGTGCAGCTGTTAATTTAGAACTTTTGTGTCAGCCTGAGTCTCCAAACAGCTCGGGCTGCAGACCTGTTATCTCAAGCAAAGCAAGTCTAAGGAGGTTGGCTGCACACCCCAGACTTCAGAGGACGGAGTTGAACCAGAGTTCAAGGAACTGTATCAACGTAGGGACTGCTCTGTGTTCTTTTTCTCTCCCTGGGAAAGAATAATTTAGCCTTGAGGTCTGGGAAAGAATGATTTAGCCTTGAAGGCTGAGATATAAAAATAAACGTATAGACTGCTAAGCAGGTAGCTATTAGCAAGAGATCTTTTTGTGTGTGTCTGTGTGTGTGTTTTTTGTCTTGTCTTATGTGTTAATCCTACGGCCAAACTCATAGGCCCCGGCATTATGATGTTAATATAATTGTATACAATGCATTGTTAAATATATTCTTGAAGAAAACTTCCATTTTGACTAGACGTTGATGAGACTAAATCCTTACAATTTTCTACATCTGAGGGTTGGAAGGAATTAACTGGCTCTACTGTGCACAGACTTCTGGTGCCTCCTGTGACAGGACAGGTGCATATCATGACACATCCTCTTGATGCACTTTGTCTCGGATGCCAGGTGAGTCATCTCTGTGGGCAATAGAAGCATTCCTGGAAGCCATTTGTATACCAAGATGACTGGCAATAACATATGAACCCTAGACCCAAACAGTGTATGCCCAAGTCAGTTTCTCCTTAGTGAGATACCTCGTCAAAGTGCCACTTGATACAAGGGAAAATGTGACAAAGTTGGAGTGGAAAAAGACAGCAATCTTCACTATCGGTAAAATATATTACTTTTTCAAATTTTACAAAAGAGTGAACCATGTGAACACATTACAAGGGCACATTCCAGGGCCTTCAAAAGGGTCAGTGCGAGAGAAGAGCTTCCTGTCAGAGGTGACCCTGTATACCCCACTATTGTAGCGAGATTGTCTCTGAAGTCTTCTTTCTGGGGGTCCCACCTCAGGCCTGTCCTCACTCTCTGCCTCAGCAAAAGCCACTCTCTGCCCTTGCTGGCTCATTCACATCCTTCTCCATGCCTCGGTAAGTTTGGAATTGGAAGTTCATAAATTCTTTTCCTACAAGGAAGTGGCTCATTGTGGAGCCCATTATTTTGTTGTAACAGGTGTGTCCCAGTACAAGTCAGCCACTCAAGAACATTCCCATGTAGGGTGGATTCTGCCTTTTCCACCTCCTCTGCAACCATAGCGTCCATACAGGTCCATCTGGCTGTGCTTCTCAGGAACAGCTATTCTGCAGGACTCAAAGTAAGGGTTCTTTACCAACCTGGTGAACGACTAATGGCCTTACTGCATTTCAGGCTGTTTCCTCCAAGCTATTGGGTAGAATCCAGAAGCTTCTATCTGAACTCATTACTTTCACTAGCAGCCCCTAAAGGTCTCTGCTGAGTTCTCCATGTCTCCTGATTCTCAAATCTTGAGCCCCTGCTCTCCCAAACCCCATGTCTCATAATTGCTGAGCAGATTACTTAAGGTTCAGTATTAGACATTCTGTTCTTAAATATTCTTTGGCTATTTCTGCCACAGGGTATTGCCATTTTTCAGTGGCAACCTTTCTTCCTTGGTCCGCCTGCCTTCTGCCGCCCTGCAAGCTGTCTCTCTCCTAGATCATACCCCTCATCCTCTTACAGTTTTATGCTTCCTCTTCCTCCCTACCTTTCCTAAATCTACACAGTTCAGCCACAGCCAGATATTTCTTACCCTGAGGAATTACAATGCCAGTTTTTAAGCTATCATTTTTTTAATGGAATGTCCCAGGGCTCTGGAGTCAGGGCTGCATGCTCCCTTAGAGGTGGAAAGACGCTGCGTCCTGGTCGGGGAAACAGCGCCATCTACTGTCCACTGAGAGAAAACTGCCAAACACAGCTGAAGGACTGCATTGCTTGTTCTGGCTAGGTGGCAGATGATGCAGCTAAGACTAGAAGTACAGTGGACTTGAAGTGGTGATGACACATTCAAGCATGCACTGAAATTTAAACAGTAAGGAGATCAAAGTCAGGGATAAAGATCTGCATGGCATCTGGACTTAGGGACACTACAGGACCTGCAAAAGTTTAACCGTGATGTGGTAGAGAGAGCTGAATCTGGCCTGTTTGCTTTTGAAGTCCTTGTAACTCCACCTCACTGTGCTAGGAGTGAGTAGAGCTCCTTTTATGGGTAGTCAGAGGGCTGAAAGGAAAACCCAGGAGCCAGCAGAGAAGAGAATTTCAAGGAAGACACTGCTGCTGGTCTGACTTTTCAGAGTTGTCAGTTTGGATTTGGGCTGAGAAAACATCACTAGGATGCGAGTTTAGGATTTAGTTGGAGACTTGAAAGAGTGGCTCAAGATTCCCAACGCTGTGCTAGGCACTGGAAGATATGCAAAGATAGGAAGACAGAGTCCTATCTCTGATGGAGCTAAGCATGACCTAAGTCAGGGAGTTGGCAAAAATTAAATGGTAATACACCAGGCAGTGCTTCAGTTAAGGGAGAGATGCACACAGACTGTAAGCCCCTCTGATATCTGTGCAGATCAGAATGGGCCCCTTCCCCTCCTGGGGGTCGGTGCTGCTCCGCGCCAAGGTCCATGGCTCAGCAAGCCGACTGTGGGCTGGGTTTCAGCTCCTACTCATCCACTCAGCCGGTTGCTCTTACACAGTGAACAAACTACCCAAATGTAAATGGAAGCCCTGGAAGGATGAAGAATGAGTAGTCAGGAAGGCTTCATGCAGGATCCTGGGTCATGAGCTGGGCTTAAACTGGTGTAAAGTGCTTACAGCATCTGCAAGGAAGAGTTAAGAGACCTTCTCTGCTGATGTCAAATAAGAGGCAGGAAAGAAGTGATGAAGGAGAAGAAAAGATGCAGATCACCTGACTCTTGGCTCCAATATTTTAAAATGGGTGATATGAGGTAAGATCGCCCATTGAAAAAAATTATAGAACACCTGCTACATGCAAGGAGCTATGCTAAATAGGCTGTGAGGCAGGGGAATAATAATAACCCCTAACACTTGTGTGTGTCAGTTTGTTGGTTAGGAAGCACATCTCAGCTTTTGATCCACTTTCCTGAGAAGATTGTGGCTGCCTCAGAACATGTACTTCCAAATCTCTAGAAATAGGAACATAATCCAGATCTTTTGACTAATGCAGAATCCCTTTCATTCTAGCCACTGATTCTTCATCTTCTTAAACATCTTTTAAGTAAATGTTTAAATAGATGATATACTTATTTGTTTCCAAATTAAAAAGGTACAGGGGGACATAAGGGAAAGTCTCCCTTCCACCCCTGTTCTCTAGCCATTCAGACAGCTACTTTTTTTGAGCATCTTTTCATAAGTGTAAGAGACATTTTGTATTTTTTTTCTATGAAGGGTCTGTTCATTTCCTCTGCTCACTTTTCTACTTTGTAGTTAATTCCTTTTTTTTTTGTAAGAGCTTTCTATGTATTAGGGAAATTAGCCCTTTGATTTTGATGATAGTTGTAAATGTGTTTTCTTCTCACATTTTCATTTGGTCACCTGTCTCTTGACATTGTTTTTGTAGTTTTTTTTTCATGCAGATCTTTATAAATGTGGTTGAATTTATCCATCTTTCCTTGTAGGATGTTTACAGTTGAATCATCCTTAAACTAGTGTTAACTTAAATACAGTGGATCCCTGCCTTCAAGTTGCTCAATTTGCCAGCAGGGAAATCAAGAAAAATACCTAAATAACTCTAGTAGTTACCATATAATCAGTGCTCTTCTCCTGTCTATTTAGAACCCAGTTGTCTGCCCATCTGCCTATTCACCCATCCATTTTCAAGACTGTACTGAACTCTTTCTAAAAGACAACACTTCATGGTGTTGAAGCATATGGGCTGGGGTGACAGACATCCAGATCTGAAGCCTGGCTCTGTTTATCCTCCTGTGGCCTTGGACAGGTTACTTAACCTCTCTACATTTTTGTTCCTCAAATTGTCTCATGAGCTATAACAGAAATGTGGAACGTGGAGAGGTCAAGGGTCAGAGATTGAAGAACAGACATGGTATAACGTGTGACTAGCAACAGAGACAGCCGTAAGATGAGCCCAGTGCTTGGATTTGTGACTTCAGACAAGATCCAGAGAATGGGCATTAGGGTAGGTGGCAAAAATAAAGGTCATTGGCTGCGAGCAAGTCAAGGAGCCCAAGGGCCTCAGTGTTAGATGTCATCTACACATTCCTGGAAATCACCTAGGATCATGGCAGGACATGGGGAAAGCCTGTGGGCCTCATGCACAAATATCCTCAATGAATCAAGAAAGGTGGCAGCCAGGGAATGTGGACAAGCAGAGCCCCACAAACAGGTACTTTTATCTAGCTCTGGGGACATCATGCTCGGGGTGGGGTGGGGTGGTGGGGTGGGGTGAGGAAGACGCCCACCCGATCAGTGACCCTGAGATTTGAGGAGCTGTCTCCTTTGAGAGGAAAGCCACAGAACTTTGGGGAAAGTGACACATTGGTAGCAACCCAACACAGACAGCAGCCAAGCGGGCTGAGGAAGGAGATGCAGAGTGAGGCTTTAACAAGAATCTCTGACCTCTTAAAGCCTCGCCTGGCAGCCCTTATTAGCAGGACCCCTGTGGGCTCTGCCAGTATCAGTGCTGAGACAAGCCTGACTGGAGGGAAACTAGAAGACAGTGGGGTAAGCAGCTGACATTCCAGTGTCATGAACGGATGCCATGGCTCTGTGACACCTGGATCCTGAGGTACCATAAGCTGTGGTTCCGGGAGGGCTTCATTCTGTGAGTTGACTCTCTGTGTCATATTTACATAGAAAGTGCGGACACTTTCTTCCTCCTCTTGCACAAACAGGCCACACCTTGCACCAACCAAAGTCCACATCATCTTTCAGCTACCCTAGGTCAGTCACTCAGCCACAGGAGTTTCATTTTCCAGGAAATTCAGTGTTTCTAGGAGAGGATGGGCCTCTTCACCTCTCCCCTGATGTTACTGAGATGTGAGCATATATAACTGGTACAGTTCAAAAAGAACCATTTGCCTGCTGGCCATCTCTCCAAATCTGGAGCCTGAGAGAGTTGTAGCAGAAGAAACTGAGGTAGGATATTAAGAGAACTTTCAGGGAGGAGGACTAGGCAAGAGGCTTGGGGATGAGGGACTGAGAGCAGATGCACCGTGCTTAAGGGAAGTAGTGGTGGGCACTACTTCCTTCTTTGGCTTGTCTTTGGCAATGATTCGAAAGGAGGGGAAAGCTGCCTTGGAACATTCCACAGGTCTCTGGTCTGCCCTATGTCCTGTTCTCTTTCTCTTTCTCTTTTACTGTGGAATTGTTTAACCTTAGGAAGTATACTGACCATGATCCTTAGGTCACAGAGATGCTGATGCAAGTGGTTGGTGGTGGTAGTTAATAGCAGGAACCAGTTCCTCAAGGGTCACCATGAACCTTCTAGGATCCCAGTATGGGAGAGGACACTCCAAACTCCTGCCAAATTCTCTCAACTGAGGGTACATCAAAGAAGACTTTACATTTTTAAGTTTGTGATGCTATGGTTTCTAGCCTGACACTCTGGCCTTTTAATTTTGAGCTGTAAAGATATTCACAGAAAGTTCTATAGAGGAAAATAAAGTTGGCTTTTGAATCACCTGCTTCCTCCAGGCAAATGGAAAATAGAGTGATTTCAAGTTAGTAATTACAATGAAACCAGAGGCTGCATATCAAAGCGGATGAGATATTTCTGCAGCTTATGGGGAATCATGGCTTTTGTGTGGCCCATGCTCGGGCTCCAGTGATGGAGAACAGCCAGGTGCTTAAAGTTGGAGGGCTGAGT
>JAVSCE010016758.1:0-13374 GCA_032199065.1 Smutsia gigantea
CATGTATTTGTGAGCCTTTTTGGTTTCTTTCTAAAATTTATTTCTCGTTTTATACCTTGGTGATCTGAGAAGTTGGTTGGTAGGATTTCAATATTTTTGAAATTACTGAGGTTCTTTTTGTGCCCTAGTATGTGGTCTATTCTGGAAAATGTTCCATGTGCACTTGAGAAGAATGTGTATCCTGTTGCTTTTGGGTGTAGAGATCTGTAGATGTCTGTTAGGTCCGTCTGTTCTAGTGTGTTGTTCAGTGCCTCTGTGTCTTTACTTATTTTCTGTCTGGTTGGTCTGTCCTCTGGAGTGAGTGGTGTGTTGAAGTCTCCTAAGATGAATGCATTGCTGTCCATTTCCTCCTTTAATTCTGTTAGTATTTGTCTCACATATGCTGGCGCTCCTGTGTTGGGTGCATATATATTTATAATGGTTATATCTTCTTGTTGGACTGACCCCTTTATCATTATGTAATGTCCTTCTTTCTCTTTTGCTACTTTCTTCGTTTTGAAGTCTATTTTGTCTGATACAAGTACTGCAACACCTGCTTTTTTTTCTCTTTGTTGTTTGCATGAAATATCTTTTTCCATCCCTTCACTTTTAGTCTGTGTATATCTTTGGATTTGAGGTGAGTTTCTTGTAGGCAGCATATAGATGGGTCTTGCTTTTTTATCCATTCTGTTACTCTGTGTCTTTGATTGGTGCATTCAGTCCATTTACATTTAGGGTGATTATTGATAGGTATGTACTTATTGCCATTGCTGGGTTTAGATTCGTGGTTACCAAGGGTTCAAGGGTTGCTTCTTTACTATCTAACAATCTAACTTAACTTTCTTGTTAAGTTATTGTAAACACAGTCTGATGTTTCTTTCTTTCTCTCCCTTCTTATTCCTTCTCCTCCATTCTTTCTATAATAGGTGTTTTATTCTTTGCTTTAGTTGGTATTTGGATGGTCTGCTTTCTTTGCTATGATTTTTTTTTCTCTGGTGACATCTTTTCAGCCTTAGGTGTGCTTCCCTCTAGAGCAGTCCATTTAAGATATCCCGTAGTGGTGGTTTATGAGAGGCAAACTCTCTTAACTTTCGTTTATCTGGAAATTGTTTAATCCCTCCATCATATTTAAATGATAATCGTGCTGGATACAATATTCTTGGTTCGAGGCCCTTCTGTTTCATTACGTTAAATATATCATGCCATTCTCTTCTGGCCTGTAAGGTTTCTGTTGAGAAGTCTGATGATAGTCTGATGGGTTTTCCTTTTGTAGGTGATCTTTTTTCTCTCTCTAGCTGCCTTTAATACCCTGTCTTTATCTTTGATCTTTGCCATCTTAATGATTATGTGTCTTGGTGTTGTCTTCCTTGGGTCCCTTGTGTTGGGAGATCTATGAGCTTCGGTGGACTGCGAGACTACTTCCTTCCCCAGCGAGGAAAGTTTTCAGCAATTATTTCTTCAAAGACACTTTCTATCCCTTTTTCTCTCTCTTCTTCCTCAGATACTCCTATAATGCGAATATTGTTCCGTTTGGATTGGTCACACAGTTCTCTTAATATTCTTTCATTCCTAGAAATCCTTTATCTCTCTCTGCCTCAGCTGCTCTGTACTCCTGTTCTCTGTTTTCTATTCCATTAACAGTCTCTCGCATCTCATCCATTCTGCTGTTAAGCCCATCGATCGCTTGTCTGATTTCTGTATTGTCTTTCCTCAGTTCCCTCACTTCCTCCCTCAGCTCTTGCACATTTCTCTGTAGGTCCATCAGCATGGTTATGACTTTTATTCTAAATTCTTTTTCAGGGAGGCTGTGCATTTCCATCCCTTCAGACTCCCTCTCTGGGGTTCTGGTTGATTTTGGTCTGAACCATATTCCTCTGTCTTTTCATGGCTGTATAATTTGGTCACTGATAGTTGCCACGTATGTCAGCTGGGCTCTTTAAGACTTTAAAAAGAGAAGAAAAAAAACGAGAAAAAAAGAAAAAAAGAAAAAAAAGAAAGAAAGAAAAAAAGAAAAAAAAGAAAGAAAAGAAAAAACAAAAGCAAAACAAAAAACAAAACAAAACAAAACAAAAAAAAATGCCCACCGGACATAGATTCTGTGGGAATGCTCTAAGTGGCGCTATTGCCCCACTATCCCACAGCTGTGACTGTACCACTCCGCAGGGCCCTTTATCACTCTGGCAGGGGTGGGAACGAATAGGAGGCTGTTGATCTCAGTGAGAAGTGTTAAGTATGGCTACGCTTCCTCAGTCGCCAGCTAAGGCGTCTGAAACTCCCCAGGACTTCCAGCCTGCTGGGCTGAGTGTGCTGGGGCATCCGGCTCCTCCGCTGGGCTTCTGTCTCTTTAAGACTGCTGAAGAAAGCACGCAATTTTTTTTTTTCCCTTCCCGGGAGCCGGCTGCAAGCCCCCTGGCGCGTTCCCCGCTCAGATCCTGCCCCTCTGTCTCTCCAATCTCCGCTGCACTGCGTGGTGTGGGTCAGCGCTCCCCGCGCAGATCCCCAGGGCTGGCTACTTCGCGGGGTGCACTTCCACTCCCTCCCGGCTCTGAATCCTCTCCTCCCGCCGGTGCGCTGGGGTGGTGGAGGGCTCGGGTCCCGCCGGGTCGCGGCTCCGTATCTTACCCGCCTCTTGGGGTGCCAAGTCCTCCCGGGTGCAGCTGCACGCTGTGCGCTTTCCTGTGTATTCTCGTCTCTCTTTTAGGAATAGATGTATTTTCTGTGTTTTCGTAGATAAATATAGTGTTGGGAGGAGATTTCTGCTGCCCTGCTCACACCGCCATCTTCCTGGAAGTTCATAAGTATTTTTTTTTAATTGGACATTTTTTCAGTGTTTCTCTCATGTGAATTTTAGTGAAGAAATTAATGCATTGGTAAAGGACTGTTAAAAGGGTCAGAAGGAATTAAGAGAGGATAGCACATAAACTAGAGAAATATTGGGTTAGAGCACAGAATAAAATTTAATGCAAAGTATAATTCAGCTGTTTCTTTCCTAAGATGCATTTAAAAATTTTAGTTTAGTTTATTTTTAAAATGTCTCCCTTATGGAAGTACCAATAAGATACTGGAGAATTATAATAAATTTTCATTTCTATTTTTCATGGGGTAATTCATTTTGGTTTATTGACTTGTGAGACCAAAACGGTTTTGTTGCTCAATTTTATAAAGCTTGAGTAAATAAATTCTGTTTACCTATAAGCCAGGATGACGTGGTTGTAATCTTCCTTCCTCCCCTACTGGCTGCTTTACTTACCATAGAGAAATTCTTTCCTCAGCATTACTTTCTCCCTAGAATGTGAGCTTCATTAGGACAAATTCTTGGCTTTTTCATCACTGTATTCCCAACATCAAAACATTATCTGACACATACTGAGCCCTCAATAAATACTTAAAGATTTGGATGGATATAAGTGGAAGCAAGGGATCTTCAGTCCTTGAGCATAAATAGATATGATTGTGCTATATTGTCTTGGATGTCGACCGGAAAATGAATTCGTTTTGTTAACTATATTGGCCCTGTATCAAAAGTTTACTTATTCACTCTTTCATTCGCTCATTCATTCATTAATGTATTTAGTGTATACAGCATTAGGTTAGGTATTGCAGAAAGGATTTATAGGATGCAGCTCCGACTAAGAATTTAATTCACTGAAGATTAAAAAGTCTATTCAAACTCAGGTGATGTGATGAGAAACATAATGAATTTGAACAGCCAAGGGACAGTGTAGTCATTCTGAGGGGTGACTTTTTTAGACTTTGTTCCAAAAATGACTTGAAAGACTAGAGACTCTTACAAGTTTCCGCAACTGGATTTCCACAACTGCAAGGGCAGAAATATCTTTCCTTGTATCTCTTATAAAGGTGGAGTTTATCTTCTAATTAGAAATCAATAAATATATGTTGGTGATTGAATTATACTGTAACAACACACTAACCAATTAAAGTGATAGCGATGATTCTAGTTAGTCTTCCATGCAGAGCAGGGACAGAGCTATCTTGCCGTATGAAAACTGACTCTATTGGATATCCCTATTATCTTTATAGAAGGGGACATACTACAGAGATCCTTACAATCTTCAAGTGAGGAAAAGTGGATGTTTTCAGGAAGCTTTTCCTCTGGGGTATGTATAAATTCATTTTCCTGGACTTGGGTATAAACAAACAATGCCTAATTTGCTTTGTGAAACCCACTACAAAGGAAATTACCCTACAGATAAAAGATGTGAGGAAGACATTTTCCAAATGGACTGCATATCTAGTTTTAGTCTCGTGTTACCTGAAGAAGTAATACCTTCCTTCATCCCTCTGATGCACCACAAAAAATGCGACAGGGGTGGGAAATGGTAGCCACATGTTATTGATCTCCTCCTTCCCAACAGGAACATTCTAATTAAGTGAGTGTCAGCTCCAGGATAGACGAAAGCATGAGATGGAAAAAAAGAAGACCCTTGCAATAACATAATGAGAAAAGTATTTTTAAACTGAATTAACACTGTTTGAAAAATGAGGCAAACTTGACTCTGTCAAATGTGGGGCTCTCGAGAGGTGAAATTTTGTACACAGTACAGATGTGTGCTGACAGATATTGAGAAAAAATGAAGATCATGCTATGGAAAAACTGACATGCATTGGTCATATAAATCTTTGGAACAATCATAGATGAGTCATGGCAAATTTTTATAAGGAATGTATTTGCATTAAAAAAATTGGATTTAGCCAAGGTGCCTCAATTTTTAAAAATTGCACTGAATCATAAGAAAAAGAGGTAGGGGATGAGAATTCAGTTTTCCTCAAACCAAAAGGGAAGCAAAGAAGGGACAAGGAACCAGCCTGGGAAGTGTTTTTAAAGGGGAATCTGGAAAAAAACAGCTTGACATTTTTTTCACTTTAAGATCTCTCAAGGTCTTAAGTTCTTGTACCCCAAACTGATTCTCTGTGTTAATATATTTGTGACTCATATAGGTTATAATAGACCATAGAGAATAGAGGTACCAAGTAGAAAAGAATGTCATAAGGACAATAAATGAATCTGTTGTGTTTGCTTAAATGTGGGTGGCTTTGCTCCAGTAAGTCACCTTAGACCCAACCTCATCCTGTCTTCTTTCTCTTTTATCCTCACCGTGTGGCTTTCAGCTTGTCATATGGCCACACTTCAGCCAGCAGACTTGAGGGCATCCCCCTTCTTTATTTTTTTATTTTTTAATAATTTATTTTGGTATCATTAATCTACAATTACATGTGCAATATTATGGTTATTAAACTACCCCCTTCATTAGGTCCCCCCCACCAACCCCATTATAGTCACTGTCCATCAGCATAGTGAGATGCTCTAGAATCACTACTTGTCTTCTCTGAGTTGTACAGCCCTCCCCGTGCCCTCCCAACATTACATCTGCTAATCGTAATGCCCCTTTTTCCCCCTTGTCCCTCTCTTCCCACCCATCCTCCCCAGTCCCTTTCCCTTTGGTAACTATTAGTCCGTTCTTGGGTTCTGTGAGTCTGCTGCTGTTTTGTTCCTTCAGTATTTTTTCTTTGTTCTTATACTCCACATATGAGTGAAATCATTTGATACTTGTCTTTTTCGGCTTGGCTTATTTCACTGAGCATAATACCCTCTAGCTCCATCCATGTTGTTGCAAATGGTAGGATTTGTTTTCTTCTTATGGCTGAATAATATTCCATTGTGTATATGTACCACCTCTTCTTTATCCATTCATCTACTGATGGACACTTAGGTTGCTTCCATTTCTTGGCTATTGTAAATAGTGCTGCCATAAACATAGGGGTGCATCTGTCTTTTCAAACTGGGCTGCTGCATTCTTAGGGTAAATTCCTAGGAGTGGGATTCCTGGGTCAAATGGTATTTCTATTTTGAGTTTTTTGAGGAACCTCCATACTGCTTTCCACAATAGTTGAACTAATTTGCATTCCCAGTGTAGGAGGGTTCCCTTTTCTCCACATCCTTGCCAACGTTTGTTGTTTGTGTTTTGGATGGTGGCCATCCTCACTGGTGTGAGGTGATATCTCATTGTGGTTTTAATCTGCATTTCTCTGATGATTAGCGATGTGGAGCATCTTTTCATGTGCCTGTTGGCCATCTGAATTTCTTCTTTGGAGAAGTGTCTATTCATGTCCTCTGCCCATTTCTTAATTGGATTATTTGCTTTTGTTTGTTGAGGTGCATGAGTTCTTTATATATTTTGGATGTCAACCCCTTATCAGATACGTCATTTATGAATATATTCTCCCATACTGTAGGATGTCTTTTTGTTCTACTGATGGTGTCCTTTGCTGTACAGAAGCTTTTCAGCTTGATATAGTCCCACTTGTTCATTTTTGCTTTTGTTTCCCTTGCCCGGGGAGATATGTTCATGAAGAAGTTGCTCATGTTTATGTCCAAGAGATTTTTGCCTGTTTTTTTCTAAGAGTTTTATGGTTTCATGACTTACATTCAGGTCTTTGATCCACCTTGAGTTTACCTTTGTGTATGGGGCTAGACAGTAGTCCAGTTTCATTTTCTTACGTGTAGCTGTCCAGTTTTTCCAACACCAGTTGTTGAAGAGGCCGTCATCTCCCCATTGTATATCCAAGGCTTCTTTATCAAATATTAATTGACTGTATATGTTTGGGTTAATGTTTGGATTTTCTATTCTGTTCCACTGGTCTGTGGGTCTGTTTTTGTGCCAATACCAAATTGTCTTGATTACTGTGGCTTTGTAGTAGAGCTTGAAGTCAGGGAGCGTAATTCCCCCTGTTTTATTCCTCCTTCTCAGGATTGCTTTGGCTATTCAGGGTCTTTTGTGGTCCCCTTCTTTATTAATGGCATTCTGGAAATTGCATATACTCATGTATCCCAGGTCCCATTGGCCAGCACTTAGTCACATGGCTACATTTAGCTGCAAGGAAGTCTGGGAAATGTAGTCTTTAGCTGGGTGGCTTGGGGCCCAGCTGAAACTCAGGGGAAAGAGGTAGAGAAAAGATAATAGGAGCCACTAACAGGTCTGCCATTCAATTTGAGAGAGGAATGCAAGCAGTCTTGAAACTGAGATGGTACAGAGGCTGGGGAATGAGAAGTTAAGCAGTGGGAAATAGGATAGAAAGCCAAACTGCACTTAATAAATGAATTGCTAATGATTAATAAGGTGCAAGGTTACTACTATTTATTGAGAGCTTATGAAGGGTCAAATACTTTCCTGTGTGATTTGTGTAGACTAGCTCATTTACCCACCAAATAGCCCTCTGAGGTAAGCATAACTATTATTTCCACCTGAGAGATGAAAAACTGAGGCACAGAACAGTTGAGAACTCACTCAAGGTCACATAACCTAAAACCTGCCAATGGTGAAAGATGAATTCAGGATGAACAGTCATTTAAACACTGAGAACAGCATTGAGTCCATATGAGGGTGTGAAAGAAAAATCTCCCCATTGTACTTATTTTAGATTATTTCTTCAGATGGAATTTATATTCCTGTTAGCCTCTCATGGAAACATTTTTGAAAGTCTGCCTTTCAATTCATCGTGAAACTTCTACCTAAATTCTTCCAATGATTTCTGTTCCCTTATCTTCCTCAGCAGTGTTCTGTTTGCACTGAGGCCCTCTGGACTCCACTAAACAGTCCAGATTCCCAAGGCAGGGCCACCTCGACAGAGCACTATAGCGCACCTCTGGCAATTCCTGAGGATGGCAGGGAGATAGGCCCCTTCCTGACCTTAACCCAGAACCACTGGCTTTGCCTCACTGATGCCACCAGGTTAGACCTGTTGCCAGGTAGACCTGGACCTCTCCTCTCCTAGGAGTTTCCTACTCCTCACAACCTTCCTGTTACCCATGAAGATCACTCTGACACCCATAGAGATCATAAAATACCTGGACACTTTTTAGCCAATGATTCTGGCCACTGCAGAACTATCTATATACAACTATCTGCTTACTTTAATTAAATTCAACACGTTGGTTATGCATAGCAGGACCTAGAAACATGCATGAAACACGGCTTGTGACTACAGAAATCTCTAGACTACAGAACTCTTTAATCTCTTGCAGCTAAATCGTCTACATGGATTGTAGAAGAAAAGTCTAATAAAAATAACATCATAAGGGAGAATACGTGCCAAAGAAGTAAAAGGTATAGTGTTGTATCTGTTGAAGAAGTGTCATATTTGTTCTGTTTGAATGAATTACAGAAAAGCTGTATTATATGAGTAGTTTACTTGAATTGAATTATACATGCTCTAATTGGAAGGGAAGAAAAAAGAAGCAAAGTAACTATGTTAGGGCAAGGCTGTTTCCAGCCCCCTTTCTATTTAATGAGATGCATTCTGGAGGGAGCATGAGACTGGAGCGGTGAATCTGCCCTTCCTTCAATGTCTCTAGTTCTTTTGCTCCATAGAGGTTTGCAAGCACAAGTCCAGGGAAAGGTGATTTCAGGAATTTCACAGAGTAACTTTCAATTGATTATACCTATGTGTTGACTTTACAACCTGACCAGAGGTACCAGAAGTTTCTCTGGTTTATAAGATTTTGACAAACACAGATGAAGAACCTTTCCAGGTGGAGGGACAGGCATGAGCGAATGCATAGATAAGGCAGAATAGGATACTGGAGCATAGGGTGAATGCAGGGAAGAGATGGGGGAGGAACCTCATGAAATGAATTTGAAGTTACTTATTCATCTGGAAACCGATTTGTCTAGACTGTTGAGAGTTAATCAGAATTTGGGTGTATTTCATTTTCACGTGCCACACATGGCAAGAAGGGGAATTGAGAAGTAGGCACCAATGACTTTCTGCTTCCTCCATCTCACACATGTGTTACACGCCACTTGTTCTGCCTTCCTTCTTTTTCTGTGAAATAGTGAAGTTGAAAGTATTTAACATGAATTCAAATCCAGATGTGGATATAAAGTAGCTCTGTGAACTGGGTCCTAAGGGCTCATTTTTTCTTCTCCATCAGTATAGTAGCTCCTAACACTCACGCTTACTTTGAGGATTAAATGAGACGAGATAACGTACTTGAGAGCACCAGTGCTTGGCAAGCAGTTGGCTCTCTCATTATCTCACACCTGTTGGTGGTCCTGCCAAAGTCTTTCACCTAGGCCTGCTCTTCCTTGCCAACAAAAACAGACATAATTTTATAATTTCAAGAGAGTGTGACTAGATGCTCTAAAGGCCCTGCATCTATCTTTGACTCACTCTGTCTTCCTAAAGTTCCATCTCATCTTGAGGCTTTGCTCTATACTTGGGAAATTACAAAATATTAAGCAAAGATACTGGAGTCTACTTTTCCAGATAAAACATCTACATTTTAAGAGACTTCCTGCTTCCAGATCTCTGCTCTAGAAGGAAAGGATGGGGATTTTGGAGGCTAAGCCAATTTGTGGAGGGAATTTAGAAATCAAACATAGCTTCTTTTGTACCCTTCAAATCACATTATGTTAAGAAGTTGGCAGGTCACTCCACCCATGGGCATGGCAGCCTGATAGAAAGATAAAATGAAATTTATGAGTGATCAGGGAGGGTCCATAGTCTAATGCTGAAATTTTGTGGTATAAGTCTTGGTGTTTTTCCTCTTTGTCTTTGTACCTTAAATTTTTTTGCCATTTATAAAATTTACAAAGAAGAACTAGAAAAAACGTTTTTTTTGAAACAACTTATAGTTGAGTTTTGTGACATTATAGATTAATTATGTAGAAGATACCAGACTTATTTTCAGAAGATACGTAAGAAGTTTGGAGAAATGAAAATTCAGGCCTGCTGACATGAGAGTATTTCTTTTGGAAAAAATAAGCCCTAACAACTTCAGTGGCAGTAACTGATTTATCCTTCATTTCTGGGTTTTCGTGCAGATCTGATTGCAACGAAGTACATTGTCGAAGTTTCTAAAATTGGTCAGCCTAACAAACTGAAGTAATTGCAATCAGATATTGCATAGGATAAGGTCAGCAAGTTATCTGAATGGGGGAAAAAATCTGTGTAGGATTTTAAAGGCAATCCCAATATGATAGTTTATCACTTTTCCTCAAATGTCCTCTCTCCTTCCATCCTTCTTTCCTATCCTTCTGCCTTTCTCCACAAAAAGCCCCATTATTTGGGTCTAAGTCATAAAACAGTTCACTAAATTGACAAACTCTTAAAAGAATAATGTTCCAGTTCTCACTGGAAACATAGAGGTGTAGCAGGAAATATGTAACCTCATCTATGAGCAGAAAGTGCTATAAAGTGACAGAGAAAATGAAAAGATTTGAAAATGACCTTTGAAACATTGAAAATGACCGAGGAAACAACTTACAGATCCTCTGTCAATATGCTCATGAGCAAAAATGTAAATTTTACAAAATGTTTTAGGAGGTTAAGTATTAACAAGCATACTGTGTTGTCAGCTCCAAGCCATCTTTTCTTTGTTCCTTTCATTTACTAGATAACTCATATGACATTGTTCAGATGTGTTGATCTTGATATTGAATGGTCCCTTTGCAAGACAGTAAAAATAACAACATTTAGCAGATTTGGAAGCAAATATGAGTCATTCTTTCATTTTGCAGAGTTATTATGAAAAGAGGTTAATGAGTTGGTAGTATGCAGACAATGATCAAAATGTCAGAGCAGTGATGTAAAGCACCAGAAAGTACTGGGGAGTGGTGGCGTGGCCTGAATTCTATCCATGATCTCTGCAGACTTGGAGAAGAACATTTCTTAGTTAAAGAAACAAATGGAAGGTGTGGGAATTGTACTATTTTGGTGGAGAGAAACACTCCTGGTGGAATCCATACTAAAAACAAATATCTCTCATGGGCCTGTTAAGAAAAAATGTCAAATATATGGAAATTAGGAGAAAGAGAGGCTTGTCATTCAGAAAACTGTCTAATGGGTCCTTCCAGAAATTACCCAACTCTCTAGAGGAATATATCTTTATTTGACTTATATTTTTGTTGATTAGGACCAATACATTTTTCTGTGAAGACACATGTTAACTTGTCAATTTTGAATTTTGTTTCAAAAAAATTAAAAAAGAGAGAACCTCAAAGGACTCAGTTTTATTGCCACATTGGACATTTGACACTAACTTTTTAAATTTTCTTCTAACAGCACACTCACTTCAGTATGCTGTTTTGTTGGGGTTTTTAGCCTTCCCCGAGCCCCCTCCGAACCTGCGGAGAGAACGGGAAGGGGGAGACACGCCCCGGCAAGGCAGGACCGGGAAGGGTGAGTGCCGACTGTCCGCCGATCACCAGCCTCCGGCCCCTAAGCCTGAACCGGAGACAAACAGATGCGACAGGGAACTCAGTCAAAGCAGGAACTCGTTTATTGCAGAAACAGCAGAGTATATATAACATTCACGGGCCAATCAGCATAAAGCTCAAGCAATCATAAGCTCTTCATGCAGGAAGGCACATAATGCAAGCAAACGGTGTCCACGAGCTGATCACGTTCACGGAAGACTCACGCCACCAATAGGGAGATACCCAGAACACAGGTAGACTAACATCATAGCCCGCCAAAATGCCTGGGCACCACCCCATGCTCATCTGGCGAGCGCCATCTTGGCAATGCATTTAAAGGCTACTTCTTAGATTAGAAGGCCTTACACTGTTTCTGAGAGTCTACCCAGAAATTCTCTTAGAAGCTGTCTTAAACATCTGTCAGATATCCTCATGAATGGATTGAATTTTGACATGTGTTCATTGTATATTTGTATGAATCATGTTTTCAACTTTCTGAAAATTATACAACTAATTAGTATAACAAGTGCTGAAGTAATCCCACCAAGGTTCCTAGTGGACTCAGCTATTAGAGCCAATTAATCTATGATTCTGGAGATACGCAGCTCCTGGGCTATTTAAACCTAAGCTCATAGTTTGTGCTTCCCAGAATTCCAAGTGGCCCTAGAACCTTTCCTTTGTTGAATCTCAGTTTCTCAGTTTTTTTTTTCTTCTTCTTCTTTCTATTTCTGTGCTTCTGTGTTTCTGGTTTTTGGCTAGGTATATTTGTCTGTGATGTCTCTATATCACACTTAGGACTGTATTCCTTCTACACCCGAGGGTGAGGATTGATAGTTATCAGATTGACTGATTGTGGCTACATAAACAACAGAGCAACTTGACTATAAAATTTCTTACTTGGGTCTTTCTGCAACTGGGTCCAGGATCTAGTGGTTATCAGACCATTATAGGCTGGACTCAGCTGAGCAGTCAGGAGAGTACTCTGCATATAGGAATATAATTTGTGCTTAACCTAAAAATTATTCCATTTTAGAGATAGTGGTAACTGGAAATTTTGTTTTATGGTCTGACCACTTAGTGATTTCTCTTAGGTGGAGGTAAGTAATTATCTTCTGCTGGTGACATACCAGAGGGAAATGGAAATTATTAGTCTTTTTGTTTGTTTTTTAATGATTTCAAATCAACTATGACAATGTTTCAAGCCCCCTGGAAAGGAAAATGACCCTTTGAGATCTGGACTGATAAGATTTTGTTTTCTGTGTTTATTTTTGATCCATGGCTACAGCTGTAGAAATGATACTTTGAGCTCTTTTTGTGTTTCCATGGCTATAATTGAGTAAAGTCTTTATCTCTTACTGTGTAACTTTGAAATATTTTCTTATTTCCTGAAGGTACTAATAAATTAGATGATAAGGATTACAAAGTCTCTAACATTAGAAGAGCTCTGTTCTGATTGGTTTATGTATCTCCATTTACTTGGGTTTTAAAATTTTCTTTCTACAATGTTTTTTTTATTTTTATTCATTTATTTAATTTTAAAATATAATTTATTTTATTATCATTAATTTACAATTACATGTGCAATATTATGATTATTAAACTGCCCCTTCATCAGGTCCCCCCCACCAACCCCATTACAGTCACTGTCCATCAGCGTAGTGAGATGCTGCAGAATCACTACTTATCTTCTCTGAGTTGTACTGCCCTCCCCGTGCTCCCCCAACATTACATCTGCTAATCGTAATGCCCCTTTTACCCTCTTATCCCTCCCTTCCCACCCATTTTCCCCAGTCCCTTTCCCTTTGGTAACTATTAGTCCGTTCTTGGGTTCTGTCAGTCTGCTGCTGTTTTGTTCCTTCAGTATTTTTTCTTTGTTCTTATACTCTACATATGAGTGAAATCATTTGATACTTGTCTTTTTCGGCTTGGCTTATTTCACTGAGCATAATACCCTCTAGCTCCATCCATGTTGCAAATGGTAGGATTTGTTTTCTTCTTATGGCTGAATAATATTCCATTGTGTATATGTACCACATCTTCTTTATCCATTCATCTACTGATGGACACTTACGTTGCTTCCATTTCTTTGCTATTGTAAATAGTGCTGCAATAAACATAGGGGTGCATCTGTCCTTTCAAATTGGGCTGCTGCATTCTTAGGGTAAATTCCTAGGAG
>JAVSCE010016759.1:0-15697 GCA_032199065.1 Smutsia gigantea
TACAGCAGCCACTAGCCACGTGTGATCACTGAGCACTTGAAATGTGGCCACTGTGACTGATGAGCTTTTAAATATATTTAATTTTAATTAATTTAACTGAAAATAACCATACATGGCTATTGGCTCCTGTATTGGACACAGCATAGTTCTGCATTTAAAAAGACTAGATAAACAAGACAACCAAATGCAGTGCATGAATTTTGGTTGTCTTCCAGATCCGGGTGAAGCTGAGAAAAAATATTTCAAGGGCTGTAGGTAAATATAAGTGTAAGCTGTTCCTGTCACTGAGCTAAGGTTAATTTTCGTAGGTAGGAATAAAGCTATTTTCAGTTTGTAGGAGAATGTCATTATTAGGAGCTGCATGCTGAAATATTTAGGGATGCAGTGTGTGCTCCTTACTTTCAACAGGCTCAACCCACACACACAGAGATGAAGCAGATGCAGCAAAATATTAGTAATTGAAAATCAGCTGAAGGACACACTGGTATGCATTCTGCTCTTCTTATAGCTTTTCAATGGGTTTGAACATTTCAAAATAAAAAATGGGAAGTAAAAAGTCAAAAAGAGAAAGGCAGACACCCACAGAAAGTGTGATAGTGACAGAGCAGGCTGACCATTTTCCCCAGCTTCCCAAAACTGTGTTCCAAACATGTACGTGCAAATCAGTTGTTTGGCACTCTGAATGTGCTTTCCCTCTCTCCCATTTATAACCGCCTCTCTGGAAAACTGCAACTTGCTTTTGAAGAAATACACCCCTATCCCCACCAAAGGAATTGTCACTCCTTTAATAGGAATTGTCACTCCTCTGTGACTTGGAGGGACACCAGGAACGTGCTAATCTTCCCCCTTCAATCTTCACTAATCACATTTCTGATTTGGAAATCTTAAGTAGTAATTCCTCTCACAGACAACCAAAGGCCAAAGCCAAACTTTTGTATGTGAAGTCCTTATTTACTTTGCAATGTGCTGGTTGCTTATAAGTTAAATAATTATAAATCAGTCACATACGTAAGCAGCTGCAGATCAAACAGACTGTAAAATGCTACAGGTGATGGATAAGGACCCCAGTAGTAAGGGATTGTTCATACATTTAAGGCAGGCCTTAAAGCAGCGTTTCTCAAAGTGGACTCTGGCCTAGGAATCCCATTAGTACTTGACAGAAAGGCAGATTACCCGGGTCTTACCCCAATCTTATAGAATACGCATGTCCATGTTCAACAAGTGCCCCAGGTGTTTCTTGTGCACACTAAAGTTTGAGAACTTAAAATGTGGTTAAGATTCAGGTGCATGAAAAGAAGCCTGAAGGGCATTCTGATAGGGGAAGCACCCTGAGCCAAGCAGTCAGAAATGAAATCAGTCTTTTAATGAGTAGAAGGAACCGCACCTTGTAGGGGAAAAATTCCCATTTGAGATCAGGTGAGATAAAGTAGGTTTGCTAGGGCGGGGGGAGCTCAGTGCATAGAAATTTTGGACACCAGTTCAAAGAGTTTGGCCAGTTTTTGAATAATTGGTAGACAATGAGGAAACAAAGAATGGTGTTTTAGGGAAATCATACTGGCTAGTTATGCAGGATGAACTGAAGATAAAAGAAAACCAGAATCAGGGAGACCAATAAACAGGTCTGTTGGGGGTTAGGAAGAGATGCATCATGATAACCCCCAGAAGGTGTTTGGAAAGTTATGAAGGCGGTTTCTGTTTTTGTCACAACTTCTGAGATGTTACTGGCATGGTGTGGACGGGCCTCATAGATACTAGTTGTCGCGTAGTATCAACTATGTCAAAGCCAAAGGGAATTGAGAAAAAAAAACCATTGAAAAAAACCTCCTGAAAGAGGTGTAGCCCAGCCTGACCTCTCATACAAACATTTTGGGCTAAATAAGCTGTGAACCATACTGATGTTCTTTCCTCACAGAATGGTAAGCGGCAGCCTCTCTATCAAGAGACCCGGGCAGGGCTGTTTTCTTTCCTAAGGCCCTGCCAGTTTTTCTTCTGTTCTCGAGAAAGCCTGGAAAATGGAGCTTATGTTGCTTGCCATGAAGCACATGTGCCCTTAATTCTTACCTACAGGTCAGGCAGGTCAGAAAAGTTAACAGGTTGAAGAGTTCGAATTATTTGCAGAACTGTAGTTGAATCATTATTCATGAGCGGCAGCAGCAAGAAATGGCGGACTCCCAATGTACTCCAATCAGCTTCCAGCTCAAATGACGTATGAGTAGTGTCACTAGCCTAGGGTTTGTGGCAATGAGGACGGGCAACTGTCTCGTTTTCTGCCTATCTTTACTGCGAGACTAAATATTACATGTTAATAACTGATATTTAATGGCATAGATTTTTTTCTAAGCGGCAGTCTCTTGATCAAGTGCCCCTGAACTTGACTGATATTGGGTCATATGGGAAATCTAAGGGCTAGCCTTCATCATGTTCAAAAGATCCTACGTTTGTCTATGAAATAGAAGGAATAGTAAATGTACGTCACTTGGAGCATGAGGGATGGAACTTGAGCTTTTATTAGTCGAATAATTTATGGACTCTATAGAATAATTTTTAATTTTAACTCCACCAAACCTTCAAAGATAATGAGAAAAAAATCTATCTGGGGATGGATTTAGGCAGGTGAGGTCATGTAGAACAAATCGCCTCTGAAATATCTTTTCTACCCCAGAATTATTTTAAAATAAGATTCCGAACGGTTGAAGGAGTTTGAAAACCTTGAAACTGTGCGGATTTTTTAAAAATCAAAAATAGTGCCCAAACTGCATCTCCCAGGAGGCCTCGCGAGCGAGTCTCCGCGCTCTGTGGGTTCTTTTCACCGCGAGGTACGCTGGGAAATGCAGTGCCCCAAGCAACTGCACGTGACGCGTGCTGGTGAGGGCGACAGGGAACGCGCCGCCTCAGGCTGAGCCCGGTCTAAGGAGTCAAAGTGTGAGCCGCTCCTTCTCCCGAATTTGGTTTGTGCAGTGGGGGTGGGCCCCATCTTGTTGGTGCCAAAGGAGACAGGAGCTGGCCGGGGACCCGTCGCCGCCGGGGCCGCTCGGGGAGGTCCCGGTGGGTGAGGCACCACGTGCCTCAACCCGTTTCTTGGCAGCCGGGCCGGGCGGGGTGGAGGAGAAGGTGCGAACAGCCGGGGACTCGGAGCTCGCGCCCTGCGCCCCACCCAGCCTGCGGCCGCGCGGGGGGAGGAAGCGCGTCTAGGTTGCGTGCAAAGTTTCCCTTTTTGCTTTCTCGTCAGAGCAGCCCCAGCGGGCGGTGGTCTGGAATGCCCAGCATCACTTTGAAGGGGGTCCGGAGCCAGAAGGGTTAAAATAAGCGACTCGCCCACTTCCCGCCTCCCTGCGACGTCCTTCCCGCTAGCGATGGGCAGCCGCGATCACCTGTTCAAAGTACTGGTGGTGGGGGACGCCGCAGTGGGCAAGACGTCCCTGGTGCAGCGCTATTCCCAGGACAGCTTCAGCAAACACTACAAGTCCACGGTGGGAGGTGAGGCGTCGCTGCGGGCGGGGTAGGCGAGAGGCCGCGACCGCGGTCTTGAGCTGTGGGCTCCACTGGGGTGGGGGAGCAGGGGATTTGATGTCCGTGGGTTCTTCCTCGGGTCAGAAAGTAGGTGTCTGGGATCTTGGAGGGAGCGATTTCTGGGTGTTTGATTTGCTGCCTCTCTCGGGTTTCCCCAGTTAGGTTTTCCCAACCTGAGCTGATTCTGGAAAGAGGGCGAAGGTGTGAAGATGAGAACCGGGGAAGGGAGGATGAGAAAATGAGCGATTGCTGCGTTTTGCTGGGGAACTGTGAACCCAGGTGGTCTCCTCCTGCCGCCTTCCTAACGGTCAGGGACAGATCTCTGCGGTCGGCAGGGGCCGCTGAGACCCTCTGGAGAGCCTGGCAAGGCTGTCAGCTTGGGCTGCTGTCCTGCCTCCCAAGGGAGTTCCAGGCAGCCTTGAAGGCACAGACAGGTGTTTAACCTGGTCTCAAGGATCCCAGCTTTGTAATGGGGATGTCTGCGCGGGAGGGCCCCTTGGCGCACACCCCGCAGTGATGCTTATCAGGTCTGAAGCGCTGGGGTGTTTTTTTGTCCACTGATTGCTTCAATAAAGGCAACCTAGAAATTCAAAGAATATGAAATATACCACTTCTCTGACCTGTCTTCCCATCCCCTTTTCTCTCAAACTGAAGAGGGCATGCCAAGAATTAATTGACTTCTTTCTGGCCTTTAGATTCAACTGTTTTTCAGAAGTAGAAATTCCTTTTTTGTTTATTAGGTGTTTAGATGGGATGAGCAGGTGAATGGGGAAAGTAACAAGCATTTATCTCTGTTAAAATAACTTTTTAGGAAAAAAACTTTCTGTAGTGTAAACTTTGAAAATGGGTTCTCGTGTTCACTATGGAATTTTTTAAAAATTAACAAGCACTTAGACGGTGATTAAAACATCCTCCTTAAGAACATCCACAAAATACAGGGTTTAAGTTTCAGAGATGACTTCCTGACCCTCTCTGCTCCACTCCTAAATAGTATGAGGGTCCCTATTTCATGGACTTGGCTTAAAAGCGTCCTGCTGGTGAGTTTTTAGCAATTGCCCTAGTTTGCCTTTCATAAAGAATATAATTGACTCTGGTTAATTTTTTTTCAGTGTTTATTCTAAATTAAATTCTAGCTTTCATCTCTGTCACAGAGGTGGAAATATGTATTTCCAAACTCTGAAAATTATCTTATTTCTCTCCTTACCAAAAGGCTTTTCCCCTGGCAGACTCTCAGCCTTAACTCACCGAGTCTCACTCAGCATCTATCCATGTGGCAGTAGATTCCAGCACGGCTCCTAAGCATGACGGATGTCATGTTTTCCTGGGAATCCTCTGCGACCTTTTCTCTTTGTCCCATTGCTGCCCAAGATAATTCCTACAATGTTATGGAGGATGTAGACTACCTCCAGGGTGTGTTTTCTCATAACACAATTGGGTTTAGAAACTAACAGTGAAATTGAATGTAGAAGATGAAAAAGCCACCACACTTACCTCATTTCCCCCTTCTACCCCCTCCTCCTTTCCCAGAGAAAACCCCTACACCTCCCAGAAACTGTTCCATCTGAGAGTAGGAGTTGTTTTCATAATGACTTCCACTCTCCTAGCCCCAGCCTTGGAGACAAGTAGTAACAAATAAATTGGCTTGTCAAGAGACTAAAAGCTGGAGACCCCTTCAGAGAGTATGACTAATCTGCCCCATGCTTACTAAATGAGTGTGGGCTATTCTCAGCCCATTGAGGGCTTACAAATAAATAAATACAACTGGAGTTGTGCGTCCCGAGGGTTGTAACTGCATATTTGATTTGAGTTTATCCATGGATTTTTTAAAGGTAAATTTTATTCAAGTATGTTATACATATATTTCCAGTGGATTTTGCTCTGAAGGTGCTTCAGTGGTCTGATTCAGAGATGGTGCGGCTCCAGCTGTGGGACATTGCAGGTAGGCTGGGAAGGCTGGCTAGGAACAAGGGAAGAAATTGTGACCTAACCAGCAAGCTCTCAGAGAGAAAAAGTGGGACAGCAAAACCCCAGATTGAGTTTCTTTGAGGATACATACGTTGAATAAATGTAGAGCTTTCATAGATGTTCTGCCTCAAATAAATGTAGAGTGGTCTCTGGGTGGGTAGAGTGGCTGGCAGGTGGTGGATTGTCCAGACAATAGGTAGATGCTCCTGCAGCAGAGGGAGGGTGCTTTTTCCAGGTTTTCCACTGACCTTGGTGTGAGAAACAAGATCCCCAGAAAATAGAGACAGTAATAAAGTAAGTAACCTGTATTATGTGCCAAGCATCTTTCTAAGCATTATAGATTCACTGGTTCATTAATCCTCACAACAGCCCTGTGATGAAAGCTAGTGCTTTATCCCCACTTTACAGCTGACAAATCTGAGGCATTGGCAGTTGGGCTTGCCTGAAGTCACATAGATAGTAAATGACAGAGCAGGGATTTGGACCTGGAAAGTCTGGATGCAGAATCTGGACTCAAACACTCTGCATCCTGCCCTCTCTTCCACACCGAAGGCAGAAAGGGCAGGGTGTCAAGGTGGGTTCTGAGATTGATTCCCAGGGTTACCTTCTCAAGAGCCCTCTCCTTTCTTCCCAGGGCAGGAGCGCTTCACCTCTATGACACGACTGTACTATAGGGATGCGTCTGCCTGTGTTATTATGTTTGATGTTACCAATGCTACAACCTTCAGCAATAGCCAGAGATGGAAACAGGACCTAGACAGCAAGCTCACACTGCCTAACGGAGAGCCTGTGCCCTGCCTGCTCTTGGCCAACAAGGTATGTGATCAGTTTAGGAAATTGGCCCCTGGCCTCTCTGTGGTCAGAGAGGAAACATATAGAATGCTCTGTGATTCTGGGCATCCACCTCTGCTTCTCAAATTGGCAAAATAATCTCTACCTCCTTTCAAGGGATGTTGAGACTTTCTTTGGGAAGAGTGTTGACTAGATTTTAGATGCTAGTTTAGAATGTTTTAAATCCACAGTTATCTGAGCAGTGTTCCTATTCCCAGGAAGTTTATGGTGTTGCCTTTTATTTATTCTCTTTGCCAGTGTGATCTATCCCCTTGGGCAGTGAGCCGAGACCAAGTTGACCGGTTCAGTAAAGAGAATGGTTTCACAGGTTGGACAGAAACATCAGTCAAGGAGAACAAAAATATTAATGAAGCCATGAGGTGAGTAGCTGTTCTGGGGATAGGCACACAGATTTATCCGTCTTCCACTGCAGCCCCTCGGATCTTCTTTTCTTGTTTCTGAGCAAACAATAATAGACTAAGCCACTAGAATGCCAGCTTCTGAAGGTCGGAGATGTTGTCCTTTCTCCTGAGGTAACTGGGGATGAAGGGGCATTTAACCTTGTGGCTGTACTGAATGCCATCTGGTGATAAGACAGCCAGTGTCTGATATTTCTCCCTTTCCTCCATCCAGCTTCTGAGACTAAATTTTGTGTTTGTTTTTTAGAGTCCTCATAGAAAAGATGATGAGCAATTCCAGAGAAGATTTGTCTTTGTCCTCTCAAGGGAACTACATCAACTTACAAACCAAGTCCTCCTCCAGCTGGGGCTGCTGCTAGTTGTGTTTGGCTTGTTTACCCTCCCAGTTCTAGGAGGTCTTTCCATCTCTTCCCTTCAGTTGCCTTCCGGTAATTTTATTAAGTTCATTGTAATTGTCTCCTGCCGACTGTCCAATAAGGAGGCCTATCACCAAGGAAAAACACCCAGGAGCCGTGTGCATTTCTGCATCTCTTACAAGTTGGCTCTTAGTTGCTGCTGGCTCATGTGGCCCAGTGAGTGCCTTATATGTAAGAAAAATCACCTTATCCCTCAGTTTACCATCTGGGAATTTGTGGGAAGAATTAGAAATCAGCATCTACGTTTTGAATGATCATAATTGTCATCTACTTTTGAGTTTATTTTTCCAGGTGATGTGTGTTGATATCTCAGTCTAATACAGCTTCAGATTTCGAGGAAAATGAGGCCAGAGGTCATTTCCCAAATTCCTTGTAGGTTATTAATTTCAGATTCTTTCTGTCTTGGACTCTGAATTTAAATATTTGGTTCTGAGATGCAGAAGGAGTGGGGCTGGATACCTATGGGTTTGGGGCTACTGAAAGTAACCCAACCAAAGTCAATGTATTGTTTGAAGTTTCTAAAGTCATAACTTAACTTTCTCTTGGCTTCAAGACTAATCAGGCTTTGAAAGCACAGCCAAATGATGTCACTTGCAGTATTATGCATCAAGACGTAAAGAAATTAATTCTCGTATTAGGGCTTAGTGTCTCCCTGCCAGTGTGGTGGGGCCAGGTTTCTGGGTTAATGTCTTGATCCTGCGAGGGATATTAGTTAGCGTTGGCCTGGAATGAGTCTGCTCCTCACAGCTCTGAGAATCTGAATGAAAGAAGAGAGTGGTTCATAGAACAATGTGGGGCAACTTGCTTATCAGCATTCTGGGCAGCTAGCACTTAACAGCCATAGGAAACAAATATTATGTAGAGACCTTTGCCGGGTGGTGGAAGAGTAACTGATAGAAAATCATTAGGTAATTTAAGTGCTAAATTGGGTAGTTTTTAGTATCAAATCACTTCTAGACAGTTTACTTTGTTAAATTCTCATAGGAGGGTGATTTATAACCTACCCGATGTTACGAATATTCTTAGTGAACTCAGAGGCCTGGAGTTCTTTGAAAGACAACTTTCCTAAATAAGTGTCCTAAGTCAGTGATTCCCACATGTGATCGGAACCAACTGAGAAGTTCGTTAAAATTTTTAAAAATAGAAGATTTTAAGGTTTCTAGGTCCCAATCTCAAAACTACTGAACCAAAATTTCCAGGGGTGAAGCCTGGGAATTTTTCGTTATTTTTCAAAGCTTCCCCGATGATCCTGATTAGCCTGGTCTGGGAACTGTTGCTGGAGACCTTGGTGAAGTCGCAGAGGCCCGGGCCTCCCCTATGACATGATCCTGGGCTTCTGTGTGCTCTGCTGGATCTTCAGGCAACTCTGCACACCAGGCTCTGAAAAACACTGTCCTAAGACCAAAGACAGAATAGCAGAAAAAGATGGGAGCCAAGTCTGCAGTGTTTGTTTGTTTTTCATGCCAATTATTATTATAATATTTGCAGTCTTTTGAGACCTTGAAGTTCTCTTTTGTATTACCCTTTTTCAGTTAGGGTTTTTATTACAATCATTTTGAAGATAATGGAGTAAAAAATTACCTTTATGTGAAGAGAAATTTGATTTTTATTTACTGGTTTGAACCCCTGAAAAACCACAATAAAGGCAAAATAAGTCTTGTATTCGTGGTAGTTTCATGTAAGTTTGTTACTTTTATACTGATAGTTCAAGAGTATTGTGGAATTGAAGACTTTATTTTTTAATACCTTTTTTTAATGAAGGTAAATGTTATTCTATTTATCTGTTAACTTACTAGTATTGATTGCCTAGTACCAATTCAGTACTTGATATAACATTCCAAATATTGTTTGGAAATGTGACCAAGATTTTTTTTTTTTGAATTTAAAAAATGGAATATATTTTCTTTTCCCATTTGCTAACTCAGGATTTACCTGCTTTTTCAAGCTTGGTAGATAGAGGCTGGCCTTCCAGCCCTTCTGGATTTTCTTTCCCAATTGGTGAACATTATAGGCCTGAAACTAACTAAAGAAATTGAAATATAACTTCTCTCCATGTTCCTATCCATAAAAGAAAAGGGAACACGATTAAGATAAGAAAGAAGAACTTACCTGATTAGAAATGTGATTACTAAAAATAATTACATCCTCTCATTTGGATGCTACCTCTTGGGTGAAATTGTTTGGAGGGTGGTTATTGTTGTAGCCTTTCCCTAAAGACATCTCTGTATCTGTGACAAGATGCCCCTCCAATCACTTAGCTGATCTTTGGGGAAAAAGAAAACATAAGCATTCCTTACATGGTGTTCTAAGAGACCCAAGGAAGGGCTGAGAACAGAGCTCTAGGATTGTGACTGCCTTGGCTTTCTACTTTGAATAGCTGAGTGACCAAAACAAGCAAGGAAAAGATGGCAGGTCAAGGAAGGCCACTTAGGAGCAGGGAATGGTTTGCTTTTTTGTTACTAATAAGCCACAATTACTCCAAGATGATTTCCCTACTTCACTTCTGATACCTATTGTTGAGGTATGTTGGTTTCCTCGTTTTTTTTCTGTTGTCTCTAGATTTAACTTTTTTTTTTTAGGTGGTCTGTCTTCTGTCCTCAGGACACAGTTCCATCTAACATCAGGATTTTTTGGCTGTTATCCTTTTGTAGGGAGTAGACTACTTTAACATGATCTAAGGCCATGGTTAGGAGATAAAAAATCTCCATGGTAGTCTATAAAATCCAGTGATGGGATTGTCCCAGAAACAAACCTCAGTGCCCATTTCCCCTTGACCCGTCATGGTTCACTATGTTTAGGAAGACTCTTCAACTGCGTGACTCATTTATTAAAGTCAAATAATCCCCAAAGCTGCAAAATGAAATAGGTAGGAAGTCACTAGCAAATAATGTGTTGGGAAGAACTCTACATGTGTTTTTGGTTCAGCCATAAATACCAGACATTTGAAAATATATCTGCATATGACCTTCATGTCAAACCTCATTGTTGTTAGAATTTATTATAAGGAATTGGCTTATGTGATTATGGACATTGGCAAGTCCAAAATTCAATGAGCTGACATCCTAGTTCAAGTCCCAAGACTGGCAGGCTAGAAAAGCTGATGCAGCTCAAAAGCTATCAGGCAGGAGAATTGTCTCTTACTAAGGGGAGAGTCGACTTTTGGTTTTATTTAGGCCTTCGACTGATTGAATGAGGCCTACCTACCATAGGAAGGGCCATCTGCTTTACTCAGTCTACCAATCTGTGTTAATCTCATGCAAAACACTTACAGGAACACCCAAAATAATGTTTGGCCAAAAATCTGGGTACCCCATGGCACAGTCAAATCGCACATAAAATTAACTATCACATGCCCTTCACTGCTTCGTGTGATGTTACTGTTTTGATGCCTAGTCTTTACACTCTAATTTGATTCACACTCAAAAGCCCATTAGAATAGGAGCTAACTGAATGGTAATGGTAATAAAGAGGAGAAAGCAGATAGGAAAAAGAAGGAGATACAGTCATTTTATGATTAACCATGATATGAGAAGGGCAGCCCAGTACTACAAGATACCCACAGAGACCTGTATCTGACTTGGTATAGATCTTCCCTCATCTGTGAGTTGTGTATGCTTCTGACACTATCTTGGAAATAAGAAAGCAAACCATTCTTCCCATTTTATGTTTGAGGGAACAAATATCTCAAAATCTGATTGAGAAAGGCAGCCAGTGGAATCTGTAATAATGCCAAGGCCCAACTGCAGGTCTTCTAACTCCCTGTCTTTGCTCTGTCTTCAAGGTTATGGGGAACATTTGACCTGAAAAGCCTATTTTAGAACATAAGCCCAGACATTTAGAGAAACAGAACTGGCCCCTTTTGGGTTTGAAACTCCTGTTTTGTGCTAGCTTTTGAGATCATGTTCATGTGTGGAATAGCGATGTGTATAATTAAATTTTGGGACAAATTAAGTGCAGTTTGAATAGCATACAATGCATATATATCCTAAGATGTTTAATTGACAAGTTCAACTTACTAAGATACATCGCCCATTAAATGCAGTGACTGTCATTTAATTTTGAACATCAGCTTTCTTGTTTGCAAGTACAGGGATTTTAACAACCATTCTAGTTTCAAATGTTGCTGCCAATAGCTAACATCTGAGTGTTGCGTAAGCCAAGTATTCGCCTAAGCATTTCACATGAATTATTTTTTATTTTCACAATAACCCTACGATAATATAGATGAGGAAACTGAGGCGCAAAAAATTAAGAATTTGTCCAAGGTTAGATAGCTATCAAGGGGCAATCTGATTTTTAGCCTTAAGCACTGTGACTCCAGAAAAACTGGGCCCTTTATTCTAACATACTGACTGCCACTGCGCGCACGCGAGAGAGAGAGAGAGAGAGAGAGAGAGAGAGAGAGAGAGAGAGAGAGAGAGAGAGAGAGAGAGAGAGAGAGAGAGAGAGAGAGAGAGAGAGGAGGAGGAGGGAGGGAGGGAGGGAGGGAGGGAGGGAGGGAGGGAGGGAGGGAGAGTGTGTGTGTGTGTGTGTGTGTGTGTGTGTTTTGATGGTAGCATCCTTGAAGTTTTTCCATATAAGAAATGCTGCAGTATGGTGGAAACAGAGTAATTTATTACATGAGTATACAGTTTTTCTAATACTTCTATACTTTCTATAATGAAAAATTATAAATCTACTCAATAAGGAAAATGGAGAAAAGAATATCCAAACCACCTCTACCCCCACAACCCAAATAAAACCTATATTTACTTTTGGATAAATTTGTTTTCAATCCATTTTTGTAATGTGAAGGTTTTTTTCTCTTAATTGTATTTATACTTAAATCATTTCAATTACAAACTTTCATGTATCTAATATTTCAGTAAGAATTGTGGGGGATGTAAAGATCTATGCCATAAAAATGTCAAGGAGAAGGAGAGCAAGACAGAGTTCTTAAGGAAGTTGGCCTTGAGGTGGATAAAAATTGAGAAAGAGGTGGGACAGGATTTCAGGTTGGGGAAGAAAGGGAGTTTATAATTCTTACTCAGGCTTGGGAAGTGGCCAGTAAACCAAAGAGCTCATGTTGTAGTGAGGTTTGAAATAAGGTTATAAAGATTCACAGACTAAAAAAATAAAAATAAATAAATAAATAAATAAACAAATAAATAAATTCGCAGACTGTATAGGCCCTTAGTTAATTTAACCAATAAGTGGCCTACCTACCATGTGCCAGGTATTGTATTAGATGTGTGGGATAAAGGCCTGGGGAAGAGAACGGGTCCTGTCCAGGAAGGGGCATCCAGAAGAGAGCCAAAGTACAGCATCTCCCTGCAGGGAGTGCCAAGCTACTTCCTGCAGTGATGGAAGACAAGATGGGTGGTCAGGAAAAGCCTTATGGAAGAGAATGCCCTCCCACTGGGTAAGACTTGCCAACTGGAGGACTACAGGAGGAATAGCATTTTAGACAGAATAAAGTAAAAAGGGCATGGGGACATGCAATAAACAGAGCTTGCTTAGAAAACAGTGGGTGTTCATTATAGCTGGAGCTGGCAGCGGGTGGAGGAGGGGACTGTGAGGAACCGGCCAAATCAAGGGAGCTACATATATGCTGAGACATTTGAACTTCATCTTTTGGTGGGGAACTATTAGTTTAAATATTTTTTCTTACTGAAAAATATATTGTGGATAAAGTGAAGGATCCTATGGCCAGGATCCTCACCTGGCCCTGGTTGGCTTGCTCACTACACACCTGTGGGCAATACATTGTTACTGACTCTATATATAAAGAGCTCTGCCCAGTGCTCTGAGCGACTCGGTGGCATGGCTGCACAGCTGAACGCTGCAGGAAAGCAGAGACTGGAGCAGAGTTCAGAGGACAGACTGAGACAGCTGCTGGGGCAGAGAGGCCCAGAGGCAGAGACCAGCTTGCTGTATGCAGACTCGCTCTGAGTGGACAGGATTCCAGTGACTGACCTGCCACCATGGAAATAAAGGGTATAAACCCTTTCACCCCAAGACCGTTCCATTGTCATTCTTTGGTCTCATTGAATCCATAGGGAACTTGCCCAGGGCTAGAACGCATTGGCAAGACATACATAGACATTACTAATTTTATAAGTAGTTAAAAACATAAACTCATTATTTCATGGTTCTGGAGGTCAGAGGTCCAAAATGGGTCTCACTGGACTAAAATCAAGATGTTGGCAGGGCTGCATTCTTTTCTAGAGGCTGTAGGCAAGAATTATTTTCTTACCTTTTCTAGCTTATAGAGGCCGCCCACTTTCTTGACTCATGGCCCCCTACCTCCATCTTCAAAGCCAGCAACGGTCAAGTATTTCTCTCATCTAATCACTCTAACCTTTTCTGTCTCCCTCTTCCACTTTTAAGAATCCTTTTGATAATACTGGGCCCACCCAGATAATGCAGGTTAATTTCCCCAAATCAAGATCAGCTGATTGGCAACCTTTAATCTCCCTCCCATATTTACAGGTTCCCAAGATTGGGTCATGGATATTTTTCGGGGGTCATTATGCCTACTACAGATAGGAAAAGAGGAGTAGTGGCATTAGGGAACTTTCCCAGGATGGCACAACTAGCTGGTAGTAGAACCAAGAATAATATTAGTTATTTAATTCAAATAGTAATTCACTTTTTTAAAGGTGATAGAATGTTTCTGTAATCTCACCTCTAAAAGACTTGAGTTTGAATATCCTTCCAAGTTTTTCTCTGTATGAATAGTTCAGCTGTACACTCCCTCCCCTTCACCCATTAGTATGGCAACTAAAAAAAAAGCAAAATAACAAGGTTTGGCAAGGATGTGGATAAACACAGGTCGATGAGGATGTAAAAATGGTTCAGCTGCTACAGAAATTAGTTTGGAGCATCCTCAAAAGATTGAAAATAGCAAATGATCCAGCAGTTTCACTTCTGGGTATATACCCCAGAGAACTAAAGTCTCAAAAAATACTTGGACACCCATGCTCATAGCAGCATTGTTCACAATAGTCAAAATCTGGAAGCAATCCAAATGTCCGCTGACAGTTGAATGGGTAAACAAAACGTGGTAGAGATATACAAAGAAATATTATTCAGCCTTTAAAGGTAGAAAATTTTTATACATGTTACAACATGAATGAACCTGGGAGGCATTATGCTAAGTGAAAAAGCCAATCAAAAGGATAAATATGATTCCACTTACACGAAGTTCCTAGAATAGCCAAATTCATGAAAGCACAAAGTAAATTGGTAAATGCCAGTGGCTGGGGAGTGAGGGACTAGGAAATTAGTGAGTAATGGGTATGGAGTTTCAGTTGGGGAAGATGAAAAGCTCTGGAGATGCATGGTGCTGTTGCACAACAGTATGAATATACTTAATGACATTGAACTATACATTTAAAAATGGTAAAGATGGTGAATTTTTTACCTCCAAAAGAAAAACCACATTAAGGGAAGAAAGGATGGAATGACATGCAAGAGGCAGAAGGTTACTTGCTTGTTGCTTCACTAGTGGACTGTGCTATTTATTCTCTCCCCTTTGAGAAGCCAAATTTTACCAGGGAAGACTTTCAGGAGAAAGATGGTGATGGTTTTGTTTGCTTGTTTATGCAGTGTATCTTCAGTTGATTATTAACAGACTGCCTGTGGCAGGGATTGAAGTCTATTTCACAATGGCAGGGTAAACCTTAGCGGTTCCCAGAGATCCCGAGCTCTACCTCTGAGAGTTTCAGGTACCCAACAAAATGTTCAAGGATCTAAACGGAAGGATCTGAGTTACACTAAGTTATTTGACTTGTGTCTTGAGCCAGCCCCACCCATCCATTCCCAGGAATGTTTTTTTTAATTGAATTTAAAAATGACATCTTTTAAAATTTTGAATTTAACAGTTACATAGTGCTTCCTGTATGCCAGAGACTGTCCTAAAAAGCTTTTCATATATCGACTAATTTAATTCTAACAACCCTTTAAGTACTATCATTCCCCATTTTACACATGAGAAAACTGAGGCACGGAGAGATAAAGTTATACAACTCAATATTAAGTGGTTCAAACTGAAACACCTTGTGGCCCCGGGACTCATGATCCAAATCGTTAAGCTCCCGAAGTAACGTGCCATACTGGGACTTCACTGACCCTGAAGTGGATCACAAGGTTCAGAATGGAGAATGGAAATTGGGGAAGTTATCCTTGATTATGGTCTTGCCTCTCTGAGCCAACAGCGGTTGGCCGCGTGAGCGCTAATGCTGAAGCCCGGGGAAGGGGCTTGTGGGTTTAAGGTCAACATATTTGAACCTATGAAATTTCCCTCCAATTCTGAAGCAGCCCCTTAGTGACGAATCAGCTGCCTATCCCACAGGGTTTGCTGTTAGTGGAGTTTCTAGATGATCAAGGCAGGAGATATAAAATATTATTAAACTAATACTAAATGACACTGAACCCTATTTTATTCTTTTTTTCTAGTCGTTCCAAGATGCGACCCAAGACGAATCTGCGACTCCGGAGTGGAAACCGGGGGGGAGCGGGGGGCGGGCCGAGTAGCGACCATTTTTGTTTTGCGGCCGTGCATTCTCAGAGCAT
>JAVSCE010016760.1:0-34110 GCA_032199065.1 Smutsia gigantea
CTTCTTTATCTCTTGCTACTTTCTTCGTTTTGAAGTCTATTTTGTCTGATACAAGTACTGCAACACCTGCTTTTTTCTCCTTGTTGTTTGCATGAAATATCTTTTTCCATCCCTTCACTTTTATTCTGGGGATATCTTTGCGTTTGAGGTGAGTTTCTTGTAGGCAGCATATAGATGGATCTTGCTTCTGTTACTCTGTGTATTTTGATTGGTGCATTCAGTCAATTTACACTTAGGGTGGTTATCGATAGATATGTACTTATTGCCATTGCTGGCTTTAGATTCGTGGTTACCAAAGGTTCAGGGGTTGCTTTTTAACTATCTAACAATCTAACTTAACTTTCTTGTTAAGTTATTGTAAACACAGTCTGATGTTTCTTCATTTCTCTCCCTTCTTATTCTTCCTCCTCCATTCTTTATATACTAGGTGTTTTATTCTTTGCCTTAAGTTAGTATTTGGATGGTCTGCTTTCTTTGCTATGATTTTATTTTCTCTGGTGACATCTTTTTAGCCTTAGGAGTGCTTCCATCTAGAGCAGTTCCTTTTAATTGTCCTGTAAAGGTGATTTAGGAGAGGCAAATTCTCTCAGCTTTCGCTTGTCTGGAAATTGTTTAATCCCTCCGTCATATTTATATGATAATCGTGTTGGATACAATATTCTTGGTTCGAGGCCCTTCTGTTTCATTACGTTAAATATATCATGCCATTTTCTTCTAGCCTGTAAGGTTTCTGTTGAGAAGTCTGATGTTAGTCTGATGGGTTTTCCTTTGAAGGTGATCTTTTTTCTTTCTCTAGCTGCCTTTAATACTCTGTCCTTATCTTTGATCTTTGCCATTTTAATTATTATGTGTCTTGGTGTTGTCTTCCTGGGGTCCCTTGTGTTAGGAGATCTGTGGGCTTCCATGGACTGCGAGACTATTTCCTTCCCCAGCATGGGAAAGTTTTCAGCAATTATTTCTTCAAAGACACTTTGTATCCCCTTTTCTCTCTCTTCTTCCTCTGGTACTCCTATAATGCGAACATTGTTCCATTTGGATTGGTCACACAGTTCTCTAAATATTCGTTCATTCCTAGAGATCCTTTTATCTCTGTCTGCCTCAGCTGCTCTGTATTCCTGTTCTCTGATTTGTATTCCATTAACAGTCTCTTGCATCTCATCCAGTCTGCTGCTAAGCCCGTCGATGGCTTGTCTCATTTCTGCATTGTCTTTCCTGACTTCCCTCACTTCCTCCCTCAGCTCTTGCATATTTCTCTGTAGATCCATCAGCATGGTTATGACTTTTATTCTGAATTCTTTTTAGGAAGATTCTGCATTTCTATCCCTTCCTGTTCCCTCTCAGGTGTTGTCTGGGTCTGGGTGATTTTTGTCTGTACCATATTCCTCTGTCTTTTCATATCTGTAGAAGTGGTCACTGGTCAGCTGTGCTCTTTAAGACTTAAAAAAAAACAAAAAAAAACAAGAAAAAACAAAAATAAAAACAAAAAAAAGAAGGAAGAGAAAGAAAAGAGAAAAAGAAGATAGAAAGAAAAAAGAAAGGGAAAAAAAACCCCAAAAAACCCACCCACCCGGAGTGGATTCTGTAAGGATGCTGTAGGTGTCGCTGTTGCTCCACTATTGCACAGCTGTAGCTGTGCCACTCTTTGTAGCTCTGGCCAGGGCAGGAATGAATGGGAGGCTGTTGTTCTCTGTATAAAGTTTTAGTGTGGCTGCTACCTTTTCTCAGTCACCAGCCAAGGGGCCTGAAATTCCTCAGGACTCCCAGCCCGCTGGGCTGAGCATGCCAGGGCGATGGTGTTCCCTTGCTGGGCCACCCGCCTCTCCAAGACCGCTATAAACAGCGTGCGCTTTTCTTTTGTCCCAGGGCACTGGCTTCACGGACTCGGGTGCGTTCCCAGCTCAAAACCTGCACCTTCTGCCCCTCCAATGTCCGATGCACTGCGCGATGTGTGTCAGTGCTCCTGGCACAGATTACTGGGGCTGTTTATTTCATGGGCCTCTTCTTCCACTCCCTCCCAGCTCTGGATCCTCTCCTCCCACCGGAGAGCTGGGGTGGGTGAGTGCTCGGGTCCTGCCGGTTGTGGCTCCGTATCTTACCTGCCTCTCAGGGTGCCCAGTCCTCTCGGGTGTAGCTGCACATTGTGCGCTTTCCTGTGTATTCTCGTCTCTCTTTTAGGAATAGATGTATTTGCTGTATTTTCGTAGATTTATATAGTTTTGGGAGGAAATTTCCGTCGCCCTGCTCACGCCACCATCTTCCCGGAACTCCATTTTAACAATATTAATTTTTCCAATCCATGAGCACAGCATATCTTTCCATTTTTTGTGTCTTCCAGATTGGCAGTTTATTGAAAACACTAAACATGAAATTACCATATGAGTCAGGAACTGCGCACTTGGGAAATTTATGCCAGAGAAATAAAGACCTATTTTCACATAATAAGCTATATGCAAATATTCATAACAGCTTTATCCATAACATCCCCAACTGGAACAATGCAATTTTCTTCAGTGGGTGAATGGTTTAACTGTGGTATATCCAAACCATGAGTTATTACTTAGAAATAATAAGGAACAAATTATGATAAAGGCAATGATCTGGATGAATCTACAAGAATTATGCTTAGTGAAAAAAGTCATTTCAAAGAGTTACATATATGTGATAACATTTACATAACATTTTATAACAAGGTACAGAAATTGAGAACAGATTAATGGTTGCCAAGATTTAAGAGGGATACTTGGGAAAGAAATAGGCATGGCCATAAAAGGACAACAGATGGGATCCTTGCAGTGATGGAATTATTCTTTATCTTGACTGTATCAATGTTGGTATGACAGAAGCCACTTTCAAAATGGCAGAACAGGGACCTTCAAAAATCTGTTCCTCCATAAAAGCAATGAGAACATGGGCAAAAATTGTCAAAATTAACATTTTCAGAACTCTGGAAATTAACCAAAGGTCCAGAAGAAGCTGAAAACTGTTTATTCATGAAAAATGGCTGAATCTCAGTAAAAAGAGAACTTTTTGGCATGTTAACTTACCCTATTCCCAACTCTTTCTCCCCACTTCCAGAGCCTTGGAAACCAAGTCTTGGAATCATGGTAGTCATGAAAAACAGCAATCTAGCAATCACTAGAGGGGGTGAAAATGGCTTTGGAGGTTCTCAAAGGCCCTGTCCTCAAAGAATTGTCATATTTGACCTCTCTGGAAGTTCCTTGTAAACCACCACTCTCAAGGCCTGTGTTTATTTGAATTGACTCAAAGCTCATCTACTGTGAATACCCTTCTCCCTGGAATATTTATTGAAAACAATCAGTGGCAATTGTTTAACATCACAGATGCCTTAGGTGATAATTGGGTAGGGCAAAGATGTTGACATAGAGCCTAAAAGGGAACACTTGGCAATAAGATATCTATAGGTGTCTTTCAAGAGTTCCAACATATTCCTGGAACTCAAAAAGGCCACATGCACGTGCAGGGCTGTGCACACATCCAGGAAAGGTCTGAGAAGACTCTAATCTCTCTCACCATTGGCAGACCTTGAGGCTCTACACAACCAGGAAGTAAAGACTAAAGCAAAGCTGTCCACAGTGTGCTGAGTCTTGAAAATATACCCTAACACACGCACACACACACATACACAATCCGTGGCAAAAGCTGGGAGACTTTTAATTCAATGCATGTACGGAAATATATGTCCATTCATTACCTGATCACTAAGCTAACAGAGCAGAGAGAAGAGTGGCCACATGACAAGGAATACAGACTTTACAGAATTAACTCAGGAAAGTCACTAAGCAAACAGCAGTGACAACAAACAGCAACTCCAAAAACCCTGGAAATTGAGAGAAATCTGATTTTCAGAGTTGCCATATTATATTTAAAATGTCTAGTTTTCAACAAAAACTTATGAGACATGCAAAGAAATGGGAAAGTATCACATACACTAGGTGGAGGGGAATAAGCAGTTAATAGAGTCTGTCTCTCAGGACGTCCAGATGAACAGACTTTACTAGACAAAGACTTTAAATCAGCTACTATAAATATGTTCAACGAATTAAAGAACATTATGTTTAAGGAACTAAAGGAAAGTATGAGAATGTCTCACCAGATGGAGAATATCAGTAAAAAGAGAATTATAAAAGAGAACTAAATAGAAATTCTGGAGTTGAAAAGTACAATAACTGAAATTTAAAAATTTACTAAAGGGGCAAAACTAGATTCAAGCTGGCAGAAAGAAGAATCAGCAAACTGACAGGTCAATTGAAATTCTCCAGTCTGAGGAATAGAGAGAAAAAAGAAAAGTGAACAGAGCCTTAGAGACCTGTGAAACACCACGAAGTGTACCAACAAACACACGATGGAGGACACAGGAGAGAAGTGAAAGGGACAAAAATAATATTTGAAGAAATGCCCCCAAACTTCCCAAATTGGATGAAAGCCATTAACCTATGCACTCAAGAAGTTCAACACACTCTAAGTTAGACTTAAGGAGACCCATACATAGACACAGCATAGTCAAACTTTCAAAAGCCAAGGACAAAGAAAGAGTCTTGAAAGCAGCAACAGAGAAGTGATTTATCATATTAATAGCTGAATTCTCATCAGAGTCAATATCTTAGTTGTGGTATTTTCTTTAGTTTTGCAAAATGTTACTATCAGGGGAAACTCAAAATAAAAATTTAATTAAACACACACATTTCAAAAACAGCAGTTAGGTCCAAGGTGAAATCCTAATAGAAGCATAAAAAATATTTAAAAGCGAACAAAAATAAAAATATTATGTATTAAGACTCAAGAAACAAATAAACAATAGTGATAAATCAAGGTAAACTTGAAGCCTTGAATGCTTGTATCAGAAATGAAGGAAGTCTGGAAATTAAAGAACTAGGTACCTAATTTAAATTAGAAAAATAACAGAATAAACTCAAGGAAAGTGGAAAGAAGCTGAAAAAAATGGTAAGAGCAACAATCAAGAAACTAGAAATAGAGACTCAACAAAGCCAAAAGCTGGTTATCTAAGGGGGAAAAACTAATAAAACTGACAAAGGGGAGAGGAAAAAGAGAGAAGAAAAAATATTAGCTATGCAAAAGGAGACATAGCTACAGATGCAGCAGAGATTTAAAAGGTAACTGAAAAATTTGGATGAATAAAACCCTAGAACTATGTAGCTCAAGAAATAAAAATCTCATATGATTCTATGTTCCTTAAAGAAACTGAGGACAGTTAAAATTTCTTACAAAGAAACCATCAGGATTAATTAGGTGAATTCTACCAACGTTTCAAGTAACAGTTCATTTCAATCTTACACAAACTCTTCTGGAAACAGAATGAGAGAAAATATTCCCAATTCATTCTATGAGATTAATAAAACTTAATTCCCAAAGCAATCAAATTATAGCCAATCTCACTTGTGAACCTATATGCAAATATATTAAAGTATTAGCAAACCAAATTACTGATGTATAAAAGAGGTGATAAATCACGACAAAGTAAAGCTAATTCCAGGGATACAGGAGTGGTTTAATATTAGAGGACCAATTCTTCACATTAACAGTAAAGGAGAAAACTAATTATTATTTTAATAGATGCAGAAAAAGCATCTGATAAAACTTAACACTATTCATTACAAAACAACTTTTAGCAAAGTAAGAATAGAAATGACTTTTCTTAACCTGATAAAGGGTATTCAACATACACCTAAAGCAAACGTCATTCGTAATGCAAAAATGTCAGAAGCATTCCCTTTAAACTGAGTAGCAAGACAAGGATGTCCACTGTCAGTGCTGTTATCCAACATTGTGCTTAAGGTCAGTAAGAAAGAGAGAGAGAAAAGAAGGAAGGAAGGAGGGAAGAAATGTTGGAGAGATCAAAACTATTATTCACAGATAATATAATTATTTACAGAGAAAACTCTTAAGAACCTACCAAATTATAGGAAATAAGAAAGTTTAGTAAGGTGGCTAAATATAAGGTGAATATGCAAAAATAAATTGTAATTTCCAATACTGCAACTAACAGAAAACAATTTAAGATACTATTTACAATATAGGCAGTGGTGGCAATGACCTGGCTAGATGATATTTGATTTCTAGTTTGCTCCTCCAGTCTCCTGTCAATTCTGTGAGTCCTCCTTAATTCCTTCCAATAAATTCTCTTTTTGCCTGAGATACCAGATTGGGTTTTGATGCTTACAGGCATGCATCCTGTAATTACATAATTATTTCAATGGGTATTTGGAGTAAAATATGTATCAGGGGTCCTCAAGGCCACCCCTAAATTCAATGATTTCCTAGGAAGAATCACAGGACTCAGCATGCAGCCATATTTACAGCTATGATTACAGAGCAAATTAGCAAAAAGAAAAGGCACAAAGAGTGAAGTTTGGAGGAAACCAGGCCCAAGCTTCCATGAGCCCTTTCCCAGTGGAGTCACACAGGACACACTTAATTCCCTCAGCAGTGACTTGTAACAACACATATCAAATGTTTACCAAAGGAAGCTCCTTAGAAATGCTGCCAGGGTTTTATCAGAGGCTGGTTACAGTCCCCCTCTGCCTAGCATATACCAGAATTTCAGGCTTTCAGAAGGAACACAGGTGTTTAGCATAAACCATTATTGTTTACACAAATAATTTAGACACAGTGAATCACTCTTATCAGTTAGGGTGATGAGAACCTTCCTGAAATCCAAGTTCCCAGATGCCAGCCATGCGCTAACTTTGTCGGCAGGGATTTCAAAGGATGGCAGTGAGGCCTGCTATGTAAACTCTTTTCTGCATAATGTGCATTCTGCCATATTGAATTTGAAAGCTGATATATTACAGACACTTTTCAATCCATTCACATAGGTCTGGAATAATATTTAACTTTAAATCTACTTCATGTTAACTTTTATGAAATGACAGTTTTAAAAAGTCAAATAATACTGTGAGACTTAAAAATAAAACCAGAGATCCTGTTTCACCCCAACTCCTGCTCTCTCAATTCAAAGGCAACTATTTCAAACTCTCTAGTACTTTCTTCCAGTATTTATCTTCCATTTATAAATAACATCGATTTACTGTTAGTTCTTGATGCTTCAATTTAATACATTATCTATTATTTTTCAACTATAGACAACAGGATTTAACTCTCATATCTCCTACCATTCACCTCATTTTCCCAAAATTGTATTACCATAATTTTTAGTTAAATCTCTATTCTGTTTTTCATTATCATGATTATGTAAATGTTTGCAAATGAGCCACATGGGCTCAACAGGAATTATGTTTCTTTTTTGTGTGAGTTATCTTTCCTTATTGAATTTCTCCAAAGTTCCCCTTAAAAGAATAAGTCAGAACAAAGCCTGTACCTTCACTAAAACATACAAATAAATATGAACTCCCTTCTCCTTATACAAGGATGTGGATCTATCTGTAACAATCTCAAATCAGATATATAGGAAAATAGACAAGTTGTGTATTAACAAAATACAGGAATATCTTGCAGTTTTTAAAAAAAGAAATCATTTCTAGTGATTTAAGGCAGGTATTCCAAAAGCATTATGATTGCCAAATCAGATGGAATTAATAATTGCCTGTTTAAAATTTTTCATTTTCTATGTACATATTATTAAATTCATATCCAAACTCACCATCAGTACTGAAAAATCTCCTTTCATATGGTCAAATGTATCTGGTAATCTACACATTCCAGTCATTACTGGAGTCTTCCCTCTGTCTCCAATTCCCATAGGTGCACTCTAGGCCTGACATACAACTTTCTTCCTGGGATTTTCCTCCACCATAATCTCGGGGATGTCTTCCTTTTCCTTCTTTCTTTGGATCCCATTTCATGAATCCCATGATTTTTTTCTTCTCCATGATTTTTTTCCTCCATTATTTTTGTGGAGGATGTCATCTAATTGCTTCCTGAGAAAGAAAAAATGAGATCTTGCACGTCTGAAAATGTCTTTATGCTAACAATAATAACTTCATTGTTATTTGACTAGGCATAGACGTGTATACAAAAAACGATGTTCTCTCAGCATTTGAAAGGGTTACTCTGTTGTCTTCTAGCTTGGTATCATCCTGATGCCTACTCCTTTCTACGTGACCTGCTTTTTCTCACCAGAAGCCTTTAGGATCTTCCCTTTCTCTGCCACTAATGCTCTTGGCTTAGGTCTTTTTGCATGCATTGTACCGGGGCACTGGGGAAGCCTTTCATTTTGGAAACTCACTACCTTCACATCTGGGAAATTTTCTCATTTCTTTTTCTAAGTTTCTATAAATGGGATGCTAAGCTTCTTGAATTCATCCTCAAAATCTTTTTTTCTCTTCTCTTTACTTTCCTATTTCCCTCTGCTCTCTGGGAGACTTCCTCAACTTCACCTTCCAAATCTTCTACCTTTAAAATTTTTCAATATTCTCATAGTATTTTTTTACATTTTTTTTATTGTGAAATGATTATCACAGTAAGTTTAGTTAAGTTAACATCCTTCAACATACATAGTTACAAATCATTTTTTCTTGCGATGTGAACTTTTGAAGTTTTTTCTCTTAACAACTTTTCAATACACAAGACATTATTGCTCACCATGCAACGAACAAGTTCCAATACAGTGAACAAGCTCCCACAAGGTGAACAATGCAAGGACCATAGTGAACAAGTTCTCACAAGGTGAACAATGCAAAGGCAGTCATATCAGAGAAACTAATTCAGTTACTATAATCAATCAAGTCAACTATGATTATTCATATGATTCTTATACTTAAATTATAAGTGAATCCCACATTTCCCCCTTTTTTGTTTTAATTGACCCAAATGCATATGCATATATTTGTGGAAGGTACCAGAATAATGATTAGCTGGGCTCCGCTTGTGACATAGCTTGCCACAGGCAATGTCTCTCTCGTCTGGAGGGGTGAGGTTCTATGCTTCACCTCAGTTGGCCCCCACGTTGCTCACCTGAGGTCCCTTGCGACTGTGCCTGTCTTAGGTTGTTCCTCCCATGAGGAATCTTACCCGTCTCTGGCTAACCAGCCATCTCCTGGGACCAAACGGAGATAAAATACGAAAGAGAGGACAGCCAGCAGCTATAAATCTGGATAAAATCACAATATACATGATTATTTTCTTACAGCAAATGCAGGTGGGGAATCAGTATATGATTTCACAAAGTTGTTTAAAAGGAATCACTTATTTCTTGAAGTTAATTCTTGAAAAGTAGCATATGCTTGTATTGGCTTTAAAAGAATATTCTCGTATTTTAAATTAAGACTTTTCTGACTGCTTTTCTTCACCTCCCACCTCACCCTGCCACCTCCTCCACTCCTTTCTCTTTGTAATATTATCACGTTCCCATTTCATGGATGCTACTACTTGAAGCTGTCATTTTTTGTTTGCTTGTTAAGACTTCTTTGGTACTCTATATTGACGGTTTCCCTCTGTTCCTTTGCTTTGGGCTCTGACCTTCATGAGATTTCCCTCATGTATCTGTTGGGTCTTGACTGTCTGTTCAATTTTAAGAGTGAGGTTAAAAAAAAAAAGACTATTTAAAATTGTGTGGTGGGGGAGGAGGAGTACTGATATCTGGTGGGCTTCAGTATAAGGCAAAAGGTGGCAAGCTGGAATTTTTTATTGGGGATGTACCTCCATCAAGATTCATAAATAGGTCTTTTCTCTACTTTCAGAAAGGAATCCTGGAATTCTCTATTATCCTCTAATCCACTACTTCTCAGCCTTTAATATGCATATGAATCACCTAGAGGGTCTTGTTAAAATGCAGGTTTAGGTTTGGTAGGTTCTGGAGTGGAGCCTGAGATTCTGCATTTCTAGCCAGCTCCCAGGGGATGCCCAAACTGCTGATTCTTGGGCAACAATTGAGTAGCAAGGGCCTAATACAAACTTGGCTCCCACTGTTCTGAAATATGAAGTGGGGCAAAGGGGCAGGACCGCTGAGGAGTTTGATATCATGAAAACATTTTTTTCAATTCTCCATTCAAAGGAAGGACTGGCTAACAATGTTTTCATGGGAGTTTTTTCAGTCCCTTCTGGACCACCAGATCCCAGCAGTTTGTACCAGCTTCTCCATTCCTCCTTATCAGCCCTGAGAAGGGAGATGGGGCAGGGAGCAGGTATCTCACCATTCAGTATATAGAGTTGCATTTTGATTCCCATTTTCAGAATGTCACTTTGTCTTTGCCCTTACTGGTGCCTGGTGTCCTGAAGTCTGTATCTCAAGTTCAATTTCTTGAGATAGTAAGTATACAAGGAGTAGTGGGGAGATATGGTGGAGTCTAACTGCCTTTTTTACGATTTTCAACCAATCTTACTTTCACAGGCCTACTCTCCCAGCCACTGACTGCCCCCTTTACCCCTTCAGGAGTACCTACAGTTTCCGACTTGAAGACTTCCTAGTGGTCTAAGGTGAATCAGCTGGTTTTTATTGGCTTTTTTGTTTTGCAGACTTAGTTTTAGCTTTTTCTGATTTGTTCATCCATCTACTTCCATTCTCCAAAACTGTATTGACAATTTTCATTTGCTGTTGTTTATTTCCCCATTCTCTTTGTTCTTGTGGATTTTATTATCCTGTGATTTGCTTACTTATTTAATCCTTTACTACCATATTAGTGAAATTTTGGGGATAAATTTTGCTCAATCCACACATTTTAATCTATCATTAAACTTTCCCAGAAATGTCCCTCTCATTGCAGACTACTACAATACAGAATGTGGACTGAGTTCAAATCTGCCATCATTTCACTGCTTATTTGTTACACCTTTACTGTGTTTTTGTCTTCCTTTTGATTGGTTGAGTATTTATTTATTATAGGCACACATTGGGGATATTGTGGGTTCAGTTCCAGACCACCAAGTAAAGCAAATGTTGCAATAAAGTGAGTCAAATAAATTTTTTAGTTTCCCAGTGCATATAAATGTTATGTGTATACTATATTGTAGTCCATTAAGTATACACTAACATTATGTCTAAAAATTAACATACATATCTTATTTTAAAAATACTTTTTTTGCTGTAAAGTGCTAACTATCTTCTGAACTTTTGGTGAGTCATAATCACTGATTACAGATGACCATAACAAATATATTAATGGAGAAGTTCGAAATATTGTCAAAAATACCAAAATGTGACACAGAGACACCAAGTGGGCAATGCTGTTGGAAAAATAGTGCTGAAAGACTTGCTTGAGGCAAAGACACTACAAAAAAAGAAAATTATAGACCAACATCACTGATGAGCATAGATGCAAAAATACTCAACAACATATTAGCAAACCAAATTCAAAATACATCGAAAAGATCATCCACCATGACCAAGTGGGATTTATTCCAGGGATACCAGAGTGGTATAATATTTGTAAACCAATTAATATCATATGGCACATTAACAAAAAGAAGGATAAAAACTACATGATCATCTAAATAGATGCTGAAAAAGCATTTGACAAAATTCAACATCCATTCATGATAAAAATCTCAACAAAATGGTATGTACCTCAACATAATAAAGGCCATACAATGAAAAGCCCACAGCTAACATCATATTTAATGGTGAAAAGCTGAAAGCTTTTCCTCTAAGATCAGGAACAAGAAAAGGATCTCCTCTCTCACCACTTTTATTCAACATAGTACTGGAGGTCCTAGCCACAGCAATCAAATAACACAAAAAGATAAAAGGCATCCAAATTAGTAAGAAAGAAGTAAAACTGTCACTACTTGAAGATGACATTATATTCTACATAAGAGAACCCTAAAGACTAAAATACTATTAGAACTGATAACTGGATTCAGAAAATTGCTGGATACAAAATTAACACACAGAAATCTGTTGCATTCCTATATATTAACAATGAACTAGCAGAAAGAGAAATAAGGAAAACAATTCCATTTACAATTGCATCAAAAAGAATAAAATACCTAGGAATAAACGTAACAAATGAGATGAAGGACCTATACTCTGAAAACTGTAAGACACTCATGAGATAAATTAAAGACACAAATAAATGGAAATCTATCCCATGGTCATGGATAGAATTAATATTGTCAAAATGACCATCCTGCCCAAAGCAATTTACAGATTCAATGCAATCCCTATCAAAATACTAACAGCATTTTTCAGTGAACTAGAACAAATAGTTCTAAAATTCATGTGGCATCACAAAAGACCCCAAAGAGCCAAAGGAAACCTGAGAAAGAAAAACAAACCTGGGGATTACATAGCCTGACTTCAAGTTATACTATAAAGCTACAGTAATCAAAACAGTATGGTACTGGCACAAGAACAGATCCATAGATCAATGAAACAGAATAGAAAGCCCAGATGTAAGTCCATGCATATATGGTCAACTAATATATGATAAAGGAGCCATGAATATACAATGGGGAAATGACAGCCTCTTCAATAACTGGTGTTGGAAAACTGAACAGCTACATGCAAGACTGGATTACTGACTCACTCCATACACAAACAAACTTGAAATGGATCAAAGACCTGAATGTAAGTCATGAAACCATAAAAGTCTTAAAAGAAAACACAGGCAAAAACCTCTTAACTATAAATATGAGCAATTATGTCCTGGATACAGCTCCTCAGGTAAGGGAAACAAAATCAAAACAGAACAAATGGGACTACATCAAACCGAAAAGCTTCTGTACAGCAAAGGACACCATCAGCAGAACAAAAAGGCAACGTACAGTATGGGAGAACATATTTGTAAATGATTTATTTGATAAGGGGTTAACATACAAAATATATAAAGAACTCATATGCCTCAACAGCAAAAAATAAAAATAAAAAAACAAATAACTCAATTAAAAAGAGGGCAGAGGACCTGAACAGACATTTCTCCAAAAAAGAAATACATATGGTTAACAGGCACATGAAAAGATCTCATCATTAATTATCAGGAAAATGCAAATCAGAACCACAATGAGGTATCACTGCACACCAGTTAGAATGGCCACTATCCAAAAGACAAGAAATAACAAGTATTGGTGAGGATGTAGAGAAATGGGAACCCACCAACAGTCAATTGTGCAGCCATGGTGGAAAACAGTATGGAGGTTCGCAAAAAACTAAAACTAGAAATAACATTTGAACCAGTAATTCCACTTCTAGGAATTTATCTGAAGAAAACAAAATCCCAGATTTGAAAAGATATATGCACCCCTATGTTTATTGCTGCATTATTTATAATAGCCAAGATATGGGAGCAACCTAAGTGTCCATCAATAAATGAATGGATAAAGAAGATATGGTACATATATACAATGGAATATTATTCAGCCACAAAAAGAAAATAAATCCTGCCATTTGCAACAACATGGATGGATCTAGAGGATATTAAGCTCAGTGAAATAAGCCAGATGGAGAAAGACAGATACCATATGATGACACTTATTTGTGGAATATAAATACAAAGCAAAACAGAATGAACAAAACAGAAATAGACTCATAGACACTGAGAAGGGGCTGGTGGTTACCATGGGGGAGGGGTTGGGGTGGGTGTGGAGGGTGAGGGGGACAAAAGTTCTCAATCATAATGTAAGTTGGTCATGGCGTTAGTAGTATAGTATGGAGAATAGTCAATGATTCTGTAACATCTTCCTATGTTGATAGGTAGTAGCTGTACTAATGGGGGTGAGGATTTAATAACATGGGTAACTATTGAACCATTGTGTTTTATACTTGAAACTAACAAGCTCCATATCAATTAAAAAAAAGAAAGACTTGTGGGATTCAAGATGGCGGTGTGAGAGGTGAGACAGAGAACTCCTCCCAAAACCACAAATAGTATGAAAACATAGTTAATTACTACAACTAACCCTAAAACAGCAACAGGAAAGAAGGCTGCACCAGACTGCATACAGACATCATGAACAGAGCAGACCTCACAAACAGGGTAATGTTACCGGAGCCTTGATCTGGGGGGACCAGGCCCTTTCCCCACCCCAGCTCACCAGCAAGAGGAAGAGAAATAGAGCGGGGAGGGGGTAGAAGCCTAGGACTAATGAACACGTAGCCCTGAAGATCTGCTTTGCGAGCAGAAACCTACACTGGGTGGTGCTCTGGAGGTTGGGGAGCTGGGACAGGCGGAGTGCCTGAGAGACTGTCATTCCAGCAGTTGGTGGAGGACGGGATCCACATCCGGCTGCTCTGTGATGGGAAAGGCAGGCTGTCTGAGAGGTTCTCTAGCAGCGAGAGGGCTGCTGAAGGGGCGGGGTTTGCACGGAGCTTCCTGCGTGGGAGAAAGAAGAGCTAGACAAGGTCATCTGGGCGCACTCTGCCCAGCAGGTTGGGAACTTTGAGGCGCATCAGGAGTTCCATCCCCCTGGCTGCCTGCTCAGCCCCAAGGCCCCCCCACTGTGACACGCAGCCTGCCGAGCCTTCCTCCTGGCCTGACAGCACCAGCTCGCAAACCGGCAGTCACTGCGCTGGCGTCAGTCCAGACAGAGGGAGGCCCCGCCTTCGAGAGCTAGAGATGGCGGAGCACAGAGGCTTACACCTGAGTGCTTGGCCCACTGGCTGTGATACTGGAGACAGACACCGCAGATGGGAATCAGGAAACAGATCTTTCCTCCCCCCAGGCACCAGTTCCGCTCCCCTGCGACTCCCAACCTCACTCTAGGGACTGAGCAGCACCAGAGACGGGAGCTTCTGGGCACTAGACGGCACCACACAGAAATGTGAAAAGTCAAAAGAACATGGTTCAGACCAAATCCTCACAAATCCCAGAAAAAGGGCCAAATGAAACTGAACTCACCAATCTTACTGAAAGAGAGTTCAAAATAAAAATCATAAACATGCTTATAGAGGTACAGAAAAATATTCAAAAACTCAGGAAGGAATTTAAGATGGATATTCAATCATTAAGAAATTCCGTATCTGAAATGAAACATATAATGGAGTGATTTAAAAGCAGATTAGATGTAGTAGAAGAGACAGTAAATGTAATAGAAATTAGAGAAGAGGAATACAAATAAGCTGAGGAACAGAGAGGAAAAAGAATCTCTAAGAATGAAAGAACATTGAGAAAAATATGTGACCAATCAAAACAGAACAATATTCGCATTATAGGGGTACCAGAAGAAGAAGAGAGAGAAAAGGGGATAGGAAGTGTCATTGAGGAGGTAATTGCTGAAAACTTCCCCAATCTGGGGAAGGAGACAGTCTTTCAAGCCATGGAGGTGCAGGTGCACAGATCTCCTAACACAACGGAGCCAAGGAAGACAACATAAAGACATATATAAATGGCAAAAATTAAGGATAAAGACAGACTTTTAAAAGCAGCTAGAGAGAGAAAAAAGATTACACAGAAAGGAAAACCCATCAGGCTATCATCAGACGTCTCAGCAGAAACCTTACAAGCCAGAAGGGATTGGCATGATATATTTAATGCAATGAAGCAGAAGGCCCTTGAACCAAGAATACTCTACCCAGCAAGGTTAACATTTAAATTTGAAGGAGGGATTAAAGAATTTTCAGATAAGCAAAAGCTGAGAGAATTTGCCTCCCACAAACCACCTCTACAGTGCATTTCGGAGGGAATCCTAGAGATGGAAGCATTCCTAAGGCTAAATAGATGTCACACAAGGGATAGACAAAGAGTACAGAACATGATTCATAACATACAAAGAATAGAGGAGGAAGAAAAAGCAGGGAAAAAAAAGAACCTTTAGGTTGTGTTTGTAATAGCATACAAAGTGAGTTAAGTGAGACTGTTCAATAGTAAGGGAATTACCCTTGAACCTTTGGTAAACACAAATCTAAAGCCTGCAATGGCAATAAATACATGCCTATTGATAATCACCCTAAATGTAAATGGTCTGAATGTACCATTCAAAAGACACAGAGTGACTGAATGGATAAAAAAACAAGTCCCATCTATATGCTACCTACAAAAGACTCACTTCAAACCCAAAGACATACACAGACTGAAAGTAAAGGGATGGAAAAAGATATTTCATGCAAATAATAGTGAGAAAAAAGCAGGAGTTGCAGTACTTGTATCAGAGAAAATAGACTTTAAAACAAAGAAAGTCACAAGAGACAAAGAAGGACATTACATAATGATAAAAGGGTCAGTCCAACAAGAGGATATAACTATTATAAATATCTATGCATCCAACACAGGATCATCTACATAGGTGAAACAAATACTAACAGAATGAAAGGGGGAAAGAGAATGTAATGCATTCATTTTGGGAGACTTCAACACACCACTCCCTCCAAAGGACAGATCAACCAGATAGAAAATAAGTAAAGAGACAGAGGCACTCAACAACAAATTAGAACAGATGGATCTAACGGACATCTAGAGAACACTCCATCCAAAAGCAATAGGATACACATTCTTCTAAAGTGCACATGGAATATTTTCAAGAATGATCTTATACTAGGCCACAAAAAGAACCTCAGTAAATTTAAAAAGATTGAAATTGTACCAACCAGCTTCTCAGATCACAAAGGTATGAAACTAGAAATAAATTACTCAAAGAAAACAAAAAAGCCCACAAACACATGGAGGCTTAATAACAGCTCCTAAATAATCAATGGATCAATGACCAAATAAAAACAGAGATCAACAGCTACACGTCAGAGAATGAAACTGTATTATTGTCTAACCCCATACACCAAAGTAAACTCAAAATGGATCAAAGACCTGAATGGAAGTCATGAAACATAAAACTCTTAGAAAAAAATACAGGCAAAAATGTCTTGGACATGAACATGAGCAACTTCTCATGAACATATCTTCCCGGGCAAGGGAAACAAAACCAAAAATGAACAAGTGGGACTATATCAAGCTGAAAAGCTTCTGTACAGCAAGGGATACCATCAGTAGAACAAAAAGACTTCCTAAAGTATGGGATAATATATTCATAAATAACATATCCGACAAGGGGTTGACATCCAAATTATATAAAGAGCTCACACACCTCAACAAACAAAAAGCAAATAAGCCAATTAAAAATGGGCAGAGGAGCTGAACAGACACTTCTCCAAAGAAGAAATTCAGATGGCCAACAGGCACATGAAAAGATGTTCCACATCACTAGTCATCAGAGAAATGCAAATTAAAACCACAATGAGATATCACCTCACACCAGTTAGGATGGATGCCATCCAAAAGACAAACAACAACAAATGTTGGCGAGGATGTGGAGAAAGGGGAACCCTCCTACACTGCAGGTGGGAATGCAAATTAGTACAACCATTGTGGAAAGCAGTATGGAGGTTCCTCAAAAAACTCAAAACAGAAATACCATTTGACCCATGAAATCCACTCCTAGGAATTTACCTAAGAATGCAGCAGCCCAGTTTGAAAAAGATATATGCTCCCCTATGTTTATTGCAGCACTATTTACAATAGCCAAGAAATGGAAACAACCTAAGTGTCCATCAGTAGATGAATGGATAAAGAAAATATGGTACATATACACAATGGAATACTATTCAGCCATAAGAAGAAAAAAAATCCTACCATTTGCAACAACATGGATGGAGCTAGAGGGTATTATGTTCAGTGAAATAAGCCAGGTAGAGCAAGACAAGTATCAAATGGTTTCACTCATCTGTGGAGCATAAGAGCAAAGAAAAAAAAACTGAAAGAACAAAACAGCAGCAGACTCACAGAACCCAAGAATGGACTAACAGTTACCAAAGGGAAAGGGACTGGTGAAGATGGGTGGGAAGGGAGGGATAAGTGGGAAAAAGGGGCATTATGATTAGCAGATACAACGTTGGGGGGGGGGGAGGGCTGTACAACTCAGAGAAGTCAAGTAGTGACTCTACAGCATCTCACTACGGTGAAGGACAGTGACTGTAATGGGGTTGGTGGGGGGGACCTGATCAAGTGGGGAGTTTAATAACCATAATGTTGCACATGTAATTGTAGATTAATGATACCGAAATTAAAAAAAAAAAAGAAAGAAGTCAGGCGGAGAAAGACAAGTAGCAAAGATTTCACTCATATGTGGCGTATAAGAACAAAGAAAAAACTGAAGGATCAAAACAGCAGGGGACTCACAGAACCCAAGAATGGACTAACAGTTACCAAAGGGAAAGGCACTGGTGAAGATGGGTGGGAAGGGAGGGATAAGGGGGAAAAAGGGCTATTTCAATTAGCACACATAATGTAGCAGGTGTGGGGGTGGTGTGGGGGGATACAGGGAAGGCAGTATAACACAGAGAAGACAAGTAGTGATTCTATTAACATCCTTCTATGCTGATGGACAGTGACTGCAATGGGGTATATGGTGGGGACTTGATAATAGGGGGAGTCTAGTAACCATAATGTTTCTCATATAATCGTATGTTAATAATAGCAAAATAAAAAAAGGTAAAAAAAAGAGATCAACCAATATATGGAGACAGATAACAACAATAATTCAACACTGCAAAATCTGTGGGATGCAGCGAAGGCCATGCTAAGAGGGAAATATACTGCAATACAGGCCTACCTCAGGAAAGAAGAGCAATCCAAAATGGACAGTCTAAAGTCACAATTAATGAAACTAGAAAAGAAAGAAGAAATGAGGCCCAAAGTCAGTAGAAGGAGGGACATAATAAAGATTAAATCAGAAATGAATAAAATTGAATAGAATAAAACAATAGAAAGAATCAATGAGAGGATTCAAGATGGCAGCATGAGAGGTGACATAGAGAATTCCTCCCAAAACCACAAATAGTACAAAAATACAGTTAATTAATACAACTAACCCTAAAACAGCAAGAAGAGTGAAGGCTGAACCAGACTGCATACAGACCTCACGAAACATCATAACGTACAAAAGCCTTAATCTGGGGGGACCCAAGCCCTTCTCCCACCCCAGCTCACTGGTAGGAGGAAGAGAAACAGAGCGGGGAGGGGGTGGAAGCCTGGGACGGCTGAACACCTAGCCTTGGAGATCTGCTTTGTGAGCAGAAGCCTATATTGTGTGGTACTCAGGACGTTGGAGAGCTCAGATGGGCAGAGGGCCTGGGAGATGGACATTCTGAACCTTAGTGGAGGATGGGATACACACCTGGCAGCTCTGTGTCAGAGGAACAGCTGGCTGTCTCGGAGGCTTCCTAGCAGTGAGAGGGCTGCTGAAGGGTGGGGTTTGCATGGAGCTTGCTGCACAGAAGAAGGGAGAGCTGGAGAAGGTTGTCTGGGTGTGCTCTGTCCAGCAGATTGGGAACTTTGAGGAGCTTCAAGAGCTCCATACCCCTGGCTGCCTACTCAGCTCTGAGACCCCCAGCCTGCTGAGCCTTCCTACTGGCGTGCAGGCACCTGCTTGCAAACCAGCAGTCACTGTGCTGGCATCAGGCCCGCTAGAGGGAGGCCCCACCTACAACAGCTAGAGACACAAAGCACAAAAGCTTACCCGAGTATGCTTGGCCCACTGGCTCTGACACTGGGGACAGGCACCGCAGACAGGAATCAGGGAACAGATGTTTCCTCCCCCAGGGCACCAGCTCTGCTCCCCTACGACTCCCCACCTTACTCTAGGGGCTGAACAGCTCCAGAGACTGGAATTTCTGCGCACTAGTGGTCACCAAACAGGAATATGAAACGTCAAAAGAACATGGTTCAGACCAAAATCTCAAAACATCCCAGAAAAAGGGCCAAATGAAACTGAACTCACCAATCTTCCTGAAAGAGAGTTCAAAATAAAAATTATAAACATGAGAATCGAGTTACATAAAAATATTCAAGAACTCAGGAACTAATTTCAGTCAGAGATTCAATCACAATGGACGGATTTAAAAGCAGTTAGATGTAGTAGAAGAGACGGTATATGGAATAGAAATTAGAGAAGAGGAATACAAAGAGGCTGAGGCATAGAGAGAAAAAAGAATCTCTAAGAATGAAAGAATATTGAGAGAACTGTGTGACCAATCCAAACTGAACAATATCCGCATTATAGAGGTACCAGAAGAAGAAGAGAGAAAAAAAGGGATAGAAAGTGTCACTGAGGAGGTAATTGCTGAAAATTTCCCCAATCTGGGGAAGGAGACAGTCTCTCAAGCCATGGAGGTGCACAGATCTCCCAACACAAGGGACCAAGGAAGACAACATCAAGACATATAATAATTAAAATGGCAAAGATCAAGGATAAAGACAGACTTTTAAAAGCAGCTAGAGAGAGAAAAAAGATCACATACAAAGGAAAACCCATCAGGCTATCATCAGATTTCCCGACACACACATTACAGGCCAGAAGGGAGTGGCATGATATATTTAATGCAATGAAGCAGAAGGGCCTTGAACCAAGAATACTCTATCCGGCAAGGGTATCATTTAAATTTGGAGGAGGGATTAAACAATTTTCAGATAAGCAAAAGCTGAGAGAATTTACCTCCCACAAACCACCTCTACAGTGCATTTTGGAGGGACTCCTAGAGATGGAAGTATTCCTAAGACTAAATAGATGTTACCCAAGGGATAGACAAAGAGTACAGAATATGATTCATAACATACAAAGAATGAAGTAGGAAGAAAAAGGAGGAAAAAAAAAGAATCTGTAGGTTGTGTTTGTAATTGCAAATGAAGTGAGTTAAATTAGACTGTTAGATAGTAAGGGAATTACCCCTGAACCTCTGGTAACCACGAATCTAAAGCCTGCAATGGCAATAAGTACATACCTATCGATAATCACCCTAAATGTAAATGGTCGGAATGCACCAATCAATAGACATAGCATCACTGAATGGATAAAAAAGCAAGACCCATCTACAGTATGCTGCCTACAAGAGACTCACTTCAAACCCAAAGACATACACAGACTGAAAGTGAAGGGATGGAAAAAGATATTTTATGCAACTAATAATGAGAAAAAAGCAGGAGTTGCAGTACTTGTATCAGACAAAATAGACTTCAAAACAAAGAAAGTCACAAGAGACAAAGAAGGACATTACATAATGATAAAAAGGTCAGTCCAACAAGAGGATATAACTATTATAAATATCTATGCACCCAACACAGGATCATCTACATATGTGAAACAAATACTAACAGAACTAAAGGGGGAAATAGAATGCAATGCATTCATTTTGGGAGACTTCAACACACTACTCACTCCAAAGGACAGATCAACCAGACAGAAAATAAATAGAGGCACTCAACAACATATTAGAACAGATGGACCTAACAGATATCTACAGAACACTCCATCCAAAAGCAACAGGATACACATTCTCCTCAAGTGCACATGGAACATTTTCAAGAATAGATCATATACTAGGCCACAAAAAGAACCTAAGTAAATTTTAAAAGATTGAAATTGTACCAACCAGCTTCTCAGATCACAAAGGTATGAAACTAGAAATAAATTACCCATAGAAAATGAAAAAGCCCACAAACACATGGAGGCTTAATAATATGCTCCTAAATAATCAATGGATCAATGACCAAATAAAAACAGAGATCAAGCAATATTTGGAGACAAATGACAACCATAATTCAATACCACAAAATCTGTGGGATGCAGCGAAGGCCGTGCTGAGAGGGAAGTATATTGCAATACAGGACTACCTCAGGAAAGAAGAACAATCCCAAATGAACAATCTAAACTCACAATTAATGAAGCTAGAAAAGAAAGAACAAATGAGGCCCAAAGTCAGTAGAGGGAAGGACACAATAAAGATTAAAGCAGAAATAAATAAAATTGAGATGAATAAAACAATAGAAAGAATCAATGAAAGCAGAAGCTGGTTCTTTGAGAAAATAAACAAAATAGATAAACCCTTAGCCAGACTTATCAAGAAAAAAGGGAGTCTACACACATAAACAGAATCAGAAATGAGAAAGGAAAAATCACTACAGATACCACAGAAATACAAAGAATTATGAGAAAATACTATGAAAAATTACATGGTAACAAACTGGATAACCTAGAAGAAATGGACAACTTTCTAGAAAAATACAACCTTCCAAGGCTGACCCAGGAAGACACAGAAAATCTGAATAGACCAGTTACCAGCAAAGAAACTGAACTGGTAATCAAAAAACTACCTAAGAACAAAACTCCTGGACCAGATGGTTCCACTGCGGAACTTTAACAAACATTTAGTGAAGACCTAATACCCATCCTCATTAAACTTTTCCAAAAAGTAGAAAAGGAAGGAATACTCCCAAACTCAATCTACGAGACCGATGTCACTCTAATACCAAAACCAGGCAAAGATACCAGAATAAAAGAAAATTACAGACCAACATCCCTGATGAACATAGATGCAAAAATACTCAACAAAATATTAGCAAACTGAATTCAAAAATACATCAAAAAGATCATCCATCATGATCAAGTGGGATTCATTCCAGGGATGCAAGGATGGTACAACATTCAAAATTCCATCAACATTATCCACTACATCAACAAAAGGAAGGACAAAAACCACATGATCATCTCCATATATGCTGAAAAAGCATTTGACAAAATTCAAAACCATTCATGATAAAAACTCTCAACAAAACGGGTATAGAGGGCAAGTACCTCAACATAATAAAGGCCACATATGACAGCCAACACTATACTTAACAGCGAGAAAGTGAAAGCTTTTCCTTTAAATCGGGAACAAGACAAGGATGCCCACTTTCCCACTTTTAGTTAACATAGTTCTGCAGGTCCCAGCCACAGCAATCTGACAACACAAAGAAATAAAAGGCATCCAGATTGGTAAGAAGAAATCTAACCGTCCCTGTTTGCAGATAACATGATAGTGTACATAAAAAACCCTAAAGAATCCACTCCAAAACTACTAGATCTAATATCTGAATTCAGCAAAGTTGCGGGATACAAAATCAATACACAGAAATCTGTTGCATTCCTATATACTAACGATGAACTAGCAGAAAGAGAAATCAGGAAAGCAATTCCATTCACAATTGCATCAGAAAGAATAAAATACCTAGGAATAAACCTAACCAAGAAGTGAAAGACTTCTACTCTGAAAACTACAAGACACTCATGAGAGAAATTAAAGAAGATACCAATAAATGGGAACACATCCTGTGCTTATGGATAGAAGAATGAATATTGTCAAAATGGCCATCCTGCCTAAAGCAATCTACAGATTCAATGCAATCCCTATCAAAATACCAACAGCATTCTTCAATGAACTAGAGCAAATAGTTCCAAAATTCATATGGAACCAAAAAAGACGCCGAATAGTCAAAGCAATCCTGAAAAGGAAGAATAAAGCAGGGGGAATTACACTCCCTGACTTCAACCTCTACTACAAAGCCACAATAATTAAGACAATTTGGTACTGGCACAAGAACAGACTCATAAACCAATGGAAGAGACCACAGAGGCCAGATATAAACCCAAACATATACAGTCAGTATAAAGGAGCCATGGATATGCAATGGGGAAATGACAGCCTCTTCAACAGCTGGTGTTGGCAAAACTGGACAGCTACATGTAAGAGAATGAAACTGGATCATTGTCTAACTCCATACACAAAAGTAAACTCAAAATGGATCAAAGACCTGAATGTAAGTCATGAAACCATAAAACTCTTAGAAAAAACATAGGCAAAAATCTCTTGGACATAAACATGAGCAACTTCTTCATGAACATATCTCTCCAGGCAAGGGAAACAAAAGCAAAAATTAACAAGTGGGACTATATCAAACTAAAAAGCTTCTGTACAGTAAAGGACACCATCACTAGAACAAAAATACATCCTAGAGTATGGGAGAATATATTCATAAATGACATATCCGATAAGGGGTTGACATCCAAATTATATAAAGAACTCATGGACCCCAACAAACAAAAAGCAAATGAGCCAATGAAAAAATAGGCACAGGAGCTGAACAGACACTTCTCCAAAGAAGAAATTCAGATGGCCAACAGGCACATGAAAAGATGCTCCACATTGCTCATCATTAGAGAAATGCAAATTAAAAGTATAATGAGATATCACCTCACACCAGTGAGAATGGCCAACATCCAAAACACAAACAACAACAAATGTTGGTGGGGATGTTGGAGAAAGGGGAACCCTCCTACACTGCTGGTGGGAATGTAAAATAGTTCAACCATTGTGGAAAGCAGTATGGAGGTTCCTCAAAAAACTGAAAATAGAAATACCATTTGACCCAGGAATCCCACTCCTAGGATTTTACCCTAAGAATGCAGCAGCCCAGTTTGAAAAAGACAGATGCACTCCTATGTTTACCGCAGCACTATTTACAATAGCCAAGAAATGGAAGCAACCTAAGTGTCCATCAGTAGATGAATGGATAAAGAAGATGTAGTACATATACACAATGGAATATTATTCAGCCATAAGAAGAAAACAAATCCTACCACTTGCAACAACATGGACTGGAGCTAGAGGTTATTATGCTCAGTGAAATAAGCCAGGCGGAGCAAGGCAAGTATGAAATGATTTCTCTCATCTGTGGAGTATAAGAACAAAGAAAAAACTGAAGGAACTCAACCACAGCAGACTCAGAGAACCTTAGAATGGACTAACAGTTACCAAAGGGAAAGGGATTTAGGGAGGATGGGTGGGAAGGCTGGGATAAGGGGGAAAAAGGAGCATTATGATTAGCATGTAAAACCAAGGGGGGTGGGGGGACACCGGGAAGCAGTAAAGCACAGAGAAGACAAGTAGTGATTCTATAGCATCTTACTAGGCTGATGGACAGTGACTGTAATGGGGTATGTGGTCGGGACTTGATAATAGGGAGAGTCTAGTAACTATAATGTTGTTCATGTAATTGTACATTAATGATAGCAAGATAAAAAATTAAAAAAAAAAGAAAGACTTGCTTGACACAGGATTGCCACAAACCTTCAATTTGTAAAAAATGCCATCTGTGAAGCACAATAAAGCAAAGCACAATAAAACAAGGTATGACTGTATTCCTTTTTTCCTTTCTATTAGTGTTATAAACTATTTTTTTCATTTTTTAAAATGCTTAGTCTAAAAATTACTAGTGCTCCTTTATCAATTTAATTGTGGTACAATTTATATAAAATAAACTACAGCTTTTCAGTAGTTCATGACTTTTGAGAAATGTACTTCACCATCACAATCAACTTACAGAATGTTTCCATCACTCCCAACAGTTCTCTCATGTCCCTTTATAGTCAGTCCTCTCCTCTACCTCTAAGCAGCTATCTTGCTTTGTCACTATTAATTAATTTGAGTTTTAATAGTATAAAGGGCATCATACATTATGCCACACAGGTATTCTTGACTAATCAAAGACTAATACTAATCCTTAAACTTTCCCTTTTTCCAGATAATCCAAGGACCTTAAAACACTTTAATCCTGTAATTCTCTAATATCCTCTAATCTACTGCTTAACTTTAAATGCATATTAGGGTTCTCAAAAGAGGACCATAAAATATACATATTATATATGTATGTGTATATATATATATGTACATATACACACACAAACATAATTTACATGTATATATCATACATACATTAAATATATATAATGAGGATATTATAGGAATTGGTTCAAGCAATTATGGAGGCCAAGAAATCTGTCCGTCATCTGCAAACTGAAGAAGCAGGAAAGGCAAGTAGTATAATTCAGCCCAAGTTCAAGGGCCCAGAGCACCAATGTTGAAGAGCAAGAGAAGATGGATGTTCTGGCTCAAGCAGAGAACAAATTTGACCTTCCTCCACCTTTCTGTCCTATTCAGGATCTCAAAAGATTGGAGGTCTATCCATATTGATGAGGATTATCTTCTTTACTCAGCCTATTTTCAAATTTAATTTTAATCTCTTCTGGAAACACCTTAACAGACACCCTGAGACATGGAGTTTTACCAGCTATCTGGGAATCTCTAAGCCAAGCTGACACATAAAATTAACCATCACAAATGTGAGTTACCTAGGGGGATCTTGTTAAAATGCAGGTTCTGGTTTGGTAGGTGCTATTATTTTTGCGCATTTTCTCTCTTTAGTAAAATTATACCAAGTAGATGGCTACTTATAGATGGGTTCTTTTGCTAAAACATGGAAATAACTTCTATTTATGTTGTCCTTACTTTACTCATAATTGAAAGTTTAGGTTTTAAGGGAAATGCTAATTAAAGGTTGTAATGAAAAGTCACTAATTCAGGTTGAACAATTTACACTTGCCACAAAACTATTCATTTTCAGGCTTGTGGTTTGGCATTCCACTGAGTATATGATAAAATATTCTAGCTAGATTTCAAGTCTGAAGAGGATAATGCAAGCCATACTAGATGGATAATTTAAACCATATTGTATCATACATTCTTGCCTGACTAGATCTTAAACCACAGAACTATTCATTTCCCTGTTCCGAAATTCAGCAGGGACTACCAAACCTTTGCATTCAGTTCCCTACCTTACAGCCTCCATGCTCTCACATTTTACCTTTCCGGACTTTTCTCCCACATTTCCCCTTTTTTGGTCAAACAGGGTAATCCACTGTCCCTGAATAAACCTTATTGTGCTCCTTCCACCTCTTTTGTTTCATGTTAGTTCTTAGCCTGGATCACACTCCTACCACCCTCCTAACTGACACTCAACCCAAGTTCTAAGGTGGACCTCCAATGGCACCTTCTTCACGGAGCCTTCCCTAAACTCTCATGCCATGTGTCTTGTATCTCTCTTGAGGTTCTTCAATGCTGTTTCATGTTTTAGTTATTAATATACTTGTGCTTTATCCCTGTTATTAGATTTTAAATGCTTTCAAGCCTGAGAGCATAGCCTTTTCATCTCTGGGGCCTTCACAGGCATAAAACAGAAGATTACCTGCAGCTCACAAACAATTATTGAATAGATACTTATTTTAGTGTGACCCAAAGAGGCTCAGACCCAAAAGGAGTTCCTGAGTAAACTTTTGCCACCTCTTAATTTGCAGTCATTGCTCTAGCATTATAAAAACCTCCTAAATTTGAACTCATATTCACCTTCAATCTCCTTTGTTCCTATGGCAAATCAGTCATCAAACTGCTATTTGTTTTCTGATTTAACCCTTTGTTTCCATCCTCTTTCTTTGCTATCTCTTCCAGGCTTCTGGTTAATGCCATTTTCATAATGCCTAATTACCTGTAGTAAATTCTTTCTGATTTATCTAGTATTGCTCCTGCTTTAGTTTATCCTATATGCAATGGGGACCGTAATAACAGAAATTTCATAGAGTTAATAGATACATAAGATATGGCATGTACGTTGGACCTATTTTGTACATGTGCCCACTGTATCTTTGTAGAATCACCTCATGTCCATGTCCTCTGCTTCTAGTGGTGGACAATGATCAGAACTCATCGGAGTGTCATGTCTTCCTGGCCACAGCTATCAGTTCAGGCTGGCTGAGAGATTGCAAGAGACAGTGTTCCAATGACGTAATTGAATCTCTTGACTTGACCTTGCCTAAAGCCAGATGCACCCCCTGGACCTTCTGGTTATGAGAATCAATAATTTCCTTTATTAGCTCACAAATACATGGAGACTTAACAACATTCCCCTAATTAATCAATGGGTTAACGACCAAATCAAAACAGAAATCAAAGAATATATGGAGACTAATGACAACAACAACACAAAGCCACAACTTCTGTGGGACACAGCAAAGGCAGTTCTAAGAGGAAAGTACATTGCAATCCAGGCCTATTTAAAGAAGGAAGAACATTTCCAAATGAATAGTCTAAAGATACAATTACTGAAATTGGAAAAAGAAGAACAAATGAGGCCCAAAGTCACCAGAAGGAGGGACATAATAAAGATCAGAGAAGAAATAAATAAAATTGAGAAGAATAAAACAATAGAAAAAAATCAATGAAACCAAGAGCTGGTTCTTTGAAAAAATAAACAAAATAGATAAACCCCTAGCCAGACTCATTAAGAGAAAAAGAGAATCTACACACATAAACAGAATCAAAAATGAGAAAGGAAAAATCACGACGGACCCCACAGAAATACAAAGAATTATAAGAGAATATTATGAGAATCTATATGCTAACAAGCTGGAAAACATAGAAGAAATGGACAACTTCTTAGAAAAATACAACCTTCCAAGACTGACCAAGCAAGAAACAGAAAAACTAAACAGACCAATCACCAGTGACGAAATCGAATTGGTAATCAAAAAACTACCCAAGAACAAAACCCCTGGGCCTGATGGATTCACCTCTGAACTCTACCAGACATATAGAGAAGAAATAACACCCATTCTCCTTAAAGTTTTCCAAAAAATAGAAGAGGAGGGAATACTTCCAAATTCATTCTATGAAGCCAGCATCACTCTAATACCAAAACCGGGCAAAGACCTCACCAAAAAAGAAAATTACAGACCAATATCCCTGATGAACGTAGATGCAAAAATACTCAACAAAATATTAGCAAACCGAATTCAAAAATACATCAAGAGGATCATACACCATGATCAAGTGGGATTCATCCCAGGGATGCAAGGATGGTACAACATTCGAAAATCCATCAACATCATCCACCACATCAACAAAAAGAAGAACAAAAACCACATGATCATCTCCATAGATGCTGAAAAAGCATTTGACAAAATTCAGCATCCATTCCTGATTAAAACTCTCAACAAAATGGGTATAGAGGGCAAGTACCTCAATATCATAAAGGCCATATATGACAAACCCACAGCTAACATCATACTTAATGGCAAGAAGCTGAAAGTTTTTCATCTAAGATCGGGAACAAGACAGGGATGCCCACTCTCTCCACTGTTATTCACCATAGTACTGAAGGTCCTAGCCATGGCAATCAGACAAAACAAAGACATACAAGGCATCCAGATTGGTAAGAAGAAGTCAAATTGTCACTATTTGCAGATGACATGATATTGTACATAAAAAACCCTAAAGACTCCACTCCAAAACTACCAGAACTAATATCTGAATTCAGCAAAGTTGCAGGATACAAAATTAACACACAGAAATCTGTTGCTTTCCTATACACTAATGAGAACTAACAGAAAGAGAAATCAGAAAAACAATTCCATTCACAATTGCATCAAAAAGAATAAAATACCTAGGAATAAACCTAACGAAGGAAGTGAAAGACCTGTACTCTGAAAACTACAAGACACTCCTAAGAGAAATTAAAGAGGACACTAACAAATGGAAATGCATCCCATGCTCTTGGCTAGGAAGAATAAATATTGTCAAAATGGCTATACTACCTAAAGCAATCTACAGATTCAACGCAATCCCCATCAAAATACTAACAGCTTTCTTCAATGAACTGGAACAAATAATTCTAAAATTCATATGGAACCACAAAAGACCCCGAATAGCCAAAGCAATCCTGAGAAGGAGGAATAAAACAGGGGGAATTACGCTTCCTGACTTCAAGCCCTACTACAAAGCCACAGTAATCAAGAAAATTTGGCATTGGCACAAAAACAAACCCACAGACCAGTGGAACGGAATAGAAAATCCAAACATTAACGCAAACATATACAGTCAATTAATATTTGATAAAGGAGCCTTGGATATACAATGGGGAGATGACAGCCTCTTCAGCTGCTGGTGTTGGAAAAACTGAACAGCTACATGTAAGAGAATGAAACTGGACTACTGTCTAGCCCCACACACAAAGGTAAACTCAAGGTGGATCAAAGACCTGAATGTAAGTCATGAAACCATAAAACTCTTAGAAAAAAACATAGGCAAAAATCTCTTGGACATAAACATGAGCAACTTCTTCATGAACATATCTCCCCAGGCAAGGGAAACAAAAGCAAAAATGAACAAGTGGGACTATATCAAGCTGAAAAGCTTCTGTACAGCAAAGGACACCATCAGTAGAACAAAAAGACATCCTACAGTATGGGAGAATATATTCATAAATGACGTATCTGTTAAAGGGTTGACATCCAAAATATATAAAGAACTCACGCAACTTAACAAACAAAAAGCAAATAATCCAATTAAGAAATGGGCAGAGGACATGAATAGACACTTCTCTAAAGAAGAAATTCAGATGGCCAACAGGCACATGAAAAGATACTCCATATCGCTAATCACCAGGGAAATGGAGATTAAAACCATAAGATATCACCGCACACCAGTAAGGATGGCCAACATCCAAAACACAAACAACAACAAATGTTGGCGAGGATATGGAAAAAAGGGAACCTTCCTACACTGCTGGTGGGACTGCAAATTAGTTCAACCATTGTGGAAAGCAGTATGGAGGTTTCTCAAAAAACTGAAAATAGAAATACCATTTGACCCAGGAATTCCACTCCTAGGAATTTACCCTAAGAATGCAGCAGCTCAGTTTGAAAAAGACATATGCACCCCTATGTTTATCGCAGCACTATTTACAATAGCCAAGAAATGGAAGCAACCTAAGTGTCCATCAGTAGATGAATGGATAAAGAAGATGTGGTACATATACACAATGGAATATTATTCAGCCATAAGAAGAAAACAAATCCTACCATTTGCAACAACATGGATGGAGCTAGAGGGTATTATGCTCAGTGAAATAAGCCAAGCCGAAAAAGACAAGTATCAAATGATTTCACTCATATGTGGAGTATAAGAACAAAGAAAAAATACTGAAGGAACAAAACAGCAGCAGGCTCACAGAACCCAAGAACGGACTAATAGTTACCAAAGGGAAAGGGACTGGGGAAAATGGGCGGGAAGGGAGGGATAAGAGGGAAAAAGGGGCATTACGATTAGCAGATGTAATGTTGGGGGGGCACGGGGAGGGCTGTGCAACTCAGAGAAGACAAGTAGTGATTCTATAGCATCTCACTACGCTGATGGACAGTGAGTGTAATGGGGTCCGTGGGGGGGACCTGATGAAGGGGTAGTTTAATAACCATAATATAGCACATGTAATTGTAGATTAATGATACAGAAATAAATTATATAAAAATAATTTCCTTTATTAAAGTAGTTTTTTAATAAATACAGTATGTAAAACACTAAGCACACTACACATGTAAAAGATATTACACGTAAGTGAGGTACTCTTTTTATTTTCCTTATAACCTTACCATACCTCATATTCGAGTCAACCTTTTCTTTCTTGACATCTGCCCATTCAGACCAGCTAGGATAATTTCCTTTATTCCCTTTATATTGACCCTTTCCCTGGGCTACCTTGTCACCAACCTAATAATGTTATTCCACACTCTTCACCAATTTATATCCATCACTATTTAAAACCTGGCTTAAAAAAGCTTCTCATCCTCAGTTTGAATAATGGTGGCTCCACACGGTTCACTGCCTTATCTAATTTCTCCTGCATGTGTTTTCTAGTTATTTCTAGCTTGCTTCTTGATTGTACACAACTCAAGGCAAGGAAAAATATATTCTGTACATATGGTCACTTTCTAGGTTGAGATATCATTATTTTTCAAAGCAACTTGTACAGTGTTGGACACACAATAGGTGTTCAGTAAGTGACTATTACAGGAATAAATCAATGGAATTAAATTTAGAGGGTATGGTATTCAATTAAAGACTGTTTTTAGCCTAAACTTTTTCCTTTTTCTAAGCAACTTTACATTCTTAAACCATTTTCATTAGAGCATAAAAATATCATGATTCCAACTTCCAACATTCTTTCCAGTTATTGTTTCAGAATTCTTTTACCCAAGGTCTAAGGAAGGAATGTTCTATTTAAAGTAATTTAACAATCAATTAAAGCCTTTCTTATCATATGTATTTTATTAATCCAGGGGGGATTGCATCAACCCATCAGAGGTTTCTCACCTTGGTAAAGTAAGGTAATAGCAAAGCATTGAATACAAACATACCAAGATACTGAAAAAGAAAAAATGGGGAGGGGGACTTTTTATAGTCACGTTCCTCTTTTAGTTCTACATGGCAAAACATTCTTCTATTCCAAATAAGTTCGTTCCTACTTAGAAATGCAGGATTTTTAAAAACTACTATTTGTTATCAAAGGTCTGTGCTTGTTTGTTGAACTTAACTGGTGTATGACTTAATGAAAAGGCCAAGGGCTAATGAATTTAAACTCTTTAAAATAACTAAAGATTAAAGTGAATTAAATTTAGTGCCTCTGGGATTTTTGATACATATTCCAAATTTGTTTTTAATGACATAATTGTCCCGTGTTACATTTAAGATTATATCATAGGGAACTGGTTATGTGAGCAGTTATGCTAACAAAAAAACAATTCCAAATGTCAAAAATAAAAGTGAGGACAACTGTAATGTTACCACTGAGAAAGTGGAAGTTGAAAATGGAGAGAAACTTAGGCTGAATAAGATCTTACTCTAAAAGCTATGAATAGAAAATCCTGGAAATCATGTGTTAGGTTAACTTAATGCATTTTCACTGGCATTTAAATAATTATTTTACTTACTGTTACAAGTGGAAACCAACATATTTTCTCAAGGAATTTATTTTTAGTGGAAAAAGACAGTTCCCAATCACACAAATGGGAATTGTGTTAAACAAATTTTGAGAACATCCATCAAGAAATAAAACTAGTCATATGTATAAATAGTTGTACTTCACATTTTATAAGAACAAGAAGTGTAATTCAGTATTCTTGTTTCTATTAGTCTTTAGAGTTCTTTGGGGGGGGGTTGTTTGTTTTAAATTAAAATTGTAATCCTCTCTTTTCTCTGGGGCTTTCTCTTCCACCATTAATCATCTTTTCTTCTACACCTTCCCTCAAATGATTATTCCCCCTAGCCTTAGAACACAGTAATTTATACTATTTCATCTTCACACCTTTCAAAATATTGTCCTGCCCTAGCTTAGCTCCACAAGCCAATCCCCTTTCTTTTAAAAAAATTGGTTACCCTAAGTATTTTTGCTATCAGTTTGCCAGAAGGTGCTACCATCTTAATCGGGAAAACATCTTTGTAATACAAATTAGCTTCCTTATTTTTATCAAGCTTTCAAATTCAAAACAAAATACTTAAATTTCTTAGGATAATTAACCTCTATACTTCAAAATAACAGTACGTTCAGTTTTACATATTCGGAAGACTTGGATGCTAAGACTTTATATTCTTCATCCTCTGACTCTAGAATCCGTGTCTATCATCATTAAAACCAAGCAAGAAATTGTGAAAGTCTCACCAAGCTACACCAACCAGCGCGGGCAGAGCAAACGCTTTCAAAATGTCATTCATCTTCACATTGAAAGACAGTCTGTCCATACATCCTTTGTAAACATCATTAAATACTGGTCTTAAGGACTTCAGTTATATGCGGTAAGCTTTCCAATTTACAGGCAAAAAGGGTATGGCAAAGGAGCCCTCTTCTCAAATTTATTTGTTAAAAGCCAGTCTGATTACATTGGAAAGTCTGAAGTTGCCATTTGTCAAGCATCTTTTAGAAAGCCGCTATTGCATTAAATTAACCGACTACTAGTCAAATCAGGTTTAAAGAGTGTTTCCCATGTCTACAGTGACAAATGAGTTACCAGACGTCCTTAAGGTAAACTGTCAAACTTTTATGTTTACTCTTAAATACGGGAGAGGATGCTACATAACGAAAAGTCAGGTCTGTTTCAAGAAAGATGTCCTGTAGGGAACAAGACGCTCACCTGTACACAACAGAGGCAGAATTTTCCCGGCTGTCCTCACTGGGGGAGGGGATGGGCATCGCTAGACCTTTGTCCTCCGGACCTGAGCTTGGTTGGGGGGACTGTTAGGAGGGCGACTTTCTAGTAGTGCAGACACCCGAACCCTAAGAAACTACAGCCTCTTTTGGCTTCAATGACTGCCCTGGCTTAACCTTTGGGGGGGTGGGGTCGTCTACCTCGGGGATGGGTGTTGTTGCCCCAAACCTTAGGCACCTCCGCCGCAGGGATAGGGGGAGGGGACCATAGGCCACTCAAGAGTTAGAAACCTCCGTCTTTCCCAGCTAGAGCCGAACCACCCCCGCTCTGTCGTCTGGCTCGCCTCGCGGCGGCAGGGCCGGGGTGAGCCGGGGCCGCGGCGAGCTCAGACCCGGTCTCTGCGCAGCGCCCCTGCCGCGTCCGCACCGCCACCGTGAGGCCGATCCGGGGACGGTGCCCCGTGGCGGCGACAGCTCCGCGCTCCTCTCCGCGCCGCCCCGACTGCCGCCGCGCCGGGCACGGGCGGGGGGATTTTTTTTGCCGTTCCCCCCCTCTTTCGCGCTCTCGCTCGCG